>CM033359.1:8353247-8953247 GCA_019395295.1 Osmanthus fragrans | reverse complement strand
CAATAAAATAATATTTTCCATCACATCAATAACTTTTCCTTCTTTTTCAACCACACATTTCCCATCATATCACTATTTCAAAATTCATTTTTTCTCAAATAATGTCTATCAAACACACTCTTTATAAGTATTTTTATTTTGTAAACAATTTATTTAGATTTTAATAAAGTATATTTTTTTATGAATTTATCTTATAAATAATAGTTATAAGTTTTTTGTAATTACAATTTAATTTTTTTACTTATAAATAATTTTTAATTAATATATTTTCATTTTCAAGTTTGTTTTGAAGAAAATATATTAATTGAAAATAATTATTTTATAAATGATAAAATTAAAAAAAATATGAGAAATTGTCAAATAATTTTTCAAAATATTTTTCATTTTAAAAATAATAAAATATAAACCCTCCTCCTTTATCCGGGCTTGGGACCGGCTACTTCAATAGTTCAATTTCGAGTAGGCGGAGTTAAAAATTGTACACGAACAACTTGTTACGTATACAATTTTTTTAAAAGTATTAAAATAAAAATTCGTCATAAATATGATTAAACTAAATATCACTTACTTGATTACATGCAATTTCGGCATATTTATCTTGCAGTCGAAAATGAGCGTCTTGCCAGTCCTTCACGCACATTAATGCTTCTAAAATATCTTCTTTTAGTCGATTCCTAACTTCAGAGAGAACCCTAGACCCTGCACTAAAAAGCAGATTCCGAAGCTACAGTGCTAACCGGAGGTGTTAGTAGATCTTTTGCCATTGCAGAAACTATTGGCCATCGACGTTCATACTTTCGCCAGAAGTCAACTACTTCTTCTGAATTTTTCCTTAGTACATTGTTACTAGGCCAATTATGATTAAAGTAATCAAGTAATTCAGCAGGCATTGCATTGGGACTGTTACTCGATGTTTGAGTACATGCAGTGGAAGACAAACTACTATGACTGGATGAACCATATGCATATCCAGTTTGACCATATCTATATGAGTTCATGCCTTCAAATAAATTTAAAATTTCAGCGTCGTCATCTCCTAAATTAGTGGGAGGAGTACTTGTAGAGCCGAAGGGTACACGAGTAACATGTGTACCCATTCGTGAAGCATATGTTACATACATTTCAGATAAAGTTACTTCCAAATTCCTATAAGTAATAGGTACGTTAAAAGTTAAAGATTTTGACATTCGGTCAATTATAAATTTAGTACCCGATAAATTATATTGGGGGTCCATGACGCATGCTAATGGAAATAACATGGGCAAGTCTTCCCAATATTTTCTAAACTTTAATTCCATGGCAATTATAACTGAATTAAAATCGGGGTCATCTTTATATCTATCAAAAGCCCTAGAAATTAGATAAAGACGTTGAAGGACCATACAACTAGTAGGATAATAAACACCAGATAAAATATTTGTAGAATCATAAAAACATTTCAAAAAAGCTTTAATTTTAATAACTAAAGCCCAATCGGATTCATTCAAAATATTTTCGTCGTCGTCCCTCATATGCCTATTGTTATAAAATTCAGTAATTAAATGTTCGAAACCTTCACATGATTTTAATAATAAATATGTGGAGTTTCATCTATGCGCTACGTCATTAGTAAAAGTTTTTGAATGCGACACCCCATTTTCGGCACAAAAATCCTCAAACGCTTGTTTTCTACTAGGTGTAATAGTGATATAAGTTAGTGCATTCTTAATTCGTTGAATTTCATCCTTAACATATTTTAAACCATCTTGTACTATTAAATTTAAAAAATATGGCATACACATCGAATATGAAATAAATAACCACCGAATTCGGGTTGAAATACTCTTTTCAATTTCTCGATAACAACCTTATTTACACTAGCGTTGTCGAACGTAAAAGAACGAATTTTACTCTCGCATTTATATTCTCTGATAATGTTCATAATAGCACTAAATATATTTGGAGCATTGTGCGGGTACTCAATAATTTTAAAAGCAATTATTCTTTTATGCATGATCCAAAGTGGGTCTATATAATGTGCAGTTGCAGCAATATAACCTCTTTTATTAATCCCTTCCCATAAATCCGAAGTAAAAGATATCACACCCCCATATTTTTCTAAATCAGCAATCAATGTTTTCTTTGCAGTTTCAAAATATTCTATTGTATCAGAACGAACAGTATTTCGACTTACCCCAACGTACCTCGGTTGAAGACATTCTTGCACAAAAGTAACGAAATGTTGGTTGTCCGTTTGTGCTAGTGGCAACTCAGATCCGGCAAGGTATTTCACCATTCCTGTTCGAGTTCTTTCCGCCGAATACATCCACGTACTAAGTGGCGTAGTAGTAGCACCGCTGCCTGGACTACCAAATTGTAGTTGCGTTTGACCAGCAGGAAGAAGACCATGTTTGGCCGCACATGATTTGTAGTGACGGTTGAGGTGGGTGGTTCCAATGCCTTTTTGATGGGCCAATCGTTGTTGACAGTATTTACATACTGCTTTGGTTTCTTGAATTCCATCGATCACACGACCAGTTTGAATCAATTTAAAATGATCCCAACATTTTGCCTGCTTCTTCCCCTTTCTCTTCCCTCTTGCATCGGGAATTTCAAGAACAGGTTCATCATCCTGTTCCAAATCAATTGGAGCATCGAGATCAACGTCATCCAAATCAATTGGATGACTACTTTCATGAACATTGTAATCTTCAATATTTTCTGGAATGGGTACTTCATCTAGACCGACGAACTCATTCCCAAATTGATTTTGGGGCACATGTGCTACATTCTCGACTCCGACATCGAACAAGTTTTCAATAAATGAGCGTGGATCCATTTGTGAATAATTGAAGTTGAATATTGAAGAAGAAGAAGAAGTGAAGTAGAATTGAGAAGTGAATGAATGAATATTATGTAGTAGTGTAGAAAATATAAAATCAAGATTATAATTTAATGATATGAATATAAAATGTAGAAGAGTATAGAAATAAGAATGAATAAATAATATTGATTATAATTGATTTGTAGAGAGTATAGTAGAGAATAAGAGATTGATAGTAAATTTGGTGAGAAAAAAATGTTGTAATTGATGGGTATTTATAGGAAAAAAATGAAATTTTGAAAAAAAAAAAAAAAAAAAAAAAAATTTTTTTTGGTAAAAATTCAGTGACCAAACGGTCACTGAATTTTTCAGTGACCGTTTGGTCACTGCCAAAAAAAAATATTTTTTTTTTTTTTTTTTTTTTTTTTTTTTTTTGTGGACGAGCCCACGAGCCACGAGCCCAAGCTCGTGAGCTCGTCCACGAGCGGCTCGGCGAGCCGCTCGACGAGCCGCTCGTCTATTTGACGAGCCGAGCCGAGCTCGGCTCGTTCAAAATTTTTTTGGTTCGGCTCGTTGCTCGGGCTCGTTTTTTACGAGCCCGAGCGGCTCGTGGCTCGTTTTAGACGAGTCGAGCTCACGAGCTCACGAGCGGCTCGGCTCAATTGCCATCACTAATGTTACTACACAAAGAGAAGGAAAAGTGAATATGTACTACACAGGGAGTGGGAAAAGTGAAAAAATTCCAAAAAAACATGACATGTCTCCCCAGTCATGCATCACATCGTTTTATCAATTTTGATTGGGACAACACTCTGTGAATATACCCAAAATGAGTTCTCAATAATGTACTAACCTTGTGCATTTAAGTATAAATTACAGCCTCCGAGCATAGGTGTTTATAAAGTTGTAAGTTTTTTTAACACACTTTCTTATATGAGAACAAATCTTCTAGCCTGAAAGTATCAAAACTCGCTCCACCACTTGGGCGGAACAATGGATGATCTGAACTTCAACTGCGTGCTACTATCGATATCTGACGAAGAGGAAGAACTAGGAGATGAGGAGTTCTTTAATCAACTGGCAGATGACATAGCAGCATGGCATAGCTATTGCAGAATCGTAGGTAACGATACGAGGAAATTCTACCAAAAACAACAGAGCCGTATTCGAAGATTTTCATTGTCCAGGAATGGCCACATGTTCATGATGGAGGCCATGATCGGGAATTGACAACTGTGCTACCAAGAATTTTGCATGTACCCATAGACGTTGTATCAATTTGGGCATATTCTACTTGGCAAATATGGACTGGTCAGTAGCCAGCAGGTCGACATAAACGAGAAACTCTGAATGTTCCTGTGTATATTAGCGCATGGGAAGGGATATCAGCAGGCGACGACCATATTTAACCACTCATTGCAAACAGTATGTCACTACTTCAAAGAGGTGTTACGTGTCGTCGTTGCGCTATCAGTACAGCTTTTACGTCCGAGTCTGAATTATAACGATGGTGTCGAGCCGCACAGGCCGGACCTATCTAAGCATCCGCTGTTTGATGATTGTATTGGAGCTATCTGTAGCGACCCGAATTTTTAAAGTACAAATTTTATAACTTAATGTGTGTCGCTACGACAATCCCGTCAAATTTTAGAAACTATTTTACGTCCGTCAAATTGTCTAGCAAAACATTTAATATAATTTAAAACGATTTTTAATCTTAAAAATTCAATATTTATTTATCGAGTCCAATCTCGAACATTTTAAAAGTATCAAATTCTTATCGATTTAAATCCAATTTTAATGTCCGATATTTTATTTAGAGTTCCATTTTATTAGTCCAAATTTCATCTTTTAGTCCAATGTACTTAAACCCAATTAGCCCAAAATTATTTCCAGCCCAAATTCTTGGCCCAAATACTTCCTAGGTTTTCGTGCCCTATCACTGTTCATTATCACCGACCTCTCAACCACAGCCTCAACACCTCACCACCATCTCCTCGGCACCACAGCAACTGGTAAGGATTTACCATCCATTTTTCTGCAATTCTGCTCAATAATCAACTGAAAATGTCACACAATCACCACCACCACACCCATGTCGAAATCTTCCAACCTCAATCTACTTTTGCACCTACAGAAACCGGTTCCAGCCTTCCCACCGTCAAACCATCACCCAAACCCGACTGCAAACACACAATTTCAATCACTACCCCACAGCCGGACCACTAACAAGCCATTACCACCTCAAAGCTACGCCTGTAGCTCCATTTTGCCAAATCGACCCCCCACTTCATCCATGTCAACCCAAAATTCAACCACCAAAACCAAGAATAATGAAACCCAGTCACTTATCTCGATTCCACCCACGTTTTGGCCGGACTTCCAGCCGAAAAACCCAAGAAAAACCAAACTGTAGTCTCGGTTTTTGACCTAGGTCGACACCCAATCACCCCCACCGCCGGCGCCACCTCGCGACGGCGGCGTCTCTGCCTTTGATCGGAGTTCGCACCACTTCCCGTCGCCGGCTCCCTCTTCCTTTCTTCCTGCTCCATGTCGTGAGTGAGAGAGAGAGAGATAGATAGGATGTGTGTTTGTAAATAATTGATTTTTTAGAATTTATCCCTTTAGCCCAACTTTTTAAAAGCTATCCATTTTAGCCCCAAAGTTTTAAAAAGGTTATTATTTCAATTCCAAAGTTTTAGTAACTTTTAAATTAGCCCACAAAATTCCAAAAGTTCATATCCAGCCTTTAAACTTTAAATTTCAGTTTTAATACTTTTCAATTAAGTCCCTAAAAGTTTTAAAGTTTTAATTAGACTTAGTATCTTAAATAATATTAATTTTGTTCTTGCTAGACGAGATCATTGACAAAGTGTAAAGCACGGCAACATCACATCTGTTCAATTTCCAAGAAAATTTCCAAAACTTCGAGGTGGGGTTTACATTTAAGCAATTGTGATTATTTGTCCATGTTAATTCTTGATGTGTGATTTTGATTGTGATGTAATGTTTATACATATGAAAAGGTTGCCAGGGACCGTAAATAGGTCCGGGATCGAAATCGGGTCCTTGGGAATGCCCACAGTGCAAAAATTTGCTAAGCGCTTATAACATGTTATCAGAGACCGTAAATAGGTCCGGAATTGAAATTGGGTCCTTAGGAATGCCCACAGTACATATTTTTATAGTATGTTGTATGGATATTATGTTCACCACTTGATTTCATATTTAGACTTGACTTGGACTGATTGCTGTATCTCCACTGAGTATAATGCGTTGTGCTCATCCCACTATTTTTCCATCCTTTCAGGTTAAGGAACTTGGCAGGGCAAGGCAATGAGCGGGGCAATTTTGATTTAATAATAGAACTTTTAAAATATGAGTTTTGAAACAAGTATTTTAATAGTTAGTTTTCCATTTTGACAATTAAATATCCAAATTTTAGTATCTTTGCATATGTTGGTACTTGCAAATCACATTTGGTTTTGACTCTTGGATGTGAGTAAATTTTTAGAAATGATATTTTCGTGTCTTGTGCTAAGTTGCTATAGGTTTTTAAAGTATATATATGTTTACGCATTTTTGGCGACTATTGAAAATATGTATTTACAGGTTAGTTTTCAAAATACATGCTTGCCTTCGCATTGTGGCGACCTTTTGAAAATGTTTATTTACAAGTTATTTTGACTTAAGTAGTGTCTTGAGTTATTAGAGAATTTGGGGCGTTACACTATCGATGAAACAAATGTTAAAGTTGTAATTCCGCGGCAAGAGCATTTGAACTTCATTAGCCGTAAAGGAATACAGACCCAAAATGTGTTGGTCACATGTGATTTCAATTTATGTTTCACGTTTGTGTTTGTTGGCTACACAGGGTATACACATGATGCTCAACTTCTAGCTCGTGCTATATACGATATAGAAATAAATTTTTCACACCCGACACCGAGTAAGTATTATTTGGTTGACTCTGGATTTGCTCATCAACCGAAACATATGGTCTCATACAAAGGCTCAGATATCTTGTACCATTTTCAACAATTTCATGACGAACGAACAGGCCAACGTCGTAGATTTCGGAATGATCATGAGAGATTTAATTTCAAACACTTCTCTTGCTGAAACATCGTCGAACATGGATTCGATGTGTGGAAGCAGAGATGGAAAATCCTAGACCGTATGCTGAGCTACTCGACGATGGGTGTTCATAATTTACTACGTTATTCTGGTGTTGTGGACGAGGCCTTCTGCACAGCGAAAACAGAGGACGATGATGTAGCCGATGTGGAGCTACTGAGCACTGCAGACGAGGTGCAGGCCGAAATGAACGCACCTGAAAATGCAGCGATCTATGTGGGACAAAGGTCGCGATTATATGACACAACAACAATGATGACATCACCTTTAAGGAACTCACGTTCCTGGCATGTCTGATCTTGCCGTGAACGTTTTTCTTCTGGTTGAATTTGTGTTATAACATTTTTATTTTATGATTAAGTTGTCTTCATGTCCGAAATTTTTTGAAGCCTGGCTAATATGGGGGGGAAATTGTACACACAAAATTTGTTAAAAAAATGAACAATTACCTTCATAAAACTGTGCTACCCGTAAACATAATTGCCATATGTCGAGGCGTGATTCATGGCAGCTTTGGAGATTAGTCAAACTTTTAACTGTCTTCAAAAAAATTGCAACCAACAGTAATGGACAGCATGGGCAAACACAGAAAGCTGCTAAAATTGGCATTAATTGGAAACATACATGTCATAAAGTCATGTGCCGTAGGTCCCACTACGATTTGATGTAAAAATGCATTTTTGGAAAAAAAAAAAAAAAAAAATTGATCAAACGGGCTCATAGTTTCCGACATGAAAAATAGGAGGGAACTATTTGTATTTACAATTTTTATATATACATCCATTTTTAAAAAATAATTATATTACATTTTTAATCTTACGAATTCATGTAGCAAATAACACAAACCTATGAGACATTTAGTTTTATTTTAATATAATATTTTTTCTATAGAATTAATTATTAAATTCTAAGATGGTTAATGTTATGGATAATGTTATATTTAATGGGGATGAATATAGTGATTTTTTTAAAATTTTAAATAGTATTAAAGATGCATTTAGAGTGGAATGAATATATAATTTTTTTATGGATATACAGTGTTTAAATGAATGAATTCAATAAGGACAATATTTGAATATGATGTGGATAATAATAGTAATTTTTTTAAATTTTGATATTTTTTAATAGATGAATATATAAAAATTGTGGATGTAAATTGCCGTACCTAAAAAATATTATATTGGTGGGTAGATGAGAAAGGTTGATAGATGAGGGAGAGAAAGAGAAAGTGAATTACCCAAAAAAATAAGGTTTAATAGAACAAAATGTCCATACGTTTGTTCGGTAGTGTGCAAAACGTCCCTACGTTTCAAAGTTTTGCATTTTCATCTCTATTTTCATGTTTCATTGCGAAAAACGTCATTTTCATCTATTTTAATGTAAAATAACCAATATACCCTCATATTTAAGTAAAACAAAAAATAATAATAAAAGAAAAATACAGAACAAATTGCAATCTTACTCATAATCTTTTTAAAAAGTACAAATGAGTCAAATAATTATTAAAAGGCTTGATAGCACAAAACATCCCTACATTTGTCCTACAGTGTGCAAAACATCTCTACATTTCAAATTGGTGACAATGACATTTTCTGTAATGAAATATAGAAATATGGATGAAAATGCAAAAAAATTGAAACGTATGGACATTTTGCACACTGTAGGCCAAATATAGTGACGTTTTGTGTTATTAAAAATATTTAAAAAAAACAAAAAAAAAACTATTTATCTCTTTTCTTCCTCTCCAAATGGCTGCTATCTTAGAAGCCAAAAAACTTCGGCTAACTACCGCTCAAACCGCCGGATCTCCATACTACCGAAAGGTCGTCACTCCCCTCTACACATACCATCGAACATCCAACATTCATGCCAACAGATTTGTTCCCCACCAATAGTAGTTCCTACCATCGCAGACCACCCATTCCGGTTTCGCCATATCACACTGATAAGTGCGAGTTTTTGCACTTATTCAAACCATTAAATTTGGATATTTGTGAGTTTTTGTTAACATTTTAATACTTAAATTAGTTATTTCTATTTTATAGGTGATCCATAACCAAAATTTCAAATTGGAGGAGAAAATAGATAAATGAATGAAGAAAGGACCAAAAGTGCACAAAAAGATAATTTTGGGGACCGAAGTGTACAAGTGTTAAAAGTTTAAGGACCTAGGATCGCAATTTTTGAAGGATGAAATTGATAGAAAAGTCAAAATATAATGACTAAAAGGTACAAGATGAAAGTTGAAGGATTGAGTGCGCAAATACCCCAAGAACTTGACTACAAAATTGAAAGAAAGGAAAGTGGCGTTGCAGGCGCCTGCAGCAGAAACAAGGGCGTTGCGGCGCCACTATAGCTAGTGTCGTAGCGCCACACGTACGCCAGGACCTGTTTGGCACTTCTAAAAAAATTCTAAACCAATTTTACTTGTTTTTAAACCCGATTTTGCCCCTTTTAAATGACTGGGGAGCCATTTCTTTCATATTATTCAACTCTCATTTTTATAAAAAAAAAAAAAAACCCTAGTTTCTCTCCATTTTCTTCTCTTCTTTTTCTTTTGATTTCTTTGGAATTTTTGGGTAAGCTTGGAGTTTGTTGATGGTGAGATAGCTTGGAGAAGAAGATCCATTGATATCGAAGAACTCTCCATCATTTCTCTTCTTATCAATAAGCTTTTATTTCCTTAATATATTTTTTCAGTAATGGGTTGTATGATTTTGTTTGTTGTTTGTGAATATTTCACGGGTAACTAAACATATATGTGATTGGGGATAATTTCAAACCCCGGTAATGATTTTCAATTGATTTGTGCTTTATAGTTCTCTTGATTGATGTATTTAATCCATTGTTATAAATGTTGATTTTGTTATTATTGATTGTTTAGGTGTACAACTAAACGATTGAGTTGTTTCAATGAATGATATTTTGGGATTTATAGTACGTAATAACTATTTATTCTAAAACATTGTAACAATTACATTTTAATAGATTATGAAGAATTTTCAATTGATCATATGTGGATTAGCACTTAAGTGAGTAAACCGAGCTTGTGAGTTTGCCCTTAATTCAATTGATCTATTTTATCGTAATGTTTTTGTTAAATTAAATCTAGAGGGCTTGTTTTAATTTGTTTAATGAATAGGGTTGATTAAAGAGTTTGTTTTATTCAACTAACATGTAAGAAGAGAATGAGATAATTGAGCTTGTAATTATTTTTGAATTGTTATTAATTTATAGAACGAAAATCCATTGAGGTAATTGATAGGAAAATCATTCTCATGTTAACGAAATACCGCTCTATCACATTTTCACATATTTGATTTAAAACTATCTTGTTTACTTCATAATTCAAATCTTTTCTACTTTAAATTCATTGCTTTATTTACCCCCCCCCCCCCCTAATTTAATCAATTTCGTATTTTACTGTAAATTTTATTTTCTAGTGTGCAATTGAAAAAAATTGAATCAATCCTCTACGGGAAATGACCGTTGGTTACCATATTACTATTTAAGACGATACATTTAAGATAAGTAAGAAAAATTAATTGGTACGTTATTTGGACTGTATCACACGCCACACCTACTACACAATGAGCTTTCATCAATTTTATTCTAATATGCCTCAAAATTTCTGGTGAGTTACTGCCTAATAAGAAATTGTAAGTTGTTGCGGTAGATTTCGATTTTGTGTATCTGTTGATGTTTTAAGACCTGAAAAGATCCGCCCTGGTGAGTATAGTCGATTGATATGTTGAAAATGGCATGGGTCTCTCCGGAGTAGGTGGTGCCGTCAATATTTGCTCTCATGAGTTGGGTATTTCAGCTTGCAATTCTGACCAAATCTGTTGGCATGAAGGTTGGATGTTGGAAAGTATGTGTAAATGGGAGTGAAGGATTTTCGGTGATATGGAGGTCCGACGATTTGGACGATGGTTGGTCAGAGTTTTTTGACTTTTAAGGTAGCGGCCTCATTTAGAGAAGAAGAGAAGAGAGAAAGAGGTTTTTTTTCTTTTTTTTTCTTTTTTTTTTTTTTGCTTAATATTTTAACAAGGTTTAATAGCACAAACCCTATATTTGTGATATAGTGTGCAAAATGCCCCTACATTTTAAATTTTTGCATCTTCATCCATATTTCTACGTTTCATTGCGGAAAATATTATTGTCGCCAATTTGAAATGTATGAACATTTTGCACACTACATGTCAAACGTAGGGACGTTTTGTGTTATTAAGCCTTTTCATAATTTATTTGGGCTCATTTGTACTTTTTAAAAAGTTAAGGAGTAAGACTGCAATTTGTTCTGTATTTTTTTGTTTTATTTAAATAGGAAAGTATATTGGTCATTTTACATTAAAAAATTTGTGAAATGACGTTTTCCGCAATGAAAAGTGGAAATATGCGAAAATGCAAAAAATTGAAACGTGTGGACGTTTTGTGCTATTAAGCCCGAAAAATAAATACTAACCCCTCCTAAAAAAATATATTTTTCTTATTTTTGAGGAAAATATGATCACATGACCAAATGTTAGAAAATATTTTTCATGAAAAAAAATTGTAAATCAAACACCTCATAAGTGAGAATTTGGATTTTAAAAAATGACATTTTTCATTTAAAAAAAAAAAGTCAATCAAACACACTCTTAATGAAAACGTAGAAACTTTATTCAATAAAGCTCTTTGTACAATGATTTATTAGCACAAATCGTCTTATGTTTGAAGTTAATTGTGTAAAACGTTTACTATTTGCTTTTATTTATTTATTTTTGCATTTTCACCCCTATTTTACATATTTCATTGCGAAAATTATTATTCCATCCATCTGCTGTCTGTTCCACCGTTAATTGCACACTTGGTCTCATCTTTTAAAAGAAAACTAAGTCCAGGTGTACAATTAGTGGAGGAACTAGCAGTAGATGGGCGGAATGATGATTTTCAGCAATGGAATGGATAAATATGGGAGAAAATACAAAAAAATAAATAAAATAAAAAAAAAAATGTAATGTATGGACGTTTTGCATAATTAACTTCAAACATATGGACATTTTGTACTAATAACAATTTGTACAACCGTAATCATAATTAACAATCTTTGTGTTGTCAGTAGTCTGACCATTAATTTATTAATTTTCTTTTTTAAATGAATGCATAGTTAAGTATGAAGTTGTCAATCAAGATTGTACAAGCAGCATGATCTAACTTTATCACTTGAATAAATAGGAATTTTTTTGGAATAAATTGTTTATAAAAATGAATTGTACAAGGCTCATCTCAGCACCTTATTGAATGTTTTAACTTTTTTCTTTCTTTTTTACGAAATCCAATGAAAAGTTATCATCTACCCTTCTGTAAATCCATCTGACAAATATGTTTATACATGTAGCATTGTTGAATTCCTGAGCACCTAGACATAATGAAAATGAAAACAATCTATTATTTTTATAAGAAGTACTTTCAGTTATTTTTTGTAATTTAGATTATAAATGAATTCTTTTTTTTAAAAAAAAAAAATTTGTGGTCAAACTTCAAATATTACAATAATTCAAGTTATTTGAAATAGATAAATGTAACAAACGAATTCATGAATATAGAAAGGGTAATTAACACAAAATGTTCATACTTTTCAATGTCATTGTGTAAAACGCCAATATCTTTCATTTTTGGCATTTTCACCTTTCATTATGCAAAATGTCATTTCATTCATTTTTTCAATAAAAAGACGATTTTATCCTCATATTCAAATAAAACAAAAAGAAAAGAAAAGATAAAGAACTAATTGCAACAATAGTCCCAAATTTTGTAGAAAATTACAAATTAATCACAAATACATAATTAAAAATCAAAACTAAAAAAAGAAAAAAAAAACATTTATCTTCTTTCTCTTGGACAATGACAGTTTTGATACAAGATCAAAGGCCACAACGAAACACACCAGCAGTATTGGTGTCGGGGAGGATTTTTCCTCTAACCAACCGACGAACGTAAGGGCGATGTGGGAGAAGCATTCGACAAGGCCGTGGCCGATTTCACCCATCCGCCATGCAACCACCAGCTCTACCGCAATTGGGTCGTGCAAACATCTTTGCCTTCACTCCTTATAGGCCTCTAGGCCCTCCACCACAAGGGAATTTCCTTGTAGCATCGTCTAGAATTGCTGCAAGTGCAAGTTGCAACGGATTAATTGAAGTAGGGTAGGCAGTACTCGTCAGAAAATGCTCCATCATCAACGAGTTTAACCCATGAACACTTTCTCATCAATCAATTACACAAACAAATCATTTAACCATCCAAAATTTAGAAAAAAATCTAACTGGTTCGAGAAAGCAGTTTGCTTTCTCCATCAATTTCGACCCCTCCTCATGCTCCATGTATTACAACAACGAGTCTTCATTGATTTCAACATAATATATCGATTTCACCATACCCATATTGCGAAGCAATTTCTTTAGGCATGAACATTCCGTCACTTCCAATTAACGAGGCTGGGGTGGTTTAAAGTGAACAAGTGAACCTTTAATAGCCTTCTACAACCATGGGTCCAATACCAATTGCTTCAATTTATGGTCCAACAGTGCCAATTGTGAACTCCCCAATCTGCACGTTACCCAGTTCCTCTTCTATTCCAATTGGTTATCCAATTGATGTTAATTCACTAAATTGGACTCAAATGTATCCACAGCAAACTGGTATGCCAATGGGTTGTGCTTCAATTCCACCAATGCTCTCGATCCTCAAATTTTGCACTCCAATTTGGTCCCTATTTGCCCACGCACCGTGGAGCCGAATTATATGCTTTTTGGTGTGACGACGGGTGAGTGAGGTAGAGGTGGTTAGGAGGCTATTACAGTGTGACGGCGGGTGGTTGATGGCACGTGGTCTATGGCGACGACGGGTGTCTTTCTTCTGGTTTTGGTTGGGGGAATAAGATACAATTTCTTTTCATTTATCTTTATCTTTTTTTTTTTTCGTTTTGATTTTTAATTATATATTTGTGATTAATTTGTAATTTTTTTGACAATTTGAGACTATTGTTGCAATTAGTTTTTTTATTTTTTATTTTATTTTATTTTTGTTTTATTTGAATAAAGGGTAAAATAATTTTTTTATTGAAAAAATGGATGAAAAGGACCTTTTGCGCAATGAAATATGAAAATAGGGGTGAAAATGTCAAAAATGAAAGGTAGAGATGTTTTGCACAATGACATTGAAAGGTGGGGATATTGTGCTAATTACCCAATATAGAAAATATATGTATACACACACGAATTTGAATTTCGAACATTGAGCTTTGAAAAGTAGGTCAGATGAAAACTTGTAAAGTTTATCGATATTGTTTTTATTTAACAATAATGTCCTCGTGTATAACAATGTTAGTATAAATGATCAAAATAAAAAATAAAAAAAAATAAAAAAATTGAATATTTTTACCTAGAACTAGTTTATGTGGTCAAATTTGATAGAGTCAATTAAATGAATTATGTGATATTATATTTAAGTGAATCTGTTATTTAATGTTATCTAATTGCCACCAAATTGTTGATTGACATTAGTGGTGTTGAATAATATTACTCTAAAAAAATAGAGATAATTGTATTTGCGATGCCAAATCTTTTCAGTTTTTATAATTTTTCTCTAATCTTTTATTTGGAATGATATTGATCTCAAACCTTTCATTCTTTTACGACAAGAATGACATCCAGATGATTTCCGTCTAGAGGTCCACTAATTGATCCCAAAAAAAAAAAAAAAAAGTTTGACCACATTTGGATGATGGTGAAAAAGGAAGAATGGGGTGGGAAAAAAGACTGTGGTGCTGGTAGGTGACTTTGGGTTTGATCATGGTTAGGAGTTTGATCATGGTTGGGAAGAAGATTGTGATGCTGGTAGGTGACTGTGGGTTTGATCATGGTTGGGAAGAAGATGAATTATATATATATATATTTTATATGAAAAACATAAAAATATCATTTTGCCCTCTCTAACATTGGTCAAAATGTGACAAAACTTTTTTTGGTCAACTAACGAGCCTCGGGATAGAAACCATCCAGATGTCCTTCCATCACACAAGAATGAAGGATTTGAAATCGACACTTCTACAAATGAAAAGTTAGGTTAAAAGCTACAACAAATTAAAAATTTTGGGACCACAGTTACAAGTTTTTCAAAAATTACGTCTTCATTGGAAAATGATCATCATCGATGATTCATTTGTAAAGGTGTTGTTTGGAGGCATGAATTAGCGTGGAGTGGAGCGGAGTGGAGTGGGGTGGGGTGGGATGGGATGGTGTATGCTTGATAGGGAATATGAACTTTTTTCTAATTTTTTTATTTGTTAATATGTATTTAACTATTTTAAGTGTGACTTATTTGTACTTTTGAAAAGTCACAAGACTTTATTTGCATTTGTTCCTTATTTTTTTTTTATTGCTTTTTTTATGTTTATCGTATAAGAGAATATTAAATTCGTCACTTAATGTCAAAAATGAAGAAAAACAAATTAAAGGTTGGATTTGGTTTTACATCTAGAAATTATTATAAGGTTTTGCTATGGTAACAAGAGAGTTGACAGTCTCCTTTTTTGAACTCGGGCCCCACGCCTTATTTGTGGGGGTTCGGTCAAGGGGGCTGTCAACCCCCCTATCCGTTTAGCAAAATCCATTATTATAACCCACATGGTGACATCTATTCTACCATAGGGAGGGGTCCAATCAGGTGCCCATGTGTCATGGAATGAACAAAGAAACTCCTCAGCCCCCAAAACTTGCTCGAACAAAGCAAATGAACATCATGCTCCATCAACGAGGTTGCATGAATAAGGGAATGTGTAAAACTTTAATACTTGATCAGAAAATATGATTAGAGGCCTTAAATAGCCACGAATGTGGATGTAACTCATTAAGACAAATAAACTTTGATGTTAATTCATCATACATTTGTCTAAAAATAAAATGTTTTTGAACTAGTGTCATAAAAGTACAACTACCAATAAAATTTTGGAAATGTGAAATTAAACGTAAATGTAAAATCATGAAAATGATTAAAATATTCATGTTAATCTCGTATAAATATGTCAAAGGAGATTTAACTACAAGAAATCTAAAAAGAAAAACTTTGAAGAAATTGAAAGAAAAATTATACATATTATGTTTAGAAATATTCTCAATTTTTCGAGATCAACAAATGAATTATATTTCACAAATATTGAACACGAAAAGTGCAAGTTTTCATGATTGGAAATATATAAAGCATATGAATTATATGTAGAGGGAAATTGTCAAAATCTGAAAAACTCAAAAAAGAGTTCCCACCTTTCCCTAATTTTACTCTCTTTTCAAGTCCCCGCCAAACACCTCCCTATATTACGCCACCCCAACTAACCCACCCTACATCATATTTAAACCCCGTCTCCTCGCCGACCGTGCCATTGAATCACTTTACTTTCTATACAATCTCCATTCTTCCGTAAGGTAGCAGCAATCACCAATGGCTAACACCAGCGACCTCCCATGTGACGCCGATGGAACCTGCATGGTGTGCAAGAAGAAGGCACAGGATGGCGAGACCCTCACCTGCAAGACGTGTGTCACTCCCTGGCACAGCACTTGTCTCTCAGTGCCACTGAAAACCCTAGCTGATGCTGCCAACTGGGAGTGCCCCGACTGCTCATTGACCGCCGATCAACCGGGTGGTGCCACCGTCAAGCCCTCGATCTCTGGGGGAGACCTGGTGGAGAAGATCCGGGCGATCGAGTCTGACCAATCGCTGACTGATCGCGAGAAGGCCAAGCGGCGCCAGGAGCTACTGAGTGGAGACGCTAAATCAGCCTCTCCCGAGGGCCCGAATCAAGAGCAGAAGAAGTCCAATGGCGGGACTAACGATGGTTTGGCCATTCTCGGGGACAAGCTCAACTGCTCCATCTGCATGCAGCTTCTCGATAGACCTGTCTCTGTATGATTTCTCTCTCTGTCTCTATGAATTCATATTTTCAGACAAACATGTTCGTCTTAGTGTTCGGATAGCTATGTTTGATGAGAAATTTTAAACTGTTTGCGTATTGCTTGACTTTAATGTGGAAAATACAATGAATTTTTGGGCAGGGTGCATATTTTAAATTGCACTCGGAGTTGATCACGATATCCTCAAACGACGTTGGTAAACTGGAAAGGTTTTTTTTTTATACCATTTCACTATTTCAAGGAAATGGGGTTCTTTCTAATTTTTATTTGGGATCTCTAAATGATATTCCTTTTTGAAAATTATTTCCTATGGCTATTTTTGTATTAAAGATTATCATTTTGGACTTAGGAATTCGTGAATGATGGTCAAATTGGAATAAAACAGCAAATGAGTTGAGTTCTTATAAAACTTGTTCGGTTACAAGCTTAGAATTGTGGAATTAGTGGGGTGTAATTTAAAGTGAGAACAGTGAAGGAGTCCTTGTTTCACAATGATAAAGTGATTCTTAAGGTTATTATTTTTGTATCTAATAGGGGTAACTTGTAATTTGTTTAGTCTCATCATAAATGTGAACAATTAAATGAAACTAAGTCTGTTGATGAATTTATATTGGTGATGTTGCGTGCTTCACATTGGATAACATCGGATATCTAAAAGAATTACATTTTTGGAAATTTCCCGTATTTTATGGGTAACATTGACTTCTTTGTTTCTATTTTGGGACCATAATATTTTTTATTGACTAGTCATTTTATATATGGCCATTGCTGAATATAGTTGTAGCATTCATCTTTAGCTTTACAAACTGATTTCTACTTGATGAAGGCAAGTCACTTATTAGCATATGGCCATGTGTAGCAACCTTTCTAACTACCCAGCACATTTAAGGAGTGACTGAATTGATCCCGTCACCTATGTACTTGTATTGAAGGTTCTTGAATGAATATAAGGGGTCACATGAAAAAATGGATTCAGAAAAAGTTCATCTTTGTATTTTATGTACAAGAATATTTGCATGATTTGATTATTGATTCATTCATTCCTAGGCAATCCACTGCAATTCTTTTGTTTCCTGTAAACGGAAGATATCTTTTGTGATAATTGTCTAATGAGGACAATGTCAATTGTATCAACATTGATTTTATTTATATTAAATAGGTATTCAGGATAGCTTCTCTCCAGGAAATAAATATCATTGTTTTACTCGGACACCTGGACAAGTAATCAGGCTTCTTATGTGCATGTCTCTGTTTCAGGAAATTCTGATGCAACCAGCTAGTTACATAGTGGGTTTAATATTGCTTCAGCACATCCTATAGCTGAGAAAATGCTCATTATGGTTTTGATTTCCTGACGTGTTCTAAAAGGAAAATGTTTATAGCGAACTCAACAAAGCCTCTTCCTAAATTGAAAAGGCATCCATTTATGCCTTTTTTGTCTACCAATATATTAGTTAGAGGGCATTAAATGGTAACCTAGTCTGATAGTTGAATGGATGAATTTGACTGTTTTGTAAACAATTGTATAATATTCTCATAGACGAAAGAGTTTAAAATATTTAAACTTGTTTTTAGAGGTTGGACTTAAAATAGATTTGTCATTTCTTGCTTCAGACACCATGTGGCCACAACTTTTTGTTTGAAGTGCTTCCAGAAATGGGTGGGTCAGGGGAAGCGCACTTGTGCGATTTGTCGCAAGATTATTCCATCCAAGATGGCAAGGGAGCCCCGCATCAACTCTGCTATTGTTATGGCCATTCGAAATGCCAAAATGTCAGAGTCTAATGTTTCAGGGGGTGTCCCAAGGGTCAACCATTTTGTACACAACCAAGATCGACCCGACAAAGCATACACCACTGAGCGAGCGAAAAGATCTGGAAAGGCTAATGCCTGCAGTGGGAAAATTTTTGTTACAGTTCCTCTTGATCATTTTGGTCCAATTACAGCAGATCATGATCCAGAAAGAAAATTGGGCGTGTTGGTTGGAGAGACCTGGGAAGATAGGATGGAATGCAGGCAGTGGGGGGCTCACTTTACCCACGTTGCTGGGATTGCTGGGCAGTCAGAGTATGGAGCACAGTCTGTTGCACTATCAGGGGGTTATGAAGATGATGAAGACCATGGTGAATGGTCTTTATACTGGAAGGTATACTCAAGTGTGGTCACTTTTTGTTATGCTTTGTTTGGTTTTGAGTAATCTACTGTCCAAATGTTCCCGTGCTTCACCTGGTTTTATTTGTCCTACCAATATGGCTGAACCATGTGACCTTTTTGTGTCTCTTGTTTCATCTTTCTGTTTTTACTTTGGTATCCATGAATGTTCTTAGATTTCATACAATTCATGTATCTAACTGTATATGTTTCCTTGCGTTCTGGATACTTCCTATTTAGGTGACAGATGATTTTGGCTGATTGGAATGCTTTAAGGTTCTATTTGTGTCCATTTTTACAACTTTGAGATTAGATTTTGAATTGTGAAATATACTTGGGAAAGTTCATGAATCTTGAGCTGCCAGCTCCTTATATGGTTGGAGTGTCACTCAAAAGTTTGTCACCAATGAGGAACTATATTTATGATGTTCTATGGCCCCATTTGAGTTTCTTTTCATGAACGCCAATTTTTTTTCCTGCCATGTTTGAATCATGGTGAATGCACCCCAAGCTAAATCAACACTGCATTAATTGCTAACTATATGCACTCATGGCTGTCCGTTCAATTGCTCATTGATACATTACATTTTTTCAATCTAGCGGAATCCGTTTGGATATTAATATCGATGCTGTTTTTAATTCTTTTCTTGATTGCTGGTGGCAGTGGTGGAAGAGACCTTAGTGGGAATAAAAGGACAAACAAGAAACAGTCATTTGATCAAAAGTTTGATAAAAGCAACGAAGCGTTGCGAGTGAGTTGCAAAAATGGTTATCCTGTCCGAGTTGTAAGGTATTCTGATATTTCTATTTAAGAAACAGTTAAGCATTTAAGCAAATGCCATGTATTGTCACGCTATATTTTCATAATTGATCAATGGAAACTACACTTTGACAGTTTGCTAGAATGTGTGGGTTTACCCTCTGTATGGTGTTTGCTACATGATATCTTAATTCTGGGAGCAAACAAATGTTGTTGATATTACATTGACTAGGTTCCATCTCATGTCCACTGTCCATTCAAGAGTCTGTAGCTGTGTGTGCTTTGCAGTAAATGATGCTTATTTTCACAGGATTGCGTTTATTGGCTTGGAAAATGCTAGATATATAAAAGGGAAAGAGAATGTCAGACTATTCTTCAATTTATTTTCCAATGCAGCTTTTAATATTCATATGGATTTGATAATAGAAAATGAAACAAATATTTCTTCTGGAATTAGGTCAACATTATTTTGTTTGGTTGGGAATCACACCCCTTCTTTGTGATCTAAGGCTTTCGTTAAAACTTTTAAATTCTCCCAGTTATTTGGAGCAACCCAAGACTATATATCCTACGGTGAAATACTCAATTAGTGCTGCCATTACTAGGTTAACATATCTTCTAAGTTTTTTTTGTTCAGCAATCTATTGCAACAATGATATTAGTTAGTGGTTGGAAAGACAAAATATTAGTCTTGGCCTTTTTCGTTCCCTAATGCACTTCTTTATTCTTGTATTAACTCTTGCTTTTGTCGGGCAGGTCTCACAAGGAGAAACGTTCTTCTTATGCGCCACAGGAAGGTGTACGTTATGATGGGATTTATAGGATTGAAAAATGTTGGCGCAAGGCTGGAATTCAAGTAGGGATTTGCTTCCATAACAATTTTAGTCAGCTTTGTGCTCAATTCGTTCTCTTACTGCTTTCCTTCACTTGATATAGGGATTTAAGGTGTGTCGCTATTTGTTCGTTCGTTGTGATAATGATCCTGCGCCATGGACAAGGTTTATTGTTTCTTTCATTACGCCATCATCCACCTCCTATATGCACTTATGTTTGCATGCTTAGGTCTTAATTTATCATCATTTTCTACAGTGAAAATAACGGTGATCGCCCAAGAGAGTTGCCCACTGTAGAGGAATTAAAGCATGCTACTGACATAACCGAAAGAAAAAATAGTCCTGCCTGGGATTTCAATGTCAGAAGCTATATTCTTAATGAATGGTTTTTCTTCACCAATTTCATTTATATATCTGCATGAAACTGTAACACTAGCCGTTCAGCTGCTTTTAATTCCTGTTTATATATTAATGTGGTACTTCATGAGATATTAAGTTTTCTAGTGACCTCAGCCGTTTAATTTTGCAATGCACAGGAGGGACAGGGTCGTTGGATTTGGAAAAAGCCTCCACCAGAAAGTCGAAAAAAGCACCTGATGCTTATGACGAAGAAGGTAAGAGCACTAAGAGAGCAAGACGCCAAAAACGAAATGAGTCAGTGAAAGAAAGGCTTTTAAAAGGTATTCTTCTTGTTAAATGTGCATTTCTTTGGACTTACAGAAGCTGTTCCATGGAGAGGTTTCTGAATAGTACAATGTGTGATTATGGGTGCATAATCTTTATGTATATTTACGAGGCCACATGTTTCTCAAGTCTGCAACTCATGATACAGATTTTAGCTGCCTCATCTGCCGGAAAGTAATGGTGCTTCCACTTACAACTCCCTGTGCTCATAACTTCTGCAAGGCATGCTTAGAGAATTCCTTTGCTGGCCAGTCTTTCATAAAGCAGAGGACATGTGGAGGTACAAGGACACTTTTCGAGCACAAAAAAATTTCATGAAATGCCCGTCATGCTCAAATGATGTGTCTGATTTCCTTCAGAATCCCCAGGTACAAAGAGCAGAATTTTTTCTCATGTGAATTTTGAAGTTTTCCCCCAGTTTTTTTTCTGAAGTGAATGCATACTAGCACAATTACAGTGACTGTCCATGGAATATATGCATTTTGAGTCATTTGTGCAAGGAAGATTTATTTCAAGATGTATGAATCAGAAATGTGCACTCATCCAAAATATGATTCTGCAACAGGTTAACAGGGAGTTGATGAATTTGATTGAATCACTACAAAGCCAGATGAAGGAGGAAAACATGGAATCTGAAGAACTTGATGGTGCAAATGACGAAGATGCTGAGTTATGTGATGAAACAGATGATGCATGTATAGAAGTGGACATGGGGGAAGAAATTGATGGCACAAATGGAAAATCCAACATTGGTGCTGAAAATGAGAACTGTGAAATTCTGAAGGAAGAGAAGGATGAGAAAGAAGGCAGTAAACCTTTGTCCAACACCGACCCCCAGCCACCTATTGGAAAGAAAGCCCTAGGCAGGTGTGATGCTGGGAGCGATGACCAGGAAGCTGGTGTTGCCAGAGGTGAAATGCCCAAAAGAAGAAACAAGCGAAGGGGTACTGGTGAAGAGACTTGCTCATTGGCTCCCAACGGGGGCAAGAAGAGAAGAGGCAACAAGACTTAGCATAAGTTGCTCACTTGTTCTGCTATCTTGTTCTCTCCCGTCTTTTTCTTTATTAGAACCTCATTTTTTTTATGACTTGTTGGCCTGGAGCCAAGTTCTATTGGGCCTGGGAGGAGGATTTTGGGTATACACATTCTTTTTGGCAGGATTAAGGTTTAATCCGACTTTTTGGAACTATAGTAGTGTATCATGGGGGTGTATTGCCCATCTTTCATGCCCTCTGAATTATGATGTTAATAGGATTTCAAGGATGCAGTAAACAAATGCCATCTGCTTTTGAATTTCCAGTTTATGTGTAAGTCTTGTTGTTTAGCAAATAGCACACAAGTAGGATGCTTGTTTTCTTAACTTCCCTCCGGCTGTTATGGCAGCCCTTTGTAATCATTCTAGCGGCACCTGATACTTCTTACTAGATTTCTTTGCCTTTTTGGTCCTGTTTTATATACTTATTAGGTGTACAACCTGTTTTGGGTTAGGATCATGTCACTTTGTCAGAAGGATTTTGACAGATGCAGTGGCAGAAGCGTAGGTGATGGCAGATGATTTGATGAAAAAGTTGACTGTATTTTAAACAGTTCAATGATAAAATGTCGCGTCTTATTATGTCAACTTATTTGACACTTTAGCATGATTATATGGGTTACATGCCTTGTTTTTTGTATTGAGTTTAACATGCTATGGGTGATGGATTTGTGCATTTCTCCAAGATTTACCATGATTAGTCCTGTGTTGTAGTTAAGCAATCTATTAGCGTCAAGAAGGTTTTTAACTATTGTACACCATGAATCTCTAAGCAGAAGCAGCAATCCTGTGTTTAATATTAAAGGAGTTCCATCTTTAGTTGACAGAAAATAACTGATGATAGCGAAAAAGATATTGCTTCTCTACACACCATTCTGACGATCCACGTGAATAACAAATTCAAAGCAACAAGGGACTGTCTCAGTTTTTAACTCGAATGGTGCCCATACACAATGCAGTTCCTGCCTTCAACTAGAAATTTGTATACAGCTCGTTTAGTTTTGGCGTTCAAGTTTCTCAGTAAGTGTCCTCTTCTCATCTTCAGGCAAAGCGTTAAAAATGAAGACCGATTTGTCTCCTATGTCATCCTGTAAAACAACAAAATTATATCATACTCATGTTTTCTGAATATATCAAGTAGACTGTGTGGATGGATAAAGCTAAATTCAATTCAAGCAAGTGAAGGCTTTGTACCTTAATTGGCTGAGTGAATTTTCTTCCTGCAAACACTAGAAGGAGAGCCATCCACACGCCCAACAAAGCAACTTTTGCTCCATCATCCATCAGACCAGTCTACATCCACAGAAATGTCCATTATACTCCGCCGGGGGGGGGGGGGGGGGGGGGAACGGGATGAAGCCTCACATGAGAAGACAAAACGAAGCTCATTTCTTTATACAGCTTTAACGCATGCTAATTGACATTAAAAGTAGGAAAATTTCAAGTTGCAGCGCTGTTATAACTTCACAGACACCAAAACCTTTGGGTAGTCACCTTTTTTTTTTTTAATAATTCAAATGATCACAATTAGATCACAAAGCAAAACAGTTGCAACTGGGATTATAATGTTTTTCCCTTTTGTTAGTCACCTTTTTTTTTTTTAATAATTCAAATGATCACAAAGGAAACAGAAGCAACCCATATGTTGCCACTGGGAATTCTCAAGTCAGTCAAGTTCCCAACAGTTATTAACGCTGTAATAATGCCAGCTTCTATAGTGAATATACTAGGCTTCAAATTGTGCACTGATGGCCTGAGGTTCAATCTCAAGCATTGAAACAGATATAGCCAGTAGCCAGTACTTACCAGATGACCAAGCAGAACTGATGGAATGATGAATGTCAGGATGCCCGCTTCCAATTTGCCATAGCAAAGGCCTGTTTCAAAGAGAATAATGCTATTTTAATCAGCATTAGCTAAGCATTCTTTGAATTACCTTTTTCTGCATTAGTCGAAACTTTTATCATTGTGGGTTTGGGGATAAATGTAGTCGGCAATGGCAGTAGTCACCCAATACACTAATTTGTTATTTGAGACAACATAATTACAAAAAATTAATGATTCAAATAACAAGCTGTCACATGACTGCGGTAGTAGCTCACTATGAATAACATTATTCTTTCAAAGATGACCATGATCTCAAGCTCGTTGTAATTTGTTTTCGTTATTAAAAATATGCATTCATAATTTAGGATAAATTGTATTTGTAATTGAAAATTAAAGCATACCTTCCTTGAATACGAGTCCAGTCAACGCAGCAAAGAGAGGACCTACAAACCAGACAGCCGTTGGATTCTCAACAACATACTCTACTAAACTCTTCCCCAGGGGTTGAGCAAGAGTTACATATGTTGCCAAAGATCCGAACACACCTAAGACCCATAGAGCTTGAAGAGCCCGCTTAATTTCTGTTACATATATGTGAATTAAGTACAGAGATAAGCCTAGCCCACAAGCTCCAACACCATAGAACAAATCAAGATTTCTTCGAATCAATTCGGCATTGGGAAAGAAAGCAGTTGAAGATGCAACAACAAAAAGAAGCAGCAGAAATCACCAATCCTGATCTGTATAAAATAACCTCTTGAATATCTGAGGATTCGACAGTCCAGGGACCATAGACTCCTTGATATTCAATTGGTTTCTTACTTACAGTTTGGCATTTAATAGTTTTATTGGCCAGCCGAGAAGAAGAAGACCCACGATTGATTAAAACTCTATTGGGATTTTGGAATAGAATGTGAGGTTTTGGAAGATGAATTATCGCTGCAGCAGCTAAATGAGCCATTAATCACCACTTCTTCCCCAGTTTTGGATATTTTTTGTGTTTTTATGAGAAACTCAAATTCGTGGCGGACAATCAACAAAATGATAATTAAAATGATAATGATAATGATACAGAGCTTCTTGCAGCCAAGGCCCAAGAATATTATCTTCCGTACAAGTGAAATAAATGGACCATTCTAAATTGGGCAGCACTTCATAACAGAATCCAACCAAACAAATTCAATTATGCCGTAATTTAGTGAAGGTTAAAACTAGATTTTCAGTAAATTTTAATAAAATTTGAAAAATATATGGTTACAAAATTATGAATTATAATTAAAATTAATTGTCGACTTTAACTTAAATTTAAAATCTTGATTTTAATCTACATGATAGGGATTATATTTGTTTGGGAAAAGTACATAAATACAATACTATAAGAATACAAATTCAAATTTAATAAATTTATAAAAAAGTTTTAAAAAATCAAGTGTTAATTTTTTTTTTTTTTTTTTTATAGGTAATCAATATTAATCAAAGGATAATCCACAATGTGTGCATTATCAATTTAAACATGATAAAAAAAAAAATAGACATCCCCTCTATCGGGTTAGTAGTCGCCGCATTAAACCAATTATACAATGTTAGATAAAATAATTCTCTAAATTGCTCTGTCGATCGTGCTTGATCTTCAAAATAACGGTTGTTTCTTTCTCTCCACACACACCATACAATACAACCTGTTATGAGATCCCAAACAAATTTACTATTCTTGTCTCGAAATTTTCTCCTCCATGCTTGCACCACGTCTTTTATACGCCTTGACAACACCCAATTCATTTGTTGAGCAATGAGAATATCGTTTCACATCCAACACACACAATTGCAATGAATAAACAAGTGGTCAATCGTCTTCACATCCCTTTACACATATAACACAATTTTGTAACATAACAACCTCTTCTTTGAAGACTATCCACCGTTGATACTTGTCCCCTCACAACTATCCACAGTAAAAATGCCACCCGTGGAGGTAATTTACATTGACATACCATTTTCCAAGGGAATGAATTCTCCATAGGTTCCAATAATGATATAAAATATGTGCGAACAGAGAAAATACCATTTGCTGCCACTCTCCACCTGCTACAATCGTTCTCTTCTACTCGAATGTGCACCTCATGCAAGGAGGTCAAAAACAGCGCATAATCATCCAATTTTCAATCCTGTAAGCCTCTTCGAAAGACGATATTCCAGTTAGGACTCCCATTATGTATAGTTAATACATCATTTACCATAGCAAAATATTCCAAAGCGATGCGATGCAGAGAAGGAAGCATCATCTTTAGTGGTTGATCTCCATACCAACAATCATCCCAAAATCTGACATTGTCGCCATTCCCCGTCACAAAAGTCAATCTATTCTGAAACTCGCTCCATCATTTTCTGATATATCTCCACAAACTTACCCCATACAGACCTCGACCCTCAACCGAGCACCAACCTCCCTCCATAATACCATACTTCACTCCTATGATTTCTCTCCAAAAACTCTCCCTCTCCACTCCAAATCTCCACAACAACTTGCCCAACAATGCCTTATTGAATAGTACAAGGTTCATCAATCTAAGACCCCCATCGTAATAGGGGAGCAAACGTCGCCCCAATTAACCAAATTGAATTTCCTCTTCTCCCCCAACCATGCCCAAAGAAACTCCATTTGGATTCTCTCTAATCTATTTGCCACTGCAACAGGAATAGGAAACAATGACAAAAAATAAGTATGGAGATTAGAGAGAGTGGATTTAATAAGAGTAAGACGACTTCCTTTAGAAAGGTATATACGCTTCCATTCCGCTAACCTCTTTTCCACCCTTTCTATAACACCATTCCAAATATATATACTTTTAAATCGTGCACCTAAGGGAAGCCTAGGATATGAGATAGGCAACTGTGCAACCCTATAGTCCAATATAGCAGCCAGCTCCTCCACGTTAGTGACCTCTCCCACTAGAATAGCCTCAGATTTTCCCAAATTTATCTTCAATCCAGATACTGCTTCGAAGCACAAAAGCAACTGACGCAAGTTTCTAATTTTCTCATCACCTGCATCACAAAAAAATAGCATATTAACTGCAAATAGCAAATGGAAAACTTGTAGATAACCAACCGTAAAGCCTCTTAACAGACCCTCCCTCACTGTTTTCTCAATCACCCTACTGAATGCCTCCATTACAATAACAAACAGCAATGGAGATAACGGTCCCCTTGCCTCAAACATCTGCTACTCCGGAAATAACCTTTGGGTGTGCCGTTGACCAAAACTGAGAACGACACTGTCGAGATACAAAACTAAATCCACTTACACCACTTATCTCCAAGCCGCAACGCCTGAGCATATACATAAGAAACCCTTAGTTCACATGATCATACGCCTTCTGGATATCAAGCTTACATAACATTCCTGGAACCCCAAGTTGTATTCTAGAGTTAATACATTCGTTCGCTATAAGAACATAATCCATAATTTGATGCCCTTTTACAAAAGCATTCTGAAACTTAGACACCACTTTTCCCAACACCTCCTTTAATCTATTTGCCAGAACTTTAGCAAGGATCTTGTACATCCCACTGACTAAGCTTATAGGAGGAAAATCCTTGATATCAGACACTCTCGATTTCTTGGGGATTAGCATAATAAATGTGGCAATAGCACTTCTAAGGAACTTGCCACACTAGAAGAAATAAGTGAACACATCCATGATATCCAATCATACCACCTCCCAACAAGCTTTATAGAATGAGAACGAGAAACTATCTGGTCTAGGGGCCTTGTCATCATTCATACTAAACACTATCTCCCTAATTTCGTTCTCCTCAAATGGTCTCTCTATCCAACTGCCATCCTCCTCGGTAATAATGGAAAAATCCAACCCCTCCGGCGGTGGCCTCTACTCAGATTGCTTCTGGTATAGATTCTGATAGAAACCCACCAGTTGAGTCCAATATCCTGTGGGTCCTCATAAGTAACTCCATCTACCTCCAACAATGTGATCGAATTGTTACGCCGATTGGAATTAGCGACCCTATGAAAGAACTTGGTACATTTATCACCATCTTTCCACCATGCGACCCTAGATTTCTTGCTCCAAGCAATCTCCTCCATCTCCAAAAATTTCTCTACCTCTTTACTTAGCACTCCATGTCTCTCCATCTCCTCCCCGTCCAACCCTCGACTCTCCTCATGTCTATCCAACTCATCAATTTCCGAAATGTATTGGTTTTTACGACAGTTACATCTCCCACTACCTCTTCATTCCACATCTTTAAATCTCCTTTTAAAGTTTTCAATTTCTGATCCAACACAAAACTTGGGGACCCCCTAAAATTATAAGAGGCCCACTAATTTCGTACACGCTCCCCAAAACCTTCTACTTTCAACCACATATTCTCAAACCTAAAATGTCTTCTTTCACCACCTATTGTGTTCCCAAATAGTGTAATAGGGAAATGATTTGAGTACACTCTCCTCAATCTCCTCTGAATAACATTTAAGTATTTAGCCTCCCACTCACCACTAACCAAGAACCGATCTATTCGAGATTGAACAGGCTGATCCCGATTAGATGATCAAGTAAAATCTATCCAATCAACGACAGATCCACCAACATATTGTCCCTAGTGAAATTTGAAAGGTTCTCCATTTCCCCTGTCAGTCTCCCACAACTCGACCTCTCAGTAGGAAATCGAACCACATTGAAATCACCGCCAATGCACACTGGGAAGTTCTACCAAGCCATCATACTAGCCATCTCATCCCACATACCTCATCTATTCTCACCAGCGTTAGGCCCATAGACTTCTATAAACACCCACTAGAATCTATCCCCAATATTTCTAAACGATAGCGATAGAGTGAATAACCCTGTATTAACCTCCTCCATATCAAAAACTTTCATGTCCCACAGTACTAGCACATCTCTTGAAGCCCCTGATGATCCCAAAAACTGATAACCGACATGTTGTCCCCCCATAAACTACTAACAACAGCCCTTGTGAGGATCTCCAATTTTGTTTCTTATAAGCAGACAAGGTCAGCCCTCTATCCCCTTAACATATTTCGAACACTTAACCTTTTTCTAACTTCGTTAAGTCCCCTTACATTCTAGCTAATGATTTTTGGGATCATTTTAACTCTCCTTCATCCCTCTTTTTAACTTGTCTCCCTTGATATCATAATTTATCGAGCATTCGAGCCGCTTAAACTCACGGTCACCATTTCTTCTAGCTTTATCTCCTGGTGTACACATCCCTTGTCCCCTACTAGCATCTAGCTCCCCAAATAATTGCACGGGTTTACTTTCAAACCCATCGTACGACATAAATCCACAATGTTTTTGCAGAACCCAATCCGAAAGTGGGGATCTACTGTCAAGCACATTCACTTTCATTATCTCATTTGCATAACTACACCCAAAGAATCAACATATGTCCCTCCACTTCCTCTACATGTACTGCATCCCTTTTTATTTTTTTCCTTATTTGCGCTATCAACCCACACCACCAATACTTTTCAGTCCCTGGATCCCTTTCTTGTATAGATTTATAACACCTCCGATTGTAGGTGTTCACAATCATGGTTGCCGAACTTGTCGTCTCTTGCTCTTCCTCAACTGCCGGATCTGTTCCCTGTGCCAATATGAGTCCTGTCTCTTTCTGAGTCGACTCTAAAATCAACGTTTTCAATTCTCTTCCTCCGAACAATGTACCACCTCCTGATATGCCTTGTTCCCTGATTCTTTTTCATCAATATCCAATCCCCCTAAATCTTTCCCATCTCCGTCCCCTATAATTGCCACTTCAGTTCGCACCCGAGGCTTGCAAATGGGCTTAATCATCACCTGCTTATCATTAGGTTGGACCAAGTTCGATGATAGCTCCTTAGCTAGATACTCATCTACGCTTTCCCCACACTTATGACAACAGATCATCTTAGAGCCCACTAAAGGCCCGTTTTCCACCAACCTAAGTAGTTCATCCACTTCCCCTTTCACAGCCTGGATACGGGCTCTTATTTTAGTATTGCTCGAAAAATTGACATGTGTCTCACCTGATATTGTTTCCTTACGCTTAAGAAACAATGGTTGACCCTCATTGATCAGAGCATCGGGTCGTGCTCGAGTATCACTCCCACAATCCTCCATTTCACTTCGCAACTTTGCCCATTTATTTATAGTCTGAGTGGCTAGTAAGTTTGTCGTGACTTCAGCATAGGTCCTCCCTTGCTGATGTCTCACTTCGACTGCTTGACGCTTTACCTTCTCTCCTCGACCAAAAAATCGACAACTGCCTGAAACACCAGTGAGATTGATGGCCATCCCTCTCCATTCACACATTCCAGCACCGTCACAACTCCTTTCCGACACCTCTTCCCATACTGTACTATTGTTAGATACCTACCGCGATTGTTCTTCCATCATTATGTCAAAAAGGCACTGGAAGCCTCATTATGTTTAGTAACAAAATCCTCTAACTTGTCGGCCACTCTTAGCTTACCTACCATATTCACCATCCAAAGAGCACCAAACTTTCCCATGCTAATTGCATTCGATATCTTTTGTCCCCATTCTATCAGCTTAACAATACTGGATTCATTAACAAACACTACGAACTCCTTTGCCTCCACTCTGAATTGAGAATTGAAAATTCTCTTACCGTAGGTATGTCCAAGCCCATGAAATTGCGCCGATGAATCAGCTGACCGTAAAACCTGTGTGCGGAATGACCTGGGCTCGTCAGGAGGGGGCTGCTAGTTTTTCTTGTGATGACCCGAACCTAAGCTTCGAGTGTTACATACTAACATAATAGATTCTGCCTTTGCTACATGTAAAGACTCTTAAATAAAAGTATTACATGTAGAAAACTTATTTTCAATTAGTTTTCTAGGTTAAAATATGAAAATTTTTCAAGATCTTATGATATGGGCGTTTTATTGAAAACAGTGAGGTATTGCACAGAAAATTCAGATTGACCCTTCAACACTTAAAAATTTATATCTCAGGCCACGAATATCCAAATTGAGTGATTCTTGCGTTCATACTAAGGCAACTCAAGAAGGAACGTATGAATATTTTTAGAGTCTCAAATGGATGTTTATAGAGTTGGAAATAGCATTTTGAATTTGACCCAAAAACTGTCCCCTTTTTGCCTCTTTTATCACTTGCAAGAAAAGTCTATAAAAATGTCTCTTAACATAACATGAAAGATATGATTACAAAATCCACCCTTAGTACCATACTACATCATGTCATCAACATTTTTTTATATAATACCATAAGAAAAACATATCGAAGGCAGTCGTTGAACAAAACATCCAAAAGAAAACTTTGTCCTTAACTCATCATCGATTATGCCAACTGATTTCCATCAACCCAACGATCATGGATCTGAAAATTTAGTATAAAATACCATGAGTATAAAGAATACTAAGTAAGATACCATGCTTGGATTTAACACGCTAATACTATGCAAAAGAAAATATTCAAACACATACTTGCACATTCCGACTTGCTGGTGCCCTTCTGACTTGTCCTTAGACATAAATAGATATCTAACTTTGTGGACTTGTCCACCATGTTCATATTATGGTTTTTCATGCATAGTTTAAGCATAAATATTACCATGAAATCCTACCACTTAAGCATAGAAAGTATCTTACCTTATGTCCTTATGTGTGTACGCTCTACAAAGTGGAGATCAAATCTCTTTTTCACCTAACGTCGAAAGGCAACCTGTATTATGATCTAACATTAAATACGATTCTCAATTTGATTTCCCTAACACACATAATCTAAAATACATCCATTCAAGCCAAAATAATTTAAATGGCATCCTCATTTCAAGTTACCGATAGCATTGCAACCTAATCCCATAAATCTCGCTATTTCTCGAGTCCAATTATGAACGTTAACATCACCCAATTGTTGTCAACAACCTAGTACTTCTTAGAATCTATTTTCTAGGCCCAAGAGATCATTAATGGATATGTAAATGTTTGAAACTACAATAAATGTGTCAATTGACAGAATCTGTTTTTAAGTTCCCCTCTTTGTCCAATTATTTTTTGAATTCTTTTCCACGCCCTTAACTATATCTAACGACTCCCAAATTTTTACCACACTTCTATAACATGTATGTGAAGATAATCATGTCAAAAAATTGTGACAATAAAAGGTTTGCAGTATCCAAAAAGTCCATTTTCACAACACCAAATCAGACAGTTTCCAGCAACTATGAAATTCCTACCCTTGTTTCACTCAATATATCCCTAACAATTTCCACTTTTCTTCCATAATAACATCCCAAACATCAACCCCAACATAATATCAATTAATTTCAGAGGCTCAAGAGATCATAATATCCTCAAAGACAATGAAAATAACATTCAAAACCATGAGCTGAACTCACCTATTCAGCAATTCAGTTTCCAACCTTCTGTTTCTGCTTCCTTTGCTTTCACGTCCACTTGGGGTCACTTGGGGATATCTTTGCAGATTAAATGTCTTATTTAGGAGCTATTTAAGGAGTCTTAAGGATTGGGGTCGTGAGTGGTACTTAAAGGTGAAGGAATTTTTTATTACAAGACAAGTGTTCCTCAAGCATGAGCTGTTCAAGCAGGAGGTGTCTTCTTGCAGCCAACTTTGACTTCTCCCTTGCACCATATGAAGCCATCTGTGACTTAAGGGAATTATATTTATCTTATATCAAGTTCTAAGTGTTCAAAGACGGATTGGAGGCTTAATGGTGAAGGAATTAAATGTTAGAGTGACAAGTCAATACATGCTAAGTAGGTGGTGTCTTCTTGTGATTAAATTCTGATTTCCTACTTATCCTTGGGGGATTTGCATGATGTTTAGAGATAATATACCACATATTTTAAACCTTAAAGATGTGGTAGACGTGACTTAAGACTTAGGAGTGAAGGAGTCGACGATTACAACGACAACTCAATCGGCATGACGTGTACTACGCATCAAGGTGTTCCTTTATAGTAAAATCTGATTTTACATCTATCCTTGCAAGTACAAATCGAGTGTCCTAGAATTATTTTGATGTGTTCACAATCCACCTTACTTGCCCCAAGATCCCAAAATATTTTGTAGAGCTAATTCCTTAACCGTTCACTTAATCGCTTACCTGATCGGCATTTGATTCTCGACCGATTTCAACAATTCACAACTCAATGTTTATAATGCCGTATGAGACATGTATTATTGCGTCGTGGTTATTCCACTTCATGCCTCATGTCCCAAATATGTCAATTATCAATCTAGAGTCTAGGGTGACATTGATCAACCGAATAAAATAAAACTTGAAACTTTGTCGATACTAATTTCGGCTTTTGTAAAATTCTCATTGCCCAACGAATCAATCTCCAACACCTAGATCCACCTAATTTTCTGTCATAGCTCAGTGTAAAATTCATCTCCTAGGTCAAGGAGTCGAAGACTAACACCATGTAGAGATCTTAAAACCTCAATAATCGAAAGCATCGTTTTAAATGAAAGCAATCAGGAACATTGATGCAAATGATTTGTAAATAGCATGAAATGTATGAATCATTTTGGTCAAATGTGTAATGTGAAGTTCAGGATATTACATTTCCTGGCAGGCACGTGGGCCACATGCGCTGAGAAGCTCCTGTCAGAGCGACGCGTGGGACCCATTTCACCGTCGTCGACATCAAAATGGCCTGCACAGGTCTTCGATTAGGTGCGTATGACTTATCTCCTATCGAAAAGTGGTAGATCGGATTGCAGGCCCCTATTTTCATTTCAAACCCATTCGGATTGCCTGTTCCTCTACTAAGATTAGCTGCGCCTGAGGCCTCCAAATCTACCCCAGATGCCTCACCTCCTGATGTTGAGCATGTCTGAGCGACGACGCTAGGGTTTCTACCTAGGGCCGCCGCTTGAGCGTGGCTTGTATGGTCGGATTGGCCTTTTTGTGGCATGAGGCCGGTTCGTTGGGGTGTCTGGCAGGGAATATGCAATCGTCGGTGATGATTGGATCGGTTGGTGGTGGTTGGGTAAATTTGGATTTTAGGGGAGAAATCTCCATTAAGTGTTAAATTATAATAACAATAATAATTGATTTTCATCACTTCCTTTCCCCTCTCCATTTTCTCTTCACTCCACCCACTTGAGTTTCTCTTCACACTCATCCATTAGAGTCACGGCGAGGTTAATGTCGAGCACAGCTCCGCTCGAAGGTGCTATGAGTCACTTGCACGGAGTGGTGCTCTCCACCGTTTCAAATCTGATCCAATTTTTACACAGTCACTTTGATTTTTGTTGGTCGTGGTTGATTTTTTTGCAAATGGTGGTGATGGTGAGATGGTTGTGGGCTTGTGATGATGACGGTTGTAGTGAGGTGGTGATGGTAATGGTGGTGGTTGTGATGGTGTTGGTAAGGAAGTGGTCTTGGCGACAGCGATGGTGGTGGTCATAAATTGTGGTTGTATAGGTGGTAGTGGTGTAGGTGGTGGTGCTGGCTTTGTTGGATTCGGGTTGGGATGAGGCATGGGGGTGACACAGGATAGGATGAAAAATATATGTGATCAATTAATTGTGACCAACAATGACTAAGTTTGTATTCATTGTGACTGTTTATGATCAGGTCAATCTTAATTGTGATGGTATGCGACTAAGTCACAATTAATTTTGTCACATGCAGTCACAATGGATCACAATTACCACAAACTTGGTCACAAAGGATTACAGTTAATATATAAATGGTCACCACTACCACTACCACTACCTCACCAATACCGCACCACCACCACCACCACCACCACCACCATTTAAACCATATGCAACACTTTCCACTTCTCATTTCTCTACCCTCCAAACTAGATCCACCATTTCCACCCATTAACCATCATATCTGCACCTTGTAGTGGTCCTGCACTGCACGTAGCGATGTTGCGAGAGGCACTGACGAGCGCAGTTGCTCAGCGCCATTGTGCGCCTTGCAATGGTATTGCTTTGTGCAGCGCCTCGCAGTAGAGGTGAGCATCGGGACCGATTGGGGAAGCACTAGTGAGTGATGAGAGAAGAGAATGGAGATGATGGTACTGTGTTACCGGAATTTGGAGATAATTTAGAGAGATAACAGAAAGGAGAGAATATTGATGATATTATTATTATGTATTAATTAATTTAATAAATCTATATTATCGCCTTATTTGTGAAATTAAAACTAGACAATCTTACTTTTGAATATTATGGTTTATATGTAGGATTTGGGGTAGTTTTTCCTATTTGTTTTGTAAATTAAATGGAAAACTTAAATAAATAGCACTTGAAGAGGACATCTAGTGCATTGTAACACTTCTACTAGCAGACCTTTAATTGTAGCACTACCTTCTGTGGGTATTCTACCCTTTTCTAGAGGAAATGCAGCAAACTGTCAAACACGTCGACTTGTTAATCATTTATTTTTCAGTCAAATTATTCTTTGTAACCACCTATTTGTTTATGCTACTTTTAGTTTTCTCCAATTATTTGCTTTTAAGTCTCTAATATTCAGCCAATACATTAACACTTTTAGGCATATATGATGTAGATTTTATGAGAATGGATTTTGTGAAAAATGATTCTTTGATGAATGTGTGGTAGAAAATATGGAAAAATTATGAGTCAACGTGTAAAATTATTTTATTGAATAAAAATGTGTGACTCGGAATCAATTTGGGACAAAATGAAGCTTAAAGAATCTGAATCAATCATGAGCTTAATCTTTTCTCATTCGAGATTAAAATTCATAATCCAGGTTGAGATATACTGTTGAAAATCAAGGCGCAAGATTGTTGATCCAAATAAGATTTTTGTGTGCTAGTTCCTGCACAGTTGGACTAATCTCTTTTGTTGGTTATAAATATGTTGTCGCACAATTTGACTTGAGCTTAAGAGCCTTTAACGTGGCTTAGCTAAACATTTGAACTCTGTAGCAGCGGTTGGCTGACCTCATAAGGTTGCCAAGTTGGTCAAAATCTTGAACCGCTACAAGAATATAATGGATGACTAAATGGATGATCGAACACTCACACATGGGGGTTGACATTTTTTAATTCACACGGGACCCACGCACAATGTGAGAATCGATCATCTATTTTCGAGCAAAGTAACATAATTCCAAATCTTAGTCTTGACCCAACTATTTTCATCTTTTAAGTGTGGCTTGAACTTTAACATATTGTTTTTGCTAATTTTTAATGTCAATTCAATTAATGAAAAATTATCTTGGTTTAAAGGATGTATAAATACTTTTTGAAATATCGAGAGGATTGAAGAATCCATGATTAAGTGTTATTAATCAGATTAACGTTGGGTATTTATTTAAACTTACAAAGAGAAAATTAAAATAAGTTTCAATGACCAAAAGCTGAATCGTCTTTGTGTGTAGAATCTATGATAGGAAGCATACGTTTGACGATTTTCATACGTTGTGAATATTTTGAATCCGACTACCACGACCGCAACATATCATAGTGTCTAGATATTCAACTTCTAATAGAAATTCACATGATGGGAACAAATTGGACCCCACCATCACCATGGTGGAGGGGCAATGGTCAACACGCAACGTCATCGACTTTAGGAGATTAAATTTAGGGTTTTTTAGTATCTCTTGCTCTAGCAAGGATGCAATGAAAAGTTCCATAAAAGTTTTAACCTGGTCACCTAAAGTCAATAACAAATTAATTCACTTCTACCCAAAATGGTTAAACCAACCCAATAATCGGGTCTAGAATATTCTCAACAATCTCTCACTTGGATTGGGTCTAATGTCAATTTCAAAATTTCAATTCTCATCTTTTGTGTGTGACTGATTAGGTCTTCATTCACGATAGTATTATCCAAATTTGATCAAAATATAATAAATGAAAAATTTATCATCTGGACCTAGATAAATTAATTCATGTTACATTTCAAGATTGACATCTAGCAATGTATCAATAAAATCCATATGACATGGAATGTCAACGTGGTATGACAATATTTTTGCTAGGTGCCGCGAAAAAATAATCCTTTCATGAGTATAACCCAATTGATTACAAGATATGGATAAATGCCAATCTTGATTTAATCTAGCATATTATTTCTCATGCCCTTAACTTGATCCAAGTGAGTTATGCTTGAAATATTTCAACTAATAATGTCATCATGGTCAAGTAATTTATCGTGGACGAAAAACATGTTATAATTTCTCACTATATGAGTGATGAATCATGTACATGTCCTACATTAATTTTCATATGATTCTCAATACACTTGTATGAAGCCGTAGTGATCGTAGAAAAGTTAACGTCCAAATTCTACGAAAGTGTATTGATCCTCATATAAGATCCTATGAGAATTCAAGTCGATGGACTAAAATCCACTACCTAACACTTAAAGAATTTCCCTGAGACTTCTTAGTTGTAGGTAATCCAATGAATTATTCTTCTAACAACTCATCCACGTATTCATTTAAATTTATCATCCTGATATAGATCTCAATTCCTAGGAAGAGTGCTGCTTATCCCATGTTCAACCTTCTCAAGGTACGTAAGCACATGTTCTATCTTTTCTACAAACTCCCTTTGAGATGGCAGCACCTCAATACATATTCAAATTGTTGATGAGACATGGATTTCACGGTACATCATTACTGAAACTACAATGCTAGGAACCACGTATCATTTAACAATGGATTCGTCGATCAAGATTGCATCTAATTCATCTATGTATTTGAATTCGATTGTAGAGTTAGCAGTCATCACTATTTAGAACCATTCCAAATAGTGGCGAATCCAGAAAAAAAAAATCATGATGGGCTAATACACTACCAAAAAAAATGAACATTTGGGCCAGGGATGGGCTGTAGTACGGGCTGACCCATCCCTAGATCCGCCTTAATTCCAACTAACCGCACCACCATTTAGAGAAAACATATAATCGTTGATGAGACATGGATTTCACGGTACATCTAGGAACCACGTATCATTTAACAATGGATTCGTCGATCAAGATTGCATCTAATTCATCTATGTATTTGAATTCGATTGTCATCCCTATTTAGAACCATTCCAAATAGTGGCGAATCCAGAAAAAAATTCAGGATCGGCTAATAAGCAACAAAAAAAAAAAAAAAAAAAAATCGCACATAAAAAAAATTTTACGTAGTTTTTTTAAATGAACATTTGGGCTAGAGATGGGCTGTAGCACGGGCCGACCCATCCCTGGATCCACCTTAATTCCAACTAACCGCACCACCATTTAGAGAAAACATATAATCGGACTGAAAACTTTCTATCATCCTTATCAAGAGCTAGTATCTATATATATACCTAATTACTTTGAGTTTATTTCTTCCACGTGCCAAGAATGTACTATCAGTCATTTTCAAGCTCCTGGAGTTCAATCCATAAATGAACTTCTATAGATTACACACCACATTCATTTACTGCTACAACAAGCATAATTCTAACATAGCTACTATCAAAAAGTCAGCTCTTTGTCTTTAATTGTAATAATAAAGCAATCAGTCTAACCTTCTAAGTATGAAAATTACTATCCAGATGACCTTTTTACTTGTAAACTTGTTTACATTCCATCTATTGGATAGGCCTACCAAAGTCCAAACTTTGATTTCAAACATGGAATTCATACCTGATTTAAGCATCTCTTTAAGTCGATGTTCGACCTAACTTCTACACAAGTATTAATCCCATCATCCTTGATTAAAAATACATTATTAGTAATACACTACAATAAAAATGACCATTTAAAGCATGCAAAAGGTAACATTCATTAAATGAATATTGCTAAGGAGCTCTATCGCAACATTTTGCTATTGGTTAACACAATTGAGTTTTGACAACATTTTTTAAATAAATGTTGCTAATATCACTTTTTGCAATGTTCATCGACCATTGCGAAGTCTTATTTTTTGCAACGTTCGATGACAATTGTTGAAAATCTTAATATACAGCCTTCTGCAACGGTCTTTGAATGTCGTGAAATGCTTCATTTTTGCAACATTCATTAATCATTATTAAAATATGTAAAAACCCGACTCAAATGACCCATTTAATACCCAACCCATAGAAAAATCCCAATTCAACAAAACATCCTTTCCCCAGCCCTAAATCTCAAAACTTCTTTCTCTGCCTCTGCATCTCCATCTTCTCCTTCGTTTGCCTTCATTCTGTTCGCTTCTTCATCTTCGTCTTCATTTGCATCATTATCTTCGACTTCATCCATGTCTGAATCTGCATATGCATCTTAGACTTTGGCTGAATCTGGCATCTAGTCTCTCCTGTAGCGACCAAGAAAAAAAAATCTTATGTCATTTTCAAATAAGATTTTCTTGTAGAATTCGAAAATAATTTGAATTATATTATAACGTCGCTACGACCATTTCTAAGAGTTTAAATTAAAACTTAGGTCACGATAGTAAAGTTGCGTGCACTTGTTTTAAAATTTCTATAAGTTGTTGAAATCTCTTTTAAACGACGAATTTTTATTTTGATGTGGTTACATTATTTTTACGACACACGTTATATTAATTTTTGCATACATGTTTAGTGCTTAAATTTTAAACATTAGATGTACCGGATATAGGGTACCAAACAACCCAAATTCATCCCATCATATTTTTTTTTTCTCACTCACGGTTTTCCCTCCACTAATGCATTCTCATTTAATTCCTTAAGTTGACTTTTCACTTTTCTCCACTATGCATACCATCAGCGGCGAATCCAGGTCCGAAGTTCAGCTAGAGCGGAAGTCAACCGTTGACCGTTGACGTCAACATCTTCTCCATTAATTTTTTTTTTTTTTCACTTATCCCTAATTTCCTAGACCTAAATTCCCAAATCGCAATTCACAAATCAAAACGATAAATTATAACTCATAACTCAATTACCCACAGATGAACACCAAATCATCATTCACCAATAGACACCATCTATCCAATAATCCAAAAACACAAGCGCAAGCACAATTCACAAATCACAAGATTCACAATTACAATATCCAATTTCACAAATCACAAATATAATATCCATTATCCAATTTATCAATTCCAATATTCAATTCCAATATCACAAAAACAACAAGTAGAGAACCACTGTCTCTCACACATTCACACGGCACTCACACAATCACACATTCAGAAAACAGAACTCAGGACTACGACTATGAGTAACGAGTCACAATCTCACAATTCACAAACTGAAACACCGAATAAGGGAATAAGCACAAACACAGTCACTACTGAGTCACAGGCAGACAAACTCGCACTCTCGCAGAACCCAATTCCAGTTTCTCCACCTCCACGCACACAATCACACAATCACTGAAACACAGTCAAGAATCATAGACTCGCACAGTCGCACTCTCGCATTCTGCCTTCACTTGAAGACGCACAGTCGCACACAATCAGTCACACAATCACACAAACACAGTCAAGAATCAAGATCAGACTCCCTCACAGTCACTCACACAGTCGAAGACGCACACAATCACAATTCACACACGCAGTCAGCCACACAAAGAAATCGAACTTACCTCCTAACTCCTAAGTCGAAGACGAGGCGATTCTGGCGATTGGCGAACTGGCGAAGAAGAGTCGCGAACTCGCGAAGTCCGAATCCGACGCCGGTGAAGTGGTGAACTCCAACTCCAGTCTCCACCGACCCTAGTCCACAGCCACACACACTCCACTCTCCACTCTCCAGAATCAGAAAGTCGCACACACAGACACAGTCGAGCTCCTCTTAGGTTTGCAAGATTGAATCGCCGGTTGGGGAAGAAATGAAATTGGATCGTTTCATTCGTTTGGGTTAATGGGTTGGGTACCGTTTGGGTTAATGGGTTGGGTACCGGTAATGGGTATGAAATTGGGCCTGGAGCTGGGCCTATGGCGACTCAAGTTAGAGCCCAATTTTTTTTTAAAACTCCCACAGCCCGCCCAACCATTTAACATCGTCTTCTTCTTTGAAATCGCCAGAAAACCAGAGCTCCTCTTCAACCTTCCATCTCCAGGTAGCTCCAGCTCCGGCAGGTCTCCAAAGAAGCCCAAAATTCCGACGAATCCAGCTAGAGCGGCCGCTCTAACTCGCCTATAGCTGGATCCGTCCCTGCATACCATTTGAATCATTTGTTATAACCTCCAAATCACTTAATACCATTATGTTAATTAAAAACAGAGAAGAAAAAACTGTTATGCATATAAAAAGGCTTCCTACACGTTTATAACACATAACCCACAATTTATACACCAAATTATCCCACTGTTTGAAATTCCATTTTGGCTACTACCAATTACCATCATCATTCTTTCATTTGAAAAAAACAATAATCTCCTATAATCCCTTAAGCCATATTTCTCTCCAAAACTAAAATTCTTTTAGATAAAATCATTTCGCCTTTCCCATAGATTTAAGGCATGTTGAATTTGAAAATTTTCTGAAAGAAAGGCTAAGAGTATGCTGCATTTTACTACATATTGAACGTCAAAGGATATTCAAACTCCAAATATTTAAAGTAAGGATGCTTTCAACACTTTTGTAAGTTGTGTAAAAATTATTTGTTTTCGATTTGCATTAACCTGTTATTGTGTTATTCATGAGAGAATGGAAGCACCATTTGATGGTTCCAATAAGATAAGAGATGAAGAGATGAATTTTGATTCATAAAACAAAGGGGTTGTTAAAACCTAAAAGTAAACGGACTGATCACCGGTTCATTTTGAAATTAACGGTGACACAAATAACCAAAGATTGTAATTCTATAAAACATATATTTTTTTATCTATTTATTTAAGTGTTTCCTACTAAGTATTACTTGTGATACTCATTCACACTAAATTTACGGGTTCGTTGATGGCATGGCGGTGGTTTGGCATGGTGGCAAGTGCTCGACGATTTGATGTACTCTTTAAATTTTAATAATATTTTCAGTCATGTAAACCTTTTATGAACTCGTTGATGACACATTTAAAATGTTAGATTTTCTATTTTGTCTAGCTTTATATACATTTCATGTCAACTACTAGTTAGAAATGTTGGATTGGCTATGCATGAAGTTTAAATATTGCTGGAATGAATTTTCAAATTTTGTTCTCCTATTTAAAAAGGGCATAATTTGGGCTATAGTACATATTTTAGAGTGAAATCAGTGGGATTTGAAAGGTCTATGAGTCTTCTAATAGGGGTCTTTCGAATTACCTTAAAATAGTATTTAGAGAAAAATTTATGCCCATTTTATTAAACTGCATTGGTCAGTTTCGAATTTTCTGTCCAACATAGTCGAGCAATACTTTCGTGCTTTAAACATTATCTTCGAGACCCCAAATTTTTATATGCGTTACATTTACAAATGTGACAGACTCTGTTAAAATTTTATAATTTTTAGTGGTCCTTTGTTAGACCAAACATATTTTTCTTCCGTTGTTGTTCAACTAGTATTTGCTAAAATTCCTCCAAATGTTTTCCAAAATAAAATTACACCAAAATTGTCAAAGTCTATATGAACGAAAATCTCCCATTACATTTTTTTATATGTTTTAAATTTCAAAACTTTTCTCATTTAAAATTTATTTTGGTTAACATTTAAGAGCTCAAACAAAGAAAATTGATTTTATTTTTTTCAACGCATCGAGTTCAGAGAATTTGGGACATTACATCTCCGGTTTGAGTTCCATTGAACAAAAGATCTTAAAATCGCATTGAGTTGAAGGTTCAGAGAGAATGCCCATTGCTACACCAAAGACAATTTCTTTTTCATTTTTTTTTTGCCTGCAACATTTAGGTTTTTGTTCTTCCCCCTTTCAGTTTTTGTTTTAGTTTTTCCTTTTCCTTTTTGATTTGGTTTTGATTTGTAATTTTTCTTTTTCTGTCTGTCCTCGTTCTTGGTTTCTATGTTTTTAGTATCTATAATTTCATTCACATTTAATGTATAATAATTTATGAAATTTCTCAGATTTGAAAACATTTCTTTTTTACAGAATAGTATAAAAATTTATGAGACCAAATATGTTATTTAAGACTTATTTATTTACTTAATGTTGATATGTTAGTTTTCGAGGGTTATTTGTTGTTTTTCAGATCTCCTATGTTAAGGATTTGATAAAAGTTAACTCAATTTTGCTGTTCTCCTTGCCTAGCAGTCAGACTCATTATTTTTTGAATCACTTCGGAGGCTTCAACTGATGCCTTTGTTTGTAGAGATTCTGAAGGTTTAAGCCGAATCTTTTACTAGTTGATAAATTCTGTTTTGCTAATTTTGGAGAAGAATTTTTGTCTATTCTATCTTGTTATGCAGAAGTAGTGAGAACCATTTTTAACTCTCTCTTTTTTTCTCCCTATTTCAGGCTACGGAGATTGGAAAGTCAGTTAATGTGTTGAGGAGGCATGGATCAAAGGAGATTCGTAATCTTGTAAAAAACGTTAATTGGGTATAGGCCTCTTAGCTTTGTCATAGTTATTGTCATTTTCCCATGAAATTATGGCTCCTTTGCAGAAGTAGTGGATGACCATATTGAGGAAGCCCCCACTCGCCGTATGAGGGTGCACTTATAGTATACACTTTGTTAAAGGGGTTTTGATTTTGCTACTGTAAGAATTAATCCTCGAGAAACTTTTGATTCGGGCTCAGAAATCAAGACTTCACCTTCACTTTGGTTGCTCCAAGTTTCACTCAAACCCTACAAAGAGGAATGGATGGTGGTGGTAATAGCAAAAATAGAAAGAAGAAGATGCAACAATGATGGAAAATCTCTCCCTTTCTCCCCCCAAGTCGACTGCCTCTCTATCTTCTTTTTCTCTCTTTCTCTCATGCACACACACACACACACACCATGAAAAAAAGGCTGGGACTAGAGATAAGGATATATAGCCACTGGTTAGATACAAAATACTTGGGCCAAAGACTTCTCTCCAAATGGGCCAAGACCAAGTAGCCCAACTAATCAAAGAAATGGGTTACCAATTAACCCAAAACCTATAATCTAATAACTCAATTACTACTTGGACCTTCCACAAGTGTAGGTTATGTTCGAGTCGAGTAAAGTCTATGGTTTCGATATTATCCGACATCGATTTTTCATCATCCGAATTATTGGGTATCAAAAAACCCAATAGCTACCAAAGACCATTTGTCTTTTGGTGTAGTGTAAGGAATTATATCCGAGAAAAACAATGATGTCAATATACTTACGTTGATCTGGTGCATCATCGAGAACAATCGTGTCGTGAGTAGCTAGCACATTCCAAGAGACAATTTGAGCCTAACTGATATGGACTTAAAATCTTACTAATCTTATCTAATTATTATATATTAACAATTTAACTTATAATATCACGATGAGTACAAATTGGAACCCCGCCATAGCCATGATGAATGGGCTGCAGCCAGCGGTCAACAGGCGGCGACCGCAACTTCAGGAAATTAGATTTAGGGTTTTTGCTCATCTCCTATGTTAGCAAAGATATAAGGACAAATTTTCAATAAAATTTTAAACTTGAACAATGTATATATAGGTTACCTAACTATGATAGACGAAAGTCATTTCACCAATTATTTCACTCAACCCACAATGGTTAAACAAGTCCAACTACCTGACTTCATCCAACAATTAGGACCATATTGTACCAACACTCCTCCATCCACACAATATATCAAGGAATAAAACTTGAAATAAAAATTTAAAATTTAGACACATACGACAGCTATAAATGAATTATAAATCGAGTTTCAAAATATGGGGAAAAAAAATTTTGGGAGTGGTCCAAGGGAGCCGCAAAAATTGAAAGTTAGATAGATGCCAACAGCCGAAAGCAGAGCAAGTGTTGATGTGAAATGTGATGGTGGTCGGGTCCCTTTTAAACCCACGCCGGCATGGGGATACACGCCCCACCCCGGCGTGCGAATTAATCCCACTCCAAACAAAGAAGCTTCTAATTTCGTTTTGTCCTTTAATTTAATATCTCTTTTTTGGGCTTTCCCCAGTATGGATTTGCCCTTTAAGGCCCACCACAAGGATGAAAGAAATCTTCTTGCATGCGCGAAGCAAACTTCACGGAAGATTTGACAGAAATTGATGCCTCCGCATGTTTTGAGCTTATATATCAGTTGTCAGCTAATTTTTTTATATATGGAGCCGGAATTAATCTACTTGTACAATAATGGTTGACAACATTTGTTGACAATGTTTGATGTGGCAAAATCTGGATAGTTGATTTAAAAAACAGTTTTTGAAACTTTTGAAATAGATGAATATGATGATACTAAATCATGATTGTCAACAAAAGTTGTTAACCATCATTGTACATGTAGCATGATTGATGGAGTCGATGGAATAAATCAGTCTAGTACTAATTTGAGAGATGTACAACTTGTCTACAATCTAAGCCCATGTTTAATGACCATTATTTGAGAGGGAAAAAAACAATGTTTTGAATAGTGATTTTTGGAGAACATATGAATAAAAAATAGGAAAAAAAAATTTGAATTTACGTGCAGAAGATTTTATTGTGTGAATATGTAGTTGAAAATGAATACGTAGAAAAAAGAATTTTCAAATAATGATATTAATTATTTGTATAACTTGCAATTAAATTGTTACAATTTCATGCATGCAGCTTGCTTGCTTGCTAGCTACTAAATGAACAACTTTGGCCAAGGAACTTCTAATTTAACCAACAGAGTTATGTTGCACTGATGATCCAACTATTATGAGTAGCATAAATGAAATGAAAATTACCTCAATTAATGGAAGCTTAACTATATATATGTTGAATTTGGTAAGTAAAAATGATTCTACTGATTAAGCTCATAACAAAATTAAATTAATACTGCTACATGTATCAGAAAGTTTGACACATGGTGATGAAGTGGTATGCAGTTTGGCAACTGACATCTATCAACAAAGGTGTAAACAATAGATGTACAAATAGCTTAATTGAAATTATATGTATGTTGATACAAAAAATAATATTACTGGTAAGCGAAGTACACCTCGGATATTTCAAGCAAACTTGCAAAATGATCATGATATACTAATTAATTAAAGTTTCTGAATTCTGATCAAATAAACTAACTCAAGAACTGCATGATTTTAATTACTCAGGATTTGGATTTCTGGAGTCAAAATCATTTCCATATTTTGAAGTAAAATCCAAACCAGAAAACCCTTGAAACTCAGACGGAATATTTTGAAAATCTTGTTGCTGCTGCTGCTGGTGGTGAGGCCCCAAGCTGGTGCTAGTAACGGAGGAATAGTCTGGTATCTGAGAGGTGGAATGGCTTCCTCCTTGATTATAGAGAGCTGAAGTGAAATAAGGGAAATCTGCATCACTGCTACAGAGTAATTGTGCATATTGTTGAAGCCCCGGAAAAGTGTTCTGTGACATTATGGGATCATAACTATTATAAGCAGCTTGATCAACTTGCTGCTGCTGCTGATGATCAACTTGGAAATTGCTCGAACCGCTACCTCCTTCACTGCTTATATATCTCAATTCCGTGTTCCCTTGAACGCGTTCTGGGAAATTGAGCTTAGCTTTGGTGCCTTTGAACCTAAGAGCAGCGTCGTCATATGCACGAGCAGCATCCTCAGCAGTCTCAAAGGTACCAAGCCAAACTCGAGCTGCCTTTTTGGGATCGCGTATTTCTGCTGCCCATTTCCCCCATGGCCTTTGTCGCACTCCTCTATAATGTCTCCTCACAGATCCTTCATCAAACAATATAAAGTTAACGGTTGTGCTACATGTACATAATTGTATATGATTAGGTCAGAATTTCTTCAACTAAATTAAAAAACAAAAAAAACAAAACTTCATCACTCTATTTTTGACACCTCATCTGTACGTAAATCATTATATAACTATGTTATATACATGTAGTATTATTCTAAAGCTAATTTGCCTTAATCACAACAAGGAATTATATACAAACGAAAAACTAGAACTACATGTATCTTTGGCACAAATTTTTGCAAGAAATTATAATGATACAAATTATGAGCAAGTTAATCGTATAAGCGCTATACCTGTTTCAGAATTTATTTTCCATAAATTAAAAGTATTTCAGCTGTTTATCTTAAAGCATAATAGCAAATTAACTCTAAAAATGCACACATTTTGAATTATGTACTTAACGGGATAGGAGTTTAGTTTATCAGGATTAGTGTGATCATTGAATAGAGCGAAGTATAGACACTCTTACTCGAATATCATGTAAGTATTCGATATGTTGGGAATAGAGACGGAGTGAGGAGAGACACGGCTGATCCCTATCTCCGTCCCTTGATTGGGAAGACCAATACTCTCTATATGCTCACAAGTTTGACATGTTGGGGTGTGATTGCGTCCTATGTCTACATATTTTTTAACATGTCCGATATGTGGCAAATACTTTCAAGACACACTTCGAATACGTATTTAACAAACCATCATACTACTAATAGTTCCAACACAAGAGGAATATGAAATCCCCATTTCATAAATTTTGAAAAAAAGTAGTAATAAGTAAATATTTTCAATCACTAAAACATTTGTGTAAAAAAATTCTAGAACTTCATATCATATTCGCTTTACATCTACAATGTACATTTCCCTTTCTCTATCTCCTTTTCTATTTCATAAGAGCTCGTTTGACCCTCATTCTCATTTTTTCTCTTTCTTCATTTCAACCACACATTTTTCAAATAAAATAATATTATGCTTAAATCTAAAACTTTTCATCATTTTTCCACCACAAATTCTTCCATCAATCACTATTCCAAAAATTCTATTCTCATTAAAATCAACATCAAACACACTTTCAAAAATTTAAAGCTAAAGAAAGTATAAAATCCAAGATAGAACTATCTTAAAGAATGTAAATCGACTTGACTGTGATTTCGCGTCATCAGCAAGATTATCTATAAATACAAAATTAATGGATTAATTTGAGCACATTTTTCGTGAGTGTAAATGTAGCTCCTTTATCTAAAGAAGAGAAAATAATGTACAAAAGATATATGGATCAAGAAAAAAAAGTTACATTAATCCATATGAAAAACATGGGAAGAATCATAAGTGGAGGTTGGTAGGCCAAACATTAATATAATTGTCAAGAATTGGTTACACACGTGTTTGATTGATATTAAGAAAAAGTAACAAGCACATATGTATCAACATGTGTGTATCTAATTACTACAACTTGGACAACTCCGAAAGAGAGATCTACAGCAATCTTAAAGACAGAGAGACGCTACTTTACGGAAAGTAACTTAAATACATACAATGAACTTGGCTTATAAAGAACAAAATCTTGCCTTTTTCTCTCTCTTTTCCTTTTCTCAATTATATTCATTTTCTGGAATAATTAAAAAAAAAGGGTTTGTTTGATGCAACTTATTTATAATTAAAAAAGAAAAAAGAAAGATTAATTAAGCAGAAAAAGTAATAAACACACCACCTTGATCTTGCTGTGTTTGAGTAGAAGGGTGGTGCTGATCTTCTTGATGAGTGGCACCCATAATTCTTGTGAGCCCTGAAGCCATAGTTGAAATATCACTTTCAGAAGGGAAGTCATATCCTTCTCCTTTCTTTTCCGATGCTTCCACTGGAAGTGGTCTTTCATGCCTTCGATCCACCTTCAATCCTCAACTTTTTACCAAGATTGAACTTGAAAATTGAAATCTAGAATTGGGATGGTGAGATTTTTTTTTTTTTATTTTGTTTCGAAGGGAAAATTAAATGAGAGGAAATAGGGTTGAAAACCAGGGTTTTCTATTATATATTGACTACTAGAGTTTAATGCTATTGTTTCTATTTATGTTGGCATATATATAGGGTTCAACTTTTTAATAATATAAAATAGAAAGGGAAAAAGAAAAGAAAAGAAGGAAGCGTGAAAATATGCATATCCTGGGTAGGATTACGGAGACTGGCTTTAAGATGACAAGAATGAAATGGTGGACTAAGACAAAAAGTGTGATAAATATATATTCTTAGAACAAGACAATGAATTGATAAGAAGAGATCTTATTAGAGTTTATCTCTTCTCATCCCTACTCTCTGCCATAAGTGGTATTGAGAATATGAGATCAAGATTTCAATCCTCCACCGACTCGTACGTGCGTTCACGTGAGCGTGTGATATACAGATCTACTCAATAATCATTTAATTTTACCTTTCATTGAATCTATAATCTAGCATCACCTAAACTGTTGGATGCAATCCTAAAAGGGACCACATAGCATTACTCAAAACCTAATATTCTATACTGCAGTTACTTGTCTATTTCCATTCATTATTTTCAACTGCAATAACAAAACAAGAAAAATAAAGATATGAACTTCTTTAAAACTAATTAATTTGGCAATTGTTCAAGAGGTTTTGTAATTAATCCTAGAATCTTGAAATTAATTTATCTAATTTTAAGGGCTGCAATACGAATTAACGAAAATTTAGACATTTGTCATCATGGAAAATGACAATATAATGGATTATTAATTAACTAGAATTGTGGGGAGTATATCACGTTCTGATATAGACAAAATTGAATTTGTCAAATTCATTAATTTGAACTGATGTTGCTTGTGGAGACTTCCTATCATTTTGCCTTTATATACTATTCAAATAATATATATATATATATGCTTAATGAGTTTAAAATCTTCCCCTGCGAAACTTGGTTGAATAAATTTTAGTTAAATCCTGAACAAGAACATGCATATATATTCATTTGCACATGTACGAGCTCAAGGCTAGCTAGTGATTACGTCCAAAAAATCACATTATGTAAGTTAATAAATTAATCTGCCAACTTAAAAGATCGACAATTTTATATTCTTTTTGAGATTGTGATATTTTTTTAATTAATGACATTCTCTATAATTTAAGTTTATATTGATAATTATTGTGGAGGTTTAGTATTAGTTAGTTATACGTAACTAGATTTAAATTAATCATCGAAGACAGTTCAAGCAATTTGCAAGCTTTAGGTAAAATTGTCAAGTGGGCCTTTTTGAAATCAATAATATAAGTACTAATGGAGCAAATAATCATTGACGGAAAATTTGCCGATAGACGGTGATTTAGATAAAATTATCGACAAGGATATTGTTGGTGATTATCGATATACCGTTGTTAAAGATTATCGATGATAATATTGTCAATAATGTTGTAGAAAAATACCAACAACGCTTTGATCACTGATGAGAAACTGTTAAAAATTGTCAATGGTATGACTATTAGTAATTCAAATTAAGGTCAATATACATTGGTGATTCAGACGAAATTATCGTAAATGACATCATTGATGATCATTGACGCACTTTCATCAATAATTAGTACCAGAGTTGCTATTGAAAGTCATTGTGGTACTAACAAAATTTTACTATTTCCATAATTTATGTTTTTTTATAAGATACTGATGAATAAATAAAAAATATTCTTGTCTTCTTATAATATTATTGACTAATGAATTATATTTGTAACTTTTCTTTTGTTTAAGATAGAATTTTCGGTTACTATTTATATTTTTATTAATTTATTTGTTGATGAATCTTTTGGTAAAATAAACTATTAAACTATTTATATTTTTAATATTATTAACTATCATTCATAATTTTTATTTATTTTTAAAGGTTATTCATTATCGACATAATTTTTCATTAAAATAAAAATAAAAATATATAATATTAAAAATATACAATCATTAGAATAATACAAATGGATCTCAGGACTACGTTAAAGTAGATCTCAATGTGTAGTAAATTAATTCCACTGTGCCTCTTATGTGGTAGCTGCTATGCCAACATTTGTAGATTGTCATCCATGTGTTAAAGAAGTAAAGTCACATTAATATCTAAAGAATAAAAGGTCAAAGCTTTAGTTTCCAGTGAATTCTATTTAAATAAAAATAAAATTGCGTTTAGTGATACTTCGAAAATATAAATTTTATTGACAGAGCTTTAGACAATATTTTTTATTTATTTATTAAATTAGCTTGACAGGATTTATATCAGAATATTGAAGAAAAATAAATTCAAATTTTATTTAGTTCATGTTTGAGCCGCTTTTTTGGGCCAAAATATATTTTGGAATAGTATTTTGGAACCTCAAATACAAAGGACAATCTTATTATTTTCTTATTCAATTTTGAAATCAACAATTTCTTTTATTGATATTTTTTTATTTCAAAGCATCTTTTTTAAAAATTTAAATTGTTAAATAGATTTCTAGTTGTCCAAATATATAAATTATTAAGAAGCACAAGAAGGATCTCAATTAAGCCCATGTTTGACTTCCATTAAATCAAAATTATTTTTTTTCAAATTCATTTTCAATCATACATTCATACAATAAAATATTTTGCACTTTTATTATCATATATTCTCTGAAAAGTTACTACTTCAGAACTCATTTGAGAGGATCTCAAAGTTTGGCTCAATGCATTTATAAAAGATTTCAAACATTATATTGTTTAATAACAATATCCTTATCTAAGATGAGTTGCAATTTGATAGAGTCAAAGTGTTCACATGAAAGGATGTGACATAACGGGAGAATTGTAATGTGTGATAATATGGGATCTTTACCCATGTTTTATCTCGAAAGGACAAAAATTCTAAGACACCAATTGAAGTGAGACTGTGCCTACCATCACTCTTTCATGTGATTCTGTCAATCTTCAACACTCCACTACCCCTATATTGACAATTAATCAAAAAGGATTTTGTCCATATCTTCCTGGCACATGCCAAGTCCATAACATTGCCTTTCTTCAAATTAGGATATGTTGATATTAAGAAAGCTACATCCTTAATTAATGGATTGTGAATATGCTTTTTATGTACAATAAAATCTTTTTATAGTCATGCGATTAAGATTAAACTAATTTTATTACTACGAGAAGGTTAATACTTAATAGAGGGGGGTAGTTATGAAAATTCTTATTTTGACTTAATTATATCTATCGTAACTGGTATAGAAACGTAAAATATGTATTATATTAAGGATAATTAGCAAAAAAAACATGTATGAAATTAAGATTTAAGTTATGATGTTATCTACATTATGTAATTAAGATCTTGAGACTCATTTTATTACAAACTTCAAAAGCATGTATGAAATTCCTATAAGTATGACTTGTTTAGTTGAAATTGAAATTATTAAAATATTCTAATTTTTGTATTTCGAAAATTTGAAAATTATATAATTGACTAGTGGTAAGAGGTAAGAGTTATTAAGAGTGTGTTTGATAGAGATTATTTGGGAAAAATGAATTTTGAAATAGTGATATGATGGGAAATGTGTGGTTGAAAAAGAAGGAAAAGTTATTGATGTGATGGAAAATATTATTTTATTGAAAAATGTGTGGTTGCAAATGAGTAGAAGAATGAGAATGAAAATGAAAATGGGAATCAAACACGGAATATTGTATTTTATAAATTTAAATGTTTAATATGTATTAATTTAATTATTAAATAACTTTTGCAATGATTAAAAATATAAAATAATATTATAAATAAGAAAAAAAATTTAACACCTAAGTCTCGCATAGGTTCGCTTAAGTTCGTAAATTTAAAGTTTTGACTTCACGTCTAACTATGTTTTAAGCTTGCTAGAACACTGATTATAACATTATAAAATAACTAATTTATCATCATCTTTAAATAAACAACTAGAAAAAAGAAGTAATATTTAAAAAAAAAAAAAAAAAAATTGGATCTAGGGTTTCTAGTTTTTTAAAAAAATTACAAACTAATCTCACGTAAAACAATTTAAAGCATTCTAATAAAAGAAAAATATTTTGTTTTTCCAATTAACCCACATATCCCTACCCCTACCCCTAGGCCTATCCTTGTCCACCACCAATGCCATCAAAATAATTATAAAGAGAATTAAAAGTATAAAAAAAAAAAAAAAAAAATTGATGAGGAATAAGCACCATTTTGTTTTTATAATTTTTTTCTATTTTTAATTTTATTATACTTTCAATTATCTCTTTAATTACTTTTGTGGTGTGGTGGAGTATAGGGGATAGGCGTAGAGATAGGTGAGTTAATTGGGAAGATAAAATATTTTTCTTTTATTAGAATGTTTTAAATTATTTTACGTGAGACTCATTTGTACTTTAAAAAAAATATATCTAAATGCAATTTTTTATATTTATTTATTTAAAGATGATGATAAATTAATCATTTTACAATATTATAATGGAGAAAATAGATGATAATGACATGTTAAGAATAGAAAGGTTGATTTGAGTGTCCAAATATCAAAATTGAAACAATAGAGACTATTTGCGCAATGAAAGCAAACGATAGGAATGTTTTGCACCAAATTACATATATTTAACGGAAAAATTTAACGGAATATAACAAAAAGTACCAATTTGGCAAGAAATGTTTGAAATGAGGGTGTAAATGTCAAGCTTGAAACGATAGTGACCATTTTCACAATAAGTACAAAGGATAGGAACGTTTTTTGCTAATTATCCATTATATTAATATAAACTTAATTATATTTATTGTAACTAGTATAGAGATGTAAAGTACGTATTATATTAATATAATTTAATAGAGCATGTCAAATTCAAGGTATATGCCCTACTCTCTTAAAAGATGGAATACTCAATTTACTGTTCATTTAGGAAGTATTTTTTTTCCCTTCTTATCCTGAAAAACTAACAAAATATTTCTTATAGTAATGGATGTATTAGTCTTTTGGCATCCATATGATATACAAAATATCTTTCTGTTATGATCAAATTATAAACAATTGGTTAAAAATGTCATGCAAAAAAATAATAATAATTATAATAATAAAGGGGATAAGATTAAAAGGAAACAAAGTTAGGCGGTGGTGGTTGTAGGAATAAAAAAAAATCCTTCTTTTCTCTTATTCAATCCACTTCAAACCTTACACGGAGAGAGAATAGCCATAAATGAGAAGCTTAAGGGGAAAAAGAAAAGAAGAGAAAAGGGAGAAAGGACAAGATTAACGTTAAGTTGGGACACATTTCATTTCTTGTTGAAATTTAAATCCATGTTTACTGCAGCATCAAGTAAGATAGGGAATTGACTTTCTAAATTAGTTGTAGGTCTGCTTATTGTGAATTAAGAACTGGCAATTCAATCTTTAGCTCTTTATCGAAGTAACAAAGTGTAATTGTTATTTTCTAACATGAAAGATATGAGTTACCTTTCAGGAAATCATATGTGTATTTGGTTAATTGAAGTTGGAAATATAAACAAAGAACATGAGATTGAAGATGAAGGATGAGGATTAAACATCAGTATGTGTTTGTGCTTTTGTTGTAGAGAAATCAATTAGTAAAGGGATTTAATAAGGGAGAATCGTATGATTCTCCATAATATCTGCCACCATATCATTATGCATAGTTATATGAATAATTTGTATATTGTAATTTATTCTTTCCTATTATGTAGGATATCACAACTGTATATTGATATATAATCAGAAGTTATCTCCTCCACTTGGTAAGGAGAATTTCAGCCATTCCATTGTTTATCAAACATCTTTATGGTATCAGAGCTCTAGACCTTTTTTCGATCCTTACCATGGCTGATTCATCTTCTTCATCTCCCACTCTTCCACTCAACACAATGGTGCATATGCTCACCATTAAACTGACTTCCTCCAATTACCTGTTATGGAAAAAATTAGTTCGTTCCTCTGTTATCAAGTCAAGACCTTCTTGGTTACTTGGACGGCAGCATCAAGGCTCCATCTTACAAGATTACTGCCCCTGATGAACCTCCAAATCGAACCCTGGTTATATCTCTTGGCTGCGAACAGATCAAATGCTACTCAGTTTACTGTATTCTTCTCTTACAGAGGAGTCTATGAGTGAGGTACTAGGTTTACATCATTCACATGAGGCTTGGCGTGCTCTTGAAGTCTCGTTCTCGCACAGGTCGAAGACTCAAGAATTGCAACTCAAGGATGAACTCCAACTGATGCAATGTGGCTCTCAATCCATTGCTGAATTTTCTCGAACCTTCAAAGGTCTTTGTGATCAATTGGATGCTATTGGTCGTCCTATTGACGACACAAATAAAGTTCACTGGTATTTACGGGCATTAGGACCAGACTACAAGATCTTCTCCACCACCATGATGTCACAGCTTCCACTACCCTCTTTTGCAAAGATTGTTCCGAAGGCTTTGAGCCACGAAATTTTTGAACGGTTGATCTCCCATTCACCATCCAACTGCTTATTATGTCCAACAAACTTCCAAATCAGCAGGAACTCACAAAGGAAAAAATCGGTCATTCATCCCAAAGCAGTCTTTTACAAATTCTGCCCATTTGAAGCCTTCATCCACCCCTGTTTATTGTCAGTTGTGTGACAGTAAAGGGCACTTAGCCAAATGTTGTTTGGTCTACTTGAAACTTAAGAAGAAGCAATTAGCTAACCTTGCTGAAGCATTTTCCACTTGCTCAATTCAGGGCCTGAATAACTCCGACTGGTTTCCTGACTCTGGTGCAACATCCCACCTGAAAAACAACATCGAGTGCATGGATGAACAGGCTATTTACTCTGGTAATGAACGTGTCATGGTTGGAAATGGTCAGTCTTTAGCAATTTCTCACACTGGTTCCATTTCATCTCTTGTTCCGACTAGTCCAATGTTTTTATCAAATGTATTAGTTGTTCCTGGCATTAAGAAAAATCTTATCTCCATTAGTCAACTCACAAAAGATAATAATTTCTATGTTACCTTTTCTTCCACTGGTTTTACTATACAGGAACAGGTCACAAGAAAGGTACTGGGAGTCGGAAAATGTGAAAATGGTCTCTACGTGTTGAATCGTCGCTATCATGCCTTCATGTCCACCATTTCTTCTCCACCGCAAGCCTCTGGTCATTTATGGCATGCTCGCCTTGGTCATCCAAATTATCGTACTATTGCTTCCCTTTCTAAATTAGGTTCTATTTCTTGTACTGATAAATTGGTGAACACAAATTCTGATATTTGTTTTGGTTGTAAACTTGGTAAAAGCCACCGATTACCTTTTTCTTTAAATAATGAACGATGTGCCATGCCTTTTGATCGCTTACACTGTGACTTATGGGGCCCATCACCGGTTCTTTCTTTTACTGGTTATAGATATTATGCTGTGTTTATTGATGATTGCACCAGATTCAGTTGGATATTTCCTTTGAAAAAGAAATCTGCTTTCTTTGACACTTTTATCCATTTACAACGTTATATTGAGACGCAATTTTCATTAAAAATTAAATCGTTTCAATGTGATGGTGGAATTGAATTTACAAATAATAAGTTTCGCTCTCATTTGCACTCTTGTGGTATTATTCTTCGTATGGCTTGCCCTTATACTCCTAGTCAGAATGACATTGTCGAAAGCAAACATCGCCATGTCACAGAAACAGGTCTTACCCTTATGTTTCATGCAAGGGTACCACTCTCTTTGTGGGTTGAGGGCTTCTCTACGGCTATTTTTCTCATTAATTGACTCCCGTCACCCATACTTGATGGCAAAACTCCTTATGAGCTCTTGTTTGGTAAGCACCCAGATTACTCTACACTTCGTACCTTTGGATGTCTTTGCTTTCCTTATTTGAGAGATTACTCATCCCATAAATTATCTCCAAAATCTGCTCCTTGTGTCTTTTTAGGATATAGCACCCTTCATAAAGGATTTCGGTGCTTGGATCGAAAGACACATCGTGTCTATATTTCTAGACATGTCCAATTTCATGAAATATCTTCCCGTATAATGAGGATTCTGTACAACATATGCCACTTGACGTTGACTATACTCAATTTATAGACTGTCAGGAATGTATCTCCACTTTTTCTACTACTGGATCTTCAAATTCTTTGGCTTCACCATCTTCTTCGACCTCACGTTGCCTACCTTGCAGTGATATTCCGCCCGTATCCTCAAATTCTTCCCCTGATGTGCAGATTCCTCTTCCAATAGATCCTTCCTTAGATTCTATACCTTCGAACTCTGATGTTCCTACATCAGCCTCCTCAGCTCCTCCTGTGACCACTTCTAACCATCCAATGATTACCAGAGGGAAAGCTGGTACATTTAAACCACGTGTATATCATGCTATGACTACTTTGCCTTCTGCTAAGCTTTTTCAGGCACTTCTTGCTCTCAAAGAGCCTCGTGGCTTCAAGTCCGCTACAAAGCACCCTGAATGGCTCTCAGCTATGGATGATGAAATTCAAGCTTTGGAGAAAAATAATACGTGGGTCCTTGTACCTCGTCCTAAGAATCATAATGTGGTTGGCTGTCGCTGGATTTTCAAAACTAAGCTTCGCTCTGATGGGTCTATTGAACGCCATAAGGCTCGTCTTGTGGCTCAAGGATTTTCTCAGGTTCATGGTCTTGATTTTGGTGATACCTTTAGCCCTGTGGTGCGTCCCGCCACTGTCAGGATCATTTTGTCTTTGGCCGTTACTTCCGGATGGCGTTTACATCAGTTAGATGATAAAAATTCCTTTCTTCATGGTTTTCTCAACGAAGAAGTATACATGGAACAACCTCCTAGCTACACTAATCCACAATTTCCTCAACATGTTTGTTGCTTGAAGCGTGCTCTTTATGGCTTGAAACAAGCTCCTCGAGCTTGGTTTCATCGCTTTAGCTCTTTTTTGCTCAAATTGGGTTTTCTCTCCAGTCAGGCCGATTCTTCATTGTTTGTCTATCACTCTTCGCTTGGGACTGTTTATTTACTTATTTATGTTGATGATATGGTCATCACTGGAAGTAATCCTTCTATGATTCATTCCTTCATTACTCAGCTTTCCAAGGAATTTTCCATGAAGGATTTGGGTGATCTTCATTATTTTCTCGATGTTGAGGTCCAATCTAATGAGAAGGGTTTGTTTCTCAGTCAAACAAAGTATGTTCTTGATCTCTTGCACCGTGCTTCCATGCTTGATGCGAAGCCTATCTCCACACCCTTTGTTGTTGGTCAGCACCTATCAGCTGAAGGAATGATGTTCTCCGATCCTACTTTGTTTCGCTCTCTTGCAGGAGCTCTCCAATACTTTTCTATCACCAGGCCAGACTTGTGCTTCAGTGTTAATTCCATTTTTCAGTTCATGCATGCCCCTACAGAGGATCACTTTCGTGCTCTCAAGCGTATTCTACGCTATGTTAAAGGCACTTCTCATCATGGCCTTCAACTTCATAAACAGTCGCCTCGTACCCTTCTTGCCTACTCTGATGCGGATTGGGCTGGATGTCCTGATACATGTCGCTCTACCACTGGCTATGCTATATTTTTTTGTGCCAATTTAGTCTCTTGGTCCTCTAAGAAACAAAGCACAGTCTCTCGTTCAAGTGCTGAAGCCGAATATCGCTCCTTAGCTGTTGCCACGGCTGATATTGCCTGGATTATTCAACTACTTCGGGACCTTCATGTGACACTCTCAGCACCACCTAGAATTCTTTGCGACAATCAAAGTGCAATCTTTATGGCTGCCAATCCAGTTACTCGTCCTCGATCAAAACATATTGCGATCGACTACCATTTTGTTCGTGAACTTGTTGCTAATGGCACTTTGAAAGTTGATTTTGTTCCTTCACATTTGCAGCTGGCTGACTCCTTGACCAAAGGCGTCACCAAGCCTCAGTTCTCTCTTTTTCGAAGCAAGCTTAGCATTGTCCATTCTGCCACGCTCAACTTGCAGGGCGATAATAAGGGAGAATCGTATGATTCTCCATAATATCTGCCACCATATCATTATGCATAGTTATAGGAATAATTTGTATATTGTAATTTATTCTTTCCTATTATGTAGGATATCACAACTGTAAATATTGCATATATAATCAGAAGTTATCTCCTCCACTTGGTAAGGAGAATTTCAGCCATTCCATTGTTTATCAAACATCTTTTAGTTCATGTTGGTTACCTTGGGCTCCAACTATTCGATAAGTTATCTTATTTTTATCATGGATACTTCAAAAACATGTTCCGGTGGAGCGACTGGTTTTCTTAATTTTGAAACAATGTCTCATCGCCAACAAGAAAATCAAAGGCAAATGGATAGACGAAATCAACTTCGAACTGGCTGCAATGATCATCGTAAGAGGATAACTAATCCTATGTCATCTGGAAATAATAATTCTAATGTTGTACAAATGCAACAATCTATAATGCATGATGATTTTTTAGGCTTCTACTTCAAACCAAAAGACGCCTCATATATTCAATTCTACATTACGAAGTAGTTTTAATGTATTGAACATACCAATCGTCGCATATGTATTAGCGACATGCAATAGTTGTAAACATTGTTGTGCAAGAAAAATGTATAGAGAAAGTAAAGAACTTTGTTGTTCTGATGGAAAAGTTCATCTCTCTGCCTGATTCACCAACTGAACTGTACAACTTGTTTACTTCTAAAGAACCTAAATGTATGAAATTTTAAAAAGTTGTACAGGGAAATAATAACCACTTTGCTTTCACTTCATTTGGTGTCAAATAGGACAAATAGCTCTTTAAAGCATACAGAGGTACTTACACATTTAGAGTTCAAGGGCAAGTATACATTATTTAAATGAACTTATCCCACAGAAGAGTATGCCTTCTTATATACATTTATATTTTTATGATACAGATAATGAACTTCAAAATCATATAAAAATTTCAGAGAACTTTTTTCAATGTACTTTAATTGCTCTAATTGAAATCCTGAATATGAATCCATATAGTAGATTCTTTCGATCTTTAAGTAATATGACTAACTTACGAGACCATCGAATACACATAAGATGCGATCCAGGATTTTATCAAGAGTCTTCAATATTCCTACATCATCTCTATTGTATGGGTTGAAGACGATAAAAATGCTAATGTTCGCGTTTGTGACATTACTATATACGGTCATTCTGGTGATTCACATAGAGCTCATTATTACTACGGTTTCTATGATACTGTGTAGTATCCATTACTTTTTTCATATGGAGAATCTGGTTTGCATGAGGCAGTGGGAGGCGCAGAAGGACTTATTTTCAACCTGAACGTTGGTATGAATTTACAACCTTTGTTTACTTCCATACATACATTTTTTGGATTGAGGTCTCGACAAGGGCCATGCATACTATGTTTAACAATAACACAATGAAGATAAGGATATTTATATTCATTGAGAATTTCATAGAAAACTATCTTATCAAAAAATACAGTAGAATAGATTTTGTGGCCATAGTTGAAAATCAACAATAGATGTGCATGAAGAAGCCCTTTTTTTTTAAATTCAATCATGTGTGTGCGCTCGCGCCCAAGATATTTTCTTTGTATAAATCATTTTCAACTCTTCTAATTTTGCTCTAAATATACATACAATTAGATCTGGTCGATTTTGAATCTCATAATTGTGTTTTAGTTCGTGCTTAATCTCTAGCCAATTTGGATTACATGTTATAGTAAAAACAAAAATCTGATTTTCCATAACGCTATAAATAGTCATTGCATCCATATATCTCATTAACATATCTGTAGGTCCACATGTAAAAGATTAAGGCAGAACAAATTTTCTTCCAATTTTGTACCCTCTTGTCTCTCCATTTTGAACACTATCTACAATACCTTGATGAAGTTCAACTCGAATTTGTTTCTGGTTGTTAGATGTAATATCCCGAACTTCACATTATACATTTGATCAATATGATTCATGCATTTCATGCTATTTACAATGTCATTTGCATCAATGTTCCTAATTTCTTTCCCTTAAAATGGTGCTTTCGATTATTGAATATCTTTACATGGTGTTAGTCTTTGACTCCTTGACCTAGGTGATGAATTTTACATTGAGCTATGATAGAAAATTAAGTCAATCTAGATGTTGGAGATTGATTTTTTAAGCAATGAGAATCTTAAAAAGTCCAAGATTAGTATCGACGAAGTTTCAAGTTTCCATTCAATTGATCAAGGTAACCTTAAACCCTAGATAGGTGGTTGACACATTTAGAGCGTGTCATCAAGGTCTAAATGTCATCACATCTAGATTGACTTAATTTTCTATCATAGCTAAATGTAAAATTCATCACCTGAGTCAAGGGGTCAAAGACTAACACCATGTAAAGATATTCAATAATCAAAAACACCATTTTAAGGGAAAACAATTAGGAAGAATGATGCAAATGACATTGTAAATAGCATGAAATGAATGAATCATATTGACCAAATGTGTAATGTGAAGTTCGGGATATTATATCTGACAACCTGAAACAAATTCGAGTTGAAATTTATCAAGGTATTGTAGATAGCGTTCAAAATGGAGAGACAATAGGGTACGAAATTGGAAGAAAAATTGTTTTGCCTCAATCTTTTACATGTGGACCTAGAGATATGCTAATGAGATATATGGATGCAATGACCATTGTATAGCATTATGGAAAACCAGATATCTTTTTTACTATAACATGTAATCCAAATTGGCTAAAGATTAAGCAAGAACTAAAACACAATGATGAGATTCAAAATCGACCAGATCTAATTGTATGTATATTTAGAGAAAAATTAGGAAAGTTGAAAATGATTTATACAAAGAAAATATCTTGGGCCCTCTTATTGCAATTTCAAAAAAGAGGGCTTCTTTATGTACATCTATTGTTGATTTTCAACTATGGCCACAAAATCTGTTCTGCTGTAGATTTTGATAAGATAGTTTTCTGTGAAATTCCTGATGAAAATAAATATCCTTATCTTCATTATGTTATTGTTAAACATAGTATGCATGGTCCTTGTGGAGACCCCAATCCAAAAAATGTAAGTATGGAAGTAAACAAAGGTTGCAAAAATAAATATCCTAGGGATTATTGTAATACGACTATATTTGGTGATAACTCTTATCATTTGTATAAATGTCGTGATAATGGTATTTCTTTTAAAATTAGATGTCAAATGTTCGACAGCCGATGGATTGTACCATATAATTCTTATTTGAGCACAAAATTTGAGTGTCACATTAATGTTGAAGTATGTTCTTTTATTAAAGCTGGAAATTTTTTTGTACAAATGTGTATAAAGGACATGATCGTATTCATTTTTCAGTTGCCATAAATGAAACAGGAAAAGAAATCGACGAAATCTCAACTTACCAATATGCTAGATGGATATCTCCACCTGAAGCTCTGTGGAGGATTTTTTTTCGTTCAATTTGGCGAAAATTTATCCAACTGTTTATTCTTTACAATTTCAGATCGAAAATCGTCAACAAGTAAGATACGACGAAGAATATGATTTATTTACTGTTATTGAGAATGAAAATACGAAAAGAACAATATTAACAGAATTTTTTCAAGTAAATGAAGTAAATGAATTTGCTCGTACACTGTTGTATCGAGATTTTTCAACACATTTTGTTTGAAACTCAACTAAAAAGATTTGAACACCCATAAAAAACATAATGTTATAGGACGGATTGTCACATCGAATCCATCTGAAGGAGAACGATATTTCCTGTGCGTGCTTCTTAATCATATTCAATGTCCAACATCATTTCATGATTTATGAACTTCAAATGGGATAATTGTTAGTACATATCAAAAAGCAGCATTTTTACATGGTTTTTTTAGCGAAGACAATCATTGTGAAGAATATATATCTAAAGCTATTGTTTATGAAATGCCTACTTCTCTAAGACGCCTTTTTGCTACACTTCTTACACTTTGCAACCCTGATTATCCAAAACTATTGTGGGATAAATTTAAAGTTTATATGATTGATGATTATGTACATGAAAATATACCTTCAGGGCCTGCTGAACTACGTGCTTTAGAAAACATCAATTCTATTTTAGAATCATCGAGTAAAAACATAAATGATTATGAGATAGTGTCATTCAGTGTAAACATGATGAAAATGAAAGGTTGATAAGAATGTTTGCAGAGGAGACAACAAATTTGGATATAAAATGAGGTTATGCTTGTGTAGTAAGTTTAAATAATGAGCAATAATTTGTGTACAATACAATTATGGAAAAAAGTAAATTCTAAATTGAGTGGGGTCTATTTCATTGATGGTCCAAGGGAAACGGGTAAATTTTTTTTTTACATAAAGCTCTCCTAACAGGTGTAAAGTTTCAAAATTTAATTGCTTTTGCTACAGTGTCTTCTGAAGTATCTCCTCTCTTTTACCTAAAGGTCAAACAGCTCATGCAAGATTTAAAATTTCTTTGGAAATAGTTGGTGATGTTAGATGTTCCGTTAGTAAGCAATTAGCTCTAGGGACTTTGTTAAAAATGCCAAAGTTAAGGGGGCGTTCTCTTCTTGTTTCAGTTTTGTGTTTTGAGTTTTGAATTCGTTGTGTTTTGTGTTTTGGGTGTCCATTTTGAGATTATTGAAAACTCATTCTTTTTATCGTTTTGAAAAAATATTTCTCAACCAGTGTTTTTTGAGTTTTGGTAGATTTGTGAAGAAAATAATCAAAACGTAAAAAAGTTATTTTTTATTTTCTTCACAAAATTTTCAATCGTTTTCAAAAACTCGTTTTCGAAAATGGGAAAGATAACGCGTTTTCAATGTTTTGGAAAATTGAAAACAGAAAACGGTCCAAAAACAGCGAAGAAAATGCCCCATAATATTCTGGGATGAAGCTAGGGATGGCAACGGGTCGGTTCGGGGACGGTTCGGCCAAAACCATAACCGCACCACCAAATTTTTTGTCATACCATAACCGCACCATAACCACGAAAGTCGGTTCGGTTCGGTTCGATTCGGTTAATAACCACGAAAATAAATTATTTTTGAAGTTCAAAATACAACCGTCAAATTGGAAAAAAATCTATGAAGAAAAGTCAATAAAAACAAAAACACAATTTACTTAATATCAATTTAGTAAACAATATCAGTAGTGACTGCTATTCTACTATTGTTTCCCTCTAACAAGCCCATTACTTTCGTTCTCTCGTATTCATAAATTTTCAAGATACAGCCTTGATGGTATTACGAGAAACAACTTAAATAATGGTTGAATTGTATTACAAAATTTTCTAAACCCATAATGCTCAACCATTGAAAAAGGATATTCATGTACGATGATCATATTTGCAAGTTCCGTCCTACCTTTCTATTGATCAAAAATAAATGCCCATATCGCAGTCCTACCACCAAGTTCTTTAAATTGATTCAAAAACATCTGTTTGACATCCTTCTGCCCTCGAAGAGGACATCTATCCAAATGAGCACGTAAATGGCTTGTCCCATTTCTCGACTCACCACATAACTGTTTATTGCATTGTTTACAAATTGTTTTGGGCACATTATTAATTCTTTGTAGCTTGAAATGTTGCCACACTGTAGATGTCAATTTTCTTTTTCTAATTTCCTCAGTCGGCTCATCATCATCACCTACATCTATATGAATTGGATTTGCATTTACCTCACTTGGAGTTTATGAAATACCCGGTGTACTTGACGTTTCCTTTCGAATTACATGAAAAATCCACAATGAAGACAGATGATTACCTTTCTCTTGATCAAAATTAAAAATTAACCAAGAACATAATGAAAAGCAAACTATGAGTCATATTTAAACATAGTACAATTTATATAGAGAACAAAGTGCAATTAAGTGTGAAATCTCAGTGAATAAAGTCAAATAAGTGAAGGCAGAGGCACAAATATTTGGCTGTATCAATCCTCTTTCTTAAATGTCAAAGTTGATCGAGAAATAGAGAAGCATAATCATCTAGATGTCTACTGCTTTTTTCTCGTCAACATCTACAAAAAGCACCGTTCAAAAACACCTACCAACATCACAAAATCCACACAAACTTAGAACTCTCTATTTCTCTCTGTCTCTGTCTCTCTCTCTATTTCTCTCTCTCTCTCTCTATTTCTCTCTCTCTCTCTCTCTCTCTTGTACAAAAATAGAGGGGAGTCAAGAGGTTCTGAATAAGACAAGATCGATGAACTACAAGCAGAGGGGAGTTAAGATATTCTGAATAAAACAGAGGTTCTGCTCCCCATACATATGGGCGAGCGAGATGGTAAGAGTTTAGGAATTAGGCAGTCAATTTAACGCACACTATGGACTGTACCTTTCAAATTCAGGTCTGAATAGTGCTAAATCTAGAGCGGCGGCGTGGGAAAGGCGGACTGGTGGAGACGGTGTTGATTCCAAATTTTTAATTTCGAACTTCTTTCTGTGATTGTGTACTTGCAGTGAGGCGTGAGCACTGAGTTAAGTCATGTGAGTACGCCTAACACTTAAGGCCATAAAAGGATGAAATGGACCGTTAGTGGGCCGGTCAGATCATGGGCCATAATTATTAAAAAAATTATAGAAAGAAGTCCAATTAATTTTGGAAAAGAATAATGAAAAGCCCAATTAATTTTTTTTAACGGGTAATCGGTTCGGGGTGGTTCACCGTCGCCAAATATCATACCCGCCCCACCACGAATCGGTTCGTTGAAATCAAAACCATAACCACCCCATGCACTATTGGTTCGGTTTTTTTCGCCCCATTCGGTTCGATTAACCACGGTTTTCGATTTTAACGGTTTGAATTGCCATCCCTAGATGAAGCGCCTATGGTAAATCGTTGTGCCATTGAAACTGTTGATAAAATGCTCAGAGATATTACTGATTGTAAGTTGCCTTTCGGTGGAAAAGTGGTTGTTCTAGGAGGAGATTTTCGATAAGTTTTACAAGTAATACTGAGAGGGAAAAAAGAAGGCATAATGAAAGCTAGCTTAGTTTTCTCAACATATGGCCTTTGTACTCATACCTATCGTTGGTTGAGAACATGAGAGCAAAATTGGATCCCACATTTTGTGATTATTTGCTCAGAGTTGGAAATGAAACAGAGCAAGAACACAATTGTAACTGCATTCAGCTTCCAAACAATATAATTGTACCATTTGAGGATGAAGTTACATCTCTGAAAATTTTAATAAATCATGTTTTTTCGAATATAGAAGCATATGTTGATAATGGAAAATCGAGTGATTCTTACACCTAGAAATGAATGTGTCGATATATTAACATAATGTTACTTGATCAGATCCCTGGTGAAATTTACACATATTATAGCTTTAATAAAGTAATTGACAATTCTAAATAGAGCTTATAGGAAGATTTATTGAATACTTTGATTTCAAATGGTATTCCACCGCATGAATTTCAGCTTAAGATAAACTGTCATGTGATGTTATTGCGGAACATCAATCTTTTCGAAGGGTTATGCAATGGAACATGCCTTACTTTTAGAAATTTCGATAAGAATATAGTTATTGCTGAAATTACAAGTGGTGAATATTGTGAAAAACATGTTTTCTTATCGAGCTTTCGTACTTTTGAAAAGTGATAAACTTCAATTCATTTTAAAAGAACTCAATTCCCAATTAGGTCATGCGTTGCAATGACGATAAATAAAGTACAATGTCAAACACTTGATTTCGTTGGTTTATATATTCCTAAACCAATTTTTTGTCATTGTCAATTTTATGAAGCATTGTTAAGAGCTAAAACAAGCAAATCTTTAAAAGTTTTACTAAAACCATCATGTACTGAAAATTTACACAATACCTATTCGAAGAATGTTGTCTATAGAGAAATTCTTTCATTCATACATTTGTAGACCTATAACTTCTTTGTAAGTATTCTTCACATATCGTAGACGCCCATTGTTATAATTATATTGCTGATTTTCTATTCTATACATGTTGTTCACTTCTATAATTAATTTGGCTTCGGAACATTTCAGGCTTTATGATATTTGTGTATATTTTTTACACTTACCTTGATTTGTGGCAACATTGTGCTCTAAAGTTACGAACACTTCCAAAACCTTTTGATGGGAGTAATAGCCAAGAAAAGTTCAAAAACTTTTGTGCCTATACTCTTGATAAAAGGTTGATTATTATTACTTTTTGTTCTAATCATTATTAATGGATGGTCTAAATTTTTTCTGCACGAGTTTTCCCACTAACCACAAGTCTCTTTGTTATTGGGTTTTATTCTATCCATTTCCATTTAGTTTATGAGCTTATAATCACACTTATGCACTCTGTAATTGTTTACTTTGGGATATTGCCCAACTTTTGGAAGGTAATTTCTCCCGTGTTGTTTTGTTGCTCATTTGTTTAAGAACTCTCTGTTGAATTCTCTCTATCTTTTCAGACTGCAGAGGTTAAGAGACTTTTTGTTACATTTTGCTCTCACTACAGAAAATGAGATATTCCACACACTTGCATTTTTAGCAAGCGTTATGGTTTGGTCGCAGGTGCATATATATCTCTTCTTATTTACTTAGAAGGATATCAATTTCTCATTCACAGGGAGTTGGTCATAGATATTGAATCAAATGGTTTGTTTTTACGTTTTGTGAACTTCATTTGCTTTGAGAATAATGAATCAACTTCAAAATAGTATTACATCATCTTGTAATTTTTGTAAGAAATTTTGCCTAATAAATCTTGAAGTCATATCAATTTTTCGGAGTTTTGATTATTATGTTTCATAGTTCAATTTTTTGGGTTATTATTTAGTGTTATTAGTTATAAAGGGCTCTGAAACATTTCAGGGGCTGGAATGTTTCATGAGCATTTATTAGGTTAAAAAATAAATTCAATAGAACTTCTTGTCCTATAAAGATGCAAAAGTTTGCTACTATTCATTATTTAGTTTTATTAAATCAGTCTATTCCCTTTTCCTTTCCCTTTCCCTTTTTCCTTTCCTTCCAAGAGTAGCTCTCATCCGGCCTCTTAAAATCTATCCATTGAACCCACAGAAATTCATCATAAATCCTCACGTTTATGAAATTTGGAGTAATTGCAAGAAAACATCAACTGCAAACTTAGGACAAAATCATAAATATTGCTTCTGCAAGTACGAGCATGCAAGAGCTGAACCCTGATAGATTGAACCTTTAAACATATATTTACGTATCTACTAACACTAATACTTCGTTTAAACAATACACCATACCTAATTCAAACCAATTTCATCTCCAAAGCAAACGCTTTTGTTCAGCTCGAAGACAAGACTAGATAATTGGATACAAGCATCATTGGTGAGGCAACCGAGGCATTATTAGAAACTAATAGCGACACAATAATTGAACATTACCAACAGGTAAATCCCAAATACTAACATCCTTTTAGAATACTTTTTTCCCACACACACAAATATACTAGAACGAGGTACATTATAACTGTCGCAAAACCCAGAGACAGTGTTGAACAGTCTTACTCAAACCAGTAGCAAAACAGAGTTGCTTTTTTATCTAAAAACCCAAAAAAAAAAATTCCACTAGAGTACCATTATGAAATTGTCTATGTCTTCAACCTTATAACATCAATTGCTAATGTGGATTCCTCAACTGCAATGACTAAAGTGAATCCTTCCACTATCAGCAATGATGGAAATGATTCAACTCAAATGAACACCAGTTCAGACACAAGCGAAACACAAGATGCACAACACAGATGCTGAACTTTCTACAGACATGAAAGAAATCAGTGCACCTTCTACAAAAAAAAGACATCTCTACCAAACACCAGCTGAAAATACTGAAATACAATTAAAAAAAAATTACCAAAGCTCTGATGACCACACCAATATTCGCGTTGAAAAAACATGAATGATAAAACATCTACATTACTTTTGTACCAATAGGCAATTGTATAGTGTATCTGTTAGGAAACGATGTCCAATCAATGCCTTGAATCAATGTTGAAGCAACCACAAGATTTGACAATTCAAGAAAAATGAACAAAGAAGAAATTTTGGGGAAGAAATGATTTCCAATATATGAAGAACAATGGTTTTGGATTACTTGTACAAGCCACAAGTTAATCCACAAAAAAGAAAAATAGCTTTGATTTATACCCAAGAAAGAACAACCTCTTACCTTGTAAAATCTCTCTCAAGCCTCTCTATTTTCTCTCTATTTTTAGGACACAAAGAATGGGGGAAAAATCGGGCTTATATAGGTGCCGCGGCGCTGCGGTGCCACCCTCTTTTCCCCACAATTCTCCACCTCGTTCATCATTTGATAGACCTCAAATTTTGGACGAACGCAAGAAGAATCTGCAAGCAACAAACTCGGTTGTACCATTCAAACCATGGTTGCCTACGTACCTTGAACCAGGATCAAGCCACACCGTAGTTCATACCTCTCCATAAAATCCATCTCCAAAATCCAAACCGGCTGCACCATTAAACAATGGTTTCCTACGTACCCTTCACCGGGATCAAGCCACCACGTAGTTCATTCCGGCTGCACCATTCTGCCATGGTTGCCTACGTAATCCCTACACCGAGATTAAGCCACCATAGGTCTTACCGACTGCACCACTATACCGTGGTTGCCTACGTACCCTCCAGGGATCAAGCCATCGCAGTTCTCTGACCCCAACTTCTGAAGTAGCTTGAATGCTCGCCTTGGCCTAGAGGACGCCAAACTTTCCTCGAGCTATTGTTGTTGTAAAGCATGTACATTCTCCTGCTGAACCTCCTCATGTTCAAGCACATCATCACTTTCCTCTCGAGTATCTCCATGATACACCTCTCGAACATGACTTGGACCTGGTCGGTCCCTGGATTCTATCTCAACAACTTGAGACTTAGAACTCCCTACAGTTTCAACACCATCGGGCACCGTAACTTTTGACCAAGCTACCATGGAGTTCTCCTTAAAATTAACATCCCTGCTAATTATAAACTTCGAATCCTCTACACACCAAAGGCGATAGCCTTTTCCACCGGCTACATATCCCAAGAATATTGCCTTCTTGGCCCTCTCGTCAAGCTTTCCCTCATTGAGGTGATAGTAGGCTGTACATCCGAATATTCTGAATCTCTCATAATTTGCATGTACTCCTGACAATAACCTGAAAGGTACATCTCCATCTAATCTCGAATGTGGAGACCAGTTCACTATGTAGCAAGCATTAGCAACCGACTCTGCCCACCATTCTCTGCCAAACCAGTATCGGATCGCATACACATCGACTTCTCTCAAAGTGTGCGGTTCAGTCTTTTCGCTACCCAATTCTGTTGCGGTGTATTCGTAACTGTCCAGTGTCGGGCAATACCTTCCTTACCACAAAACTCCTTGAAAGCACCATCTGTATACTCTGTACCGTTATCAGATCGCAGTTTCTTCAATTTCTTTTATGTTCTGTTTTCAATCATTACTTTCCACTTTTTGAAAGTGTCGAATACTTCATTCTTATGCTTTAAAAAATAAATCCAAACATATCTAGAATAATCATCAACAAATGTAACAAAATACTTGGAACCGCCTTTGGAAGTGACAGAGGTCGGACCCCAAACATCTATATGCACATAGTCTAGTATCCCTCTGCTTCTATGTTTGCTTGACTGGAACTGAACCCGGTGTGCTTTCCCATACACGCGATGCTCACAAAAATCCATGCAAGGTTTCTTCAAATTCTTCAGCAAACCTTCCTTACTGAGCAGATTTAGACCCTTTTATAACATATGCCCAAGCCACCTATGCTATAGCCTAGTACACTCACATGGGTCTCCACCACTTCCACTTGTTCCAACTGCTACATCTTCTGTAACTGTAATACCCTGAAGGACATAGAGATTGCCTTCACGAATACCCTTCATCACAATCAAAGAACCCCGAACAACCTTTTTTACTCCATTCCATGTCATAATCTTGCAACCATCGAAATCTAAAGCACCAACAGAAATAAGGTTCTTCCGCAAATCCAGAACATGTCTAACATCCATCAATGTTCTAACCACTCCATCATGCATCTTGATTCTAACCGAACCAAGCCCCTCCGTTTTACAAGAATGTTTATTACCCATTAATACGGTTCCACCATCAGTGCTTCTATAGGTAGTAAACCACTTCCTATTTGGACACATATGGTAAGAGCAACCAGAATCAAGAATCCACTTACCGAAGGATTCTTCATCACAAGAGATAGTGTAGCATTCAAGTTTGCTCCTTGTTACCAATGGTAGACATCCCACTAGTTGCAATCTTTCGAAGATCATCCGCTAAAAGTGTCGTTCTAGTGTCTTCCATCACAAGTTTATCACCCACAAGCATCAATGTTTGTACAAGGTTCTCATAGGACTTTGGTAATGAAAGGAGTAGTAGAAGTGTTTGGTCCTCATCATCTACCTTCACATCAATGTCCTTCAAATCCGATATGCACCTATCAAACTTGTTGACATACTCTCGAATTGGTGTTCCTTCATCCATCTTGCAAGTATACAATTTGGACTTCAAGTAGATGCGATTAGTTAGAGTCTTCATCATGAAGTTCGCCTCCAACTTCGACCACACTTCCGTCATCGTTTCCTTACCATCTATCAAGAAAGCAACATCTCTTTCAAGGCATAGAATGATCGACGCCCATGCTTTGAGATCTAGCTCCTCCCAATCATCGTCCAACATATCTTTGTGCTTCTTCTCCTTGCTCTCCAAAGCCTTGTGCAACTTTTGAGAAATGAGCACATTTTTCATTTGCATCCTCCAATGTGAAAAAACATTTTTTCCATTGAATTTTTCGATCTCATACTTCCCAACCTTCACCGTTCCACTAGTAGACATGATCTATCCACTTGTTTCGATGAAATTCGACAACCAAGTTCACTCAAGAATTTTGACAAACACCTTGTGTGCACAATTGACTCAAGCCTACTTTCCTCAAATCGAAGCTTGACCACCTTGATTTGATATGTAGCTCTGATACCAAATTGTTAGGAAACGATGCCCAATCAATGCCTTGAATCAATGTTGAAGCAACCACAAGATTTGACAATTCAAGAAAAATGAACAAAGAAGAAATTTTGGGAAAGAAATGATTTCTAATATATGAAGAACAATGGTTTTGGATTACTTGTACAAGCCACAAGTTAATCCACAAAAAAGAAAAATAGTTTTGATTTATACCCAAGGAAGAACAACCTCTTACCTTGTAAAATCTCTCTCAAGCCTCTCTATTTTCTCTCTATTTTTCGGACACAGAATGGGAGAAAAATCGGGCTTATATAGGTGCCGGGGAGCCGCAGCGCCACTACTTCATTTGGCGGCGCTGCGACGCCACCCTCTTTTCTCCATAGTATCTTTTCTATATCTTTTGAGAAGAAAAAAAAGGCAACCTCATATGTCTATGTAAAAGAACTCACCTCTCAAATTGTAATTAGAACTACACCAAGTACCAATGACTCTTGTTTTCCAAGTGAATGCGTTGCTTTAGATATTTTCGATCCAAGTTAGTTCTAGAATATGCAAACACCATCAACTGCCAATGATTACTTCTTGTACGGTTGCTACTAATGATATGTGGAACTTTTTTATTACCATTATTAAATGGTGTTCAATTGTTCATTATTTAGTTTTTTTTTTTTCTTTACTCCTTAAATTAAGATTCAGTAACTTTAAATTCTTCCATTTCATTTTTATCCTAAATATATTACATTTTCTTAGTAGAAAGTTCACATCAATAATGTCCGTTGTAAAAAATTGTATAAAAATAGTTTCCAAACACTACACTGTTATACACATATCTAATTTAACATCGAAAAAGTACATATGATGTCAATGTTGACTTATTTATTCTGAAAAAATATTACATAACTTTGAACTCTATAACACATTTCTCTTCTTTGACCAGATGAATGAAATGATGTTGGGCGTCGAATATTATTAAACAAGAACTAAAGCACAATGAATTGTTTCAACGCCATTAATATTTTAATATTCCCCATAAGAAATTCAATAGACAATACTTATATGATACATTGAATCACTCAAATCATGACACTTCAAATCTTGAACTACTTCAATCAAAAACACCTTGAACGCTGAATGAGATTATCAAACGACTCTCTTTGTCTCTTATACCTACTCAACATCCTAGATGTTGATGTTGATGTTGAGACTTGAGTAGTTTGAAGTGTCGTGATTTAGTTATTTATTTGTTATACGGAGAAAGAGGATATTATATTCTATTTTTGGATAATGAGCAACTTGAATTGAATGGATATATATAATATAATGTACAGTCTCCATTCCATACAGAAAATTACAGCATTTAATAAACAGAAAACAAACTCACAAAATTGAACAAGTTCTGGAATGAAAAAAAAATTCATATTCCCAGATATTTTCATACATGTAAATATGTACTTATAGAAAGGAAAGACAATTGTTATATTTATTTATTTATATATAAACTAATATAAAAGAAAAATAGCATCGTATTTATATTATAAGAGCATCTAGGAAGCAAAAAAAAAAAGAGAGAGAAGAAGATTTCAGAGTACTCATATTAAACATCTTTAATATTCTAGATTTATTCAACAATAGTATAATAATTAATGATAACATTAATTCAGTTGTGACAATAAATCGAGAAGCTAAAAACAAGCATCAAAGAGCAATATATACAGAAAACAAAGTAGTTTACAATGAGTCGGAAAACTTTGAGGTTGAAGAGGAAGAAAGAACATGTTAGTATAGATAGAAGAAGTTTGAGAAATAGAACTATGGTGATAATGAATGATGTTTGTGTACTTTAATTTAAGTTACGAAGTACCTTTTTTATATTAAAATTGAAAGAAAAAAGGTTGTGTTTTATAATTAATGTAAAATTATTTTAGATATCACTTCACGATTTTTAACAAATTTTAATTAAATGGATATTTATAACTTAAAATAGAGCTATTATATTAATTAAAATTAAATTGAAATTAAATTTATTTTAAAATTTTCAGTTATGATATAAGTGTGTGAATATGTGATATAACTCACATTGACGTGTTTGAAAATACTATTTAACCTTCAACTACTAAAAGCGTTTACCTACCAAAGGCCTTCATTTTTCACCATTCATTTGCAAGTCACAAAATACCATTTCCTAACCTACCCAAGCTCTAGAAGACGCTGCCACCTCCATCGTCCACCTAATCGACCCGCGGAAAAGGTTCGCTCGCTCATCATCTTAGACTTCTCTCCGTGCAGCACAAAGATGAGTCTCCCCGTGCAGAGACTGCTCTGCACATTCTCCGCGCTGCGTGGAGACTTCTCCACCCCTCACGAAGTAAGCTCTCCTTGCGGTCTATGCCTTGAAATTTTCATTTTTTATTGTTTGTATTTATATTCATTATGACGAAAATAGGTTCAAAAATTTTAGTATTAATATAGATTGTACTTTTTGAATAATTTGTGCAATGTCTTTAGAATACATACTATCTCCAAATCAATGATTTTCTGCTACTATAACTCAATTTTCAAATCATCAATACGTTAAAGATTTTATAGAAATTATAGACATAGATCAACAAGTTTCTTTAATATGTAGTAATTTTTATGAAAATATTTATGAAGCTATTTATAGAGCAGAAGAAGAACAATTCAGTAGCAAATTGGTACATGAATTTATAATGAGGCTTGTCCACTATGGCAAAAACAATGAAGTGTGGGTGCGGTTAGATAACCATTTTGTCTGCTTCGACATACAAGAATTTTGTCTCATCATCGGATTTCCTTGCCATGAATTATCTATCAATCCTGACTTTAATAATGACCGACTTAGATATCAGTACTTTAATGATAACAAAAAGAATTAGGATGAGAATGCTTTTTGAAGCATTCTACATATGTGAAGATCAAGATGATAAATTTAAATTGTGACTAGTTATGTTGGTAGAGTGTTTTGAAACCGATTGGAAGATTCATCGATTACAGAACTCTTGGCATGGTTGAGCGCATTGACGACTTTCTGTGTATCCATGGGGCTGTGAGGTATATTTTGTTTCGTTAAACTCACTGTAAGAATCACAACTCGAACAAGTACAAATGATGCAACAAAATGAGCAAATGAATTGTAAGTATTCATTACATGGATATCCACTTGCATTCCAGGTATTTTTCTCATCTTCTTTTATTGACTTATGTATAAGAAATAAATTATGTACATCTGATATTTATTTTCAATTATGTTACAGTATTGGATACACGAAGCATTTCCAAATATTGGACAAAAATTTGAATGTCGTAGATATAAAACATTACCGAGTCCACGAATGCACAAATGGAAGCCAAATAAAATATTGACCGAGAAAACGGTTAAGCAATTTTTGGCTACTCAAGAGATATGATTTTATATAAATCCGCATGTGCATTTAATTATTTAATTGTGTTTGTTTGTTAAATTGTGCAAGAAATTCAAAAGAAATCATTCCAATATTTCATTACACTTACAGATCTAAGTACTTGCAGTATTACAGCTTACATAAGAAGAATTACAGACACTACGGTGCAGAATTCTTTCACTACCACTGGACAACCAACATAGTATATTTGATGGCATTGTGAACGGGGAATTCGACAATGTACCACAACAAATCCTAGATAATACTGATAGCATGCATGTGCAACAAACGACTGTTCCCGATACTTCGAGAACATATAGTTCAGTTGGAGTTGGGCCCAGCTCTGCTTCTATTGGCTTCAACTACGTAACTAAAGAACAAAATGAAGAAATGTTGAGCATGTATAAGCAACATATAGAGTCAGATGTGTCTCGTTTGTGCGACAACTTTAAGGTACACATCGTCGAGGAATCAAGAAAACAAAAAGCTCACTACCAGGCAATTCTTGAGAACTAAAAATAATTGTTTAAACAACATCAAAAATGGCAAGAAAAACATTGTCACGTCATGCAATCCAACATTCAATCTTATGTGGATACTTCAGGTTTGTGCGAGAATTTGTTTAATGCACACATTGTTGATGAATCAAAAAAATAAGAAGCTCACTACCAGGCAATTCTTGAGAACCAGAAACAATTCTTTCAACATGATATGATTCAGGATGCGAGAGTTACCAATGCAAGTACAAACCAAGACCTGTTGATTATCGAAGAAGGGGCAATGACGTGATCGAGAGCAAAATGAGTCAAAGAGGCATTGGGAATGCTCGTCAAAGCCACTATTGATGAAATTATGTTCGGGACGCAAAATGGAGCAACTTTCATGTTGGGGTCGAGGTTGAGAACCAATTGGATCAACATAATACAAGCAACCGAAGAAAGAGGGAGGCCGGAACTTATAAACGACCGCTTAGAGTAAAGGGTCAATTGGTCGCCCAGCCCCTATCGAAACTTCATGGAAGGAAAAAAGGTCTTCTAAGCGACCGCTTGGTTATAAATTTTCAGCAAGTTTCCTAATTTTAACGATAGTCCTAGTTTCCTTAAAATTCTAGTTATTTCTATATTTTGACATTATTTGTTACCTTATGCACGTTTTTACTAGGTTTAGGCTCTAGTATAAATACTTAACTACTTTGTTACATTGAAAACTTCTGACATTGAATTAATTGAGAGGCTTTTTACTTTCTACTTTGTTCTTCATTGAATCACAAATCGAACTTCTAAGATCAATTCTTGTGTGTTCAAATATCGTATCGAGAGTTCTTCATTGTGTAATCAAGGGGTTCAGCGCAACTTGTTATCGTTGGATTTTTTGGTTCATTTCATTGGGTTCAAGTCCAAAATCGGGTTTTCATTGGCGTTCTGTGTTCCGCATCAATCTAGTTGTGGGTTTCATAGTCACCGTTGCTACGAGATTCGCATCAATTGGCATCAAAGCTTTTGGCACCAATCTAATCAGGTTATATCCCTTTTTTGTTTTCCTTATTGAGACTTTGTTTTATTCTCTTGTGTTATTCGTGTTCTTGTGTCTAGTAATTTTTTTGAGTTTTTGATCCAAAAATTCCAAAAAAAAATTCAAAAGGTTGTTTTTGGACTACTTAAAAGTCTGAATTAAGTTTCGTTTGTTTTGCTGGTCTTCTGTTCAAATTCTCAAGAGTAAAAAAAGACTATTCACGTCGGTACTGTTCATCCGTACGAAAAAAAATTATTATTACTATTTCTTGAGTTTTTGTTGATTTACTACCAACACTCCTACAAACTTGAAACATCATTAAAAAAAATTGTGACATCCAAATTGTGTCAATTTCAAGTTAAAATTTCCATTGGGTCCCTTAAATTTTTTCTTCTAAATTTCTATAATCCTATTGAATCACAACCCTTATCAAATTCGGTTCTTGAATTTCCAAGTTTGATCTGGTAAGTTCTTTGTTGTCTTTAGAAGCACTTGGTGAAAGAATTGAGTGGTAAAAGGCAGAGAGTGAGATTAATATAGGGTAAAATCCAATTGAGTGATTTCGAGTGAACTTGGTATGGCAGAAATTAAGAGAATGTCTGACATGGAAGGTTCGAATTTCAGCAGGTACGGTAATCAAACCAATAAACAAAATGATAGGATGGATCAATCTGAGTAATCATTGAGGGATATGGAGGAAAAGATGGAGAAATTGAGTACTTCGGTAACAAATATTAGTAGGGGACAACTGGTTGATGTACCTCATGATAGGGGGACGAGTAGGAGAGTTCCTAGAATGGATTAGCATGAGAACGGTAGTGAATGGGGTGAAGATGAGTACAAAGGGGTTGAGAAGGGACGTATGAGACATAGAGGAGATAGGTTTGAACGAAGGGATAGAAATAATTATGGAGGTGAAGTTGATGGTAATTTGGGTAACGTAAAAATGACAATTCCACAATTTAAGGGTGAAAGTGATCCCGAGGCATATTTAGATTGCGAGAAGAAGTTAGAGTTGATCTTTGAATGCCATAACTATTCGGAGGATAAGAAGGTGAATGTTGCGGTGTTGGAATTCACTGATTATGCCATCACTTGGTGGGATCAAGTGGTTACTTCACAACTTCGGAATCGAGAGAGTACTATCAATACTTGGGATGAGCTAAAGGAAGTAATGAGAAAACATTTTGTGTCTAGTCATTACTATAGGAAAATCCACCAGAAATTGCAAAGTCTGTATCAAGGGACGAAAAGTGTGGAAGACTACCATAAGGAGATGGAGATTTTGATGATTAGAGGAAATGTAGATGAAGATCGAGAAGCTGCTATGGCTAGGTTCTTGAATGGGTAGCATAGGGAGATCGCTAATGTGGTGGAATTGCAGCATTATGTGGAGTTGGAGGACATGTTGCATGTGGCCATGAAAATTGAAAAACAGTTGAAGAGGAAGAGAACAACTAGGCAACCCTTCGGTAATTGAGGTTCTATCTCAAACTGGAAACGGAGTTGAGATAACAAAGGGGATGGAGTTGATTCGAAAGGGAGGATTGAAGTGCTGAAGGGAAGGGATGAAAATGCTAGCAGGACAGCCCCAAAGACAGAATCACAACCAACCAGGAATCGGGATATCCAGTGCTTTAGGTGTTTAGGGAAAGAATACATCTCTTCTCAATGTCCAAACAAAAGGACAATGATTCTACGTGATGGAGAAGTGGAGACTGACAGTGAGGATGAATTTGAAGACATGTCAGCATTGGAAGAGGTTAGTAATCATGGGGACACAGTGGAATTTGCTCATGTTGTGAAGTTAATGATCACAATGAGAGCTCTTAATACTCAAGTCAAGGCAGATGATACAGAGCAGTAGCAGGAGAAAATATTTCATAAACGATGCCACATCCATGATAAGGTATGTAGTATGATAATTGATTAAGGCAGTTGTACAAATGTAGCTAGCACAACCTTAGTTGAGAAATTGGGATTGGTACTAATTAAACACCATAGGCCTTATAAATTACAATGGTTAAATGATAATGGAGAAGTTAGGGTGAATAAACAAGTGATGATTTCTTTCTCGATTGAGAGTTATAGTGATAAAGTTGTATGCGATGTGGTACATATGCAAGCAGGTCATATTTTGTAGGAAAGGCCATGGCAGTATGATAGAAAGGCTAATCATGATAGGTATAGAAATAGGTATAGCTTTGTCAATGAGGGAAGGTCTATTACTCTTGCGCCATTAATACCGGCACAAGTTTATGAAGACCAAATTCAATTGAGAGATGCTGAAGAGAAAAGAGTAAGAGAGTCTGAAAAAATGAGAGAAAACAGTGAGCTAGTGAGTAAGAGAAAAAAGGGTAAGATGGCCGAGTGTGGGGAGAAGAGAGAGAGGCCACATGAGAGGAGAGAAAAAGAGCCACTTGAGAGGAGAGAAAAGTCGAAAATGAACTTCTTTGCTAATGGGAGTGAATTGCAAAAGACTATAATTGATAAAAGAACAGTGTTGTTGTTGATATACAAGGAGTCACTCCTCAACTTTGAGGAATCTAATACACCCCTCCCTAGTTTGGTTGAGTCTTTGTTAGGAATTCAAAGACGTGTTTCTGGAGGACATGCCAAGTGATTGCCACCAATTTGAGGCATCGAACACCAAATTGACTTCATACCAGGAGCTGCCCTTCTAAATCGACCAGCTTACGGGAGCAATCCTGAGAAGACGAAGGAGATTCAAAAGCAAGTGGAGAAGTTGATGAGCAAAGGTTATGTGTAGAAGAGCATGAGCCAATGTGTTTTACCTGTCCTATTGGTACCGAAGAAAGATAGGACGTGGAGGGTGTGTGTGGACTGCAGGGCTATCAATAACATAATGGTAAAGTATCGTCACCCCATACCTAGATTAGATGATATGTTTGATGAATTACATGGTGCTTATATTTTTAGTAAGATTGATATTAAAAGTGGGTACCATCAAATTCGTATGCAGGAGGGTAATGAATGGAAAACGGCATTTAAAACTAAATATGGATTGTATGAATGGTTGGTTATGTCGTTTAGTCTCACTAATGCACCAAGCACTTTTATACGTTTGATGAATCATGTTTTGCATGCTTTTATAGAAAAATTTGTTGTAGTCTATTTTGATGATATCTTATTCTATAGCACAACCCTAGTTGAGCATTTGGAACATTTGAATTGTGTGCTTGTGGTACTTAGGAAGAACAGTTGTATGCTAATTTCAAGAAATGCACATTTTGCAAGAAAAAACTGGTCTTTCTAGGACTTGTGGTTGGTATTAATGGGATAGAAGTAGAGGAAGAGAAAATTAAGGCTATTAAGGATTGGCCAACACCTAAAAGCATAACTGAAGTTAGGAGCTTCCATGGATTGGCTAGTTTTTATAGGCGTTTTGTGAAGAATTTTAGCACAATCACTATACCCCTCATTGAAATTGTTAAGAAGAGCGTAGGTTTTCATTGGGGTGATGCACAAGAACATGGATTTAATACTTTAAGGATAGATTGTATAAAGCACATATTTTGGCATTACCTAACTTTGACAAAATCTTCGAGATTGAGTGTGATGCATCAGCAATAGGTATTGGAGCCGTGTTGATGCAGGACCGCAGGCCCATAGCTTACTTCAGTGAGAAGTTGAGTGGAGCTGCCTTGAACTATCCTACATATGACAAGAAGTTGTATGCGCTTGTTCAGGCCTTGAAAACTTGGCAGCACTAATTGTGGCCTTAGGAGTTCGTGATACACACTGATCACGAGTCGTTGAAGTACTTACGGGGTCAAAGTAAGTTGAACAAAAGACACGAAAGGTGGGTGAAATTCATAGAGTCATTTCCCTACGTCATCAGGTATAAACAAGATAAGGAAAATGTGGTTGCAGATGCGTTGTCACGAATGTACGTACTGCTAAATTCCTTACATGCACGGTTACTTGGCTTTGAACACATTAAGATCATATATGTGAGTGATCATGCTTTCTCTGACATTTACGAATCATACAATAAAGGACTATTGATAAATTTTATAAGCATGAAGATTATTTGTTTAGGAAAAATAAGTTGTGTGTTCCTAATTGCTCTATACGTGAATTGTTGGTAAGGGAAGCACACAGTGGGGGTCTAATGGGTCATTTTAGAGTACAAAAGACTTTAGACATGTTAGGAGAACATTTTTACTGGCCCAAAATGAGAAGTGATGTAGAACAAATTATTGGGAAGTACATAACTTGTAAAAAGGCTAAGTCTATGGTGTTACCTCATGGTTTGTATACTCCTTTACCTGTACCTAGTGAACCTTGGGTGGATATTTCAATGGATTTTGTGTTGGGTTTACCTAGGACTAAAATGGGTCAGGACTCAATATTTGTTGTGGTAGATAGGTTTAATAAAATGGCACATTTTATACCATGTCACAAAATCGATGATGTCACCAATATTGCAGATTTATTTTTTAGGGAAATAGTCCATTTGCATGGGGTCCCTAGAAGTATAGTGTCAAATCGGGATGTTAACGGGGCGTTCTCTTCCTGTTTCAGTTTTGTGTTTTGAGTTTTGAATTCGTTTTGTGTTTTGGGTGTCCATTTTGAGATTGTTGAAAATTCGTTCTTTTTGTCGTTTTGAAAAAATATTTCTCAACCCGTGTTTTTTTAATTTTGGCAGATTTGTGAAGAAAACAACCAAAACATACAAAAGTTGTTTTCTATTTTCTTCACAAAATTTTCAACCGTTTTCAAAAACTCGTTTTCGAAAATGGGAAAGAGAACGCGTTTTCAATGTTTTGAAAAATCGAAAACAGAAAACGACCCGAAAATAGCAAAGAGAACGCCCCCTAAATTTTTGAGTCATTTTGGCGTGTTCTGTGGAATAAGTTAGGCACTAAATTGTTGTTTTCTACGACTTGTCATCCACAAACTGACGGGCAAACTGAAGTGGTCAATAGGACCATGACTCAATTACTTCGTACGGTGATAAATAAGAACTTAAAGAGTTGGGAGAAGTGTTTACCCTTTATTGAATTTGCTTATAATAGAGTTGTACACCTACTACTACGTTTGCACCGTTTGAAATTGTTTATGGGTTTAATCCACTAAGACCGTTGGATTTGTCACCGTTGTGTGTAAATGAACAGGGTAGCTTGGATGGTCAAAGAAAAGTTGAATTGGTCAAGTCACTGCATGAGAAAGTCAAGATGCAGATTGAAAAGAAAGGCAAGCTCGTTGCACAGAAAGCGAACAAAGGGAGAAGACATGTGATATTTGAACTAGGAGATTGGGTCTGGGTGCATCTCAGAAAGGAGCGTTTTCCAGAGCAGAGGAAGTCTAAGTTGCAGCCACGCGGTGATGGTCTGTTCCAAGTCATAAGAGGATCAATGACAATACATACAAAGTGGATCTCTCAGGTGAGTATAATATTTCAGCTACATTTAATGTTGTTGATCTTTCTCTGTTTGATGTAGATACAGATTCGAAGATCGAATCATTTTGAAGAGGGAAGGGATGATATGATCCAGGATGCGGGAGTCACCAATGCAAGCTCAAACCGAGACCCATTGATTATCGAAGAAGGGGCAATGACACAATCGAGAGCAAAACGAGCCAAAGAGGCGTTGGGGATGCTCGTCAAAGCCACTATTGATGAAACTATGTTCGGGACACAAAATGGAGCAAGTTTCATGTTGGGGTCGAGGCCAAAAACCAATTGGATCAACACGATACAAGCAATCGAAAAAAGAGGTCAGCCGAAACTTCTAAGCGACCGCTTAGAGTAAAGGGTCAAGCGCCCAGCCGCTACCGAAACTTCATGGAAGGAAAAAATGTCTTCCAAGCGACCGCTTAGAATATAACTAAGCAACCGCTTGGTTATAAATTTTCAGTGAGTTTCCTAATTTTGACGATAGTCCTAGTTTCCTTAAAATTCTAGTTATTTCCATATTTTGACATTATTTGTTGCCTTATGCACGTTTTTACTAGGTTTAGGCTCTAGTATAAATACTTAACTACTTTGTTACATTGAAAAATTTTGACGTTGAATTAATTGAGAGGCTTTTTGTTTTCTACTTTGTTTTTCATTGAACCACAAATCGAATTTTCAAAATCAATTCTTGTGTGTTCAAACATTGGATCGAGAGTTCTTCATTGTGTAATCAAGGGGTTCAGTGCATCTTGTTATCGTTGGGTTTTTTGGTTCACTTCGTTGGGTTCAAGTCCATAATCGGATTTTCATTGGCATTTTTGGGTTCCGCATCAATCTAGTTATAGGTTTCATAGTCACCGTTGCTACGAGATTTGCATCACAACAGCAACAAAAATGGTAAGAAGATCACTACCAGGGCATGCAATCTTATGTTGATACCAGTTTAAGTGCGATGAAATCTTATATTAATGAACAAAATAAGAATGTGTTGAAAAAATTATGTGACTGAGAATTAAACATGGAAGTCATTATGGCTTCTATACAACAAGATGTTCTTGTTCGTATGAGTCCAATTCGTAGTAACGAACCAAAGCACCCCTCAACATCTCAACAAAATGAACGTATTGAAAGGTTGACAAAAGAAAAGAAAAATAAGGGAAAAAAATATACAGTCTTCATTGTCATCCACAAATTATCCTTTAGAAAATTATCTTATGGATAGGTACACAACAATTAGAGATTGGCTGTTGTGAAATTCACCGGGGTAATAAATCTAATTCTACTTTAAATATTATAATTTTTATTTGATTTATTTAACACTAATTTAAATTATGTTATACAGTGCATATTGAGATGATGGAGTTGACAATCTCTACCGAAGAGACATGTTAAAAACTATAATTGATACAACTAAATATATGAATATTGCGGTAAGTAAAGTTTAGTAATCATAATCAATTTCACTCCATACTTAATATGTCTAATTTACATCTATTTATTCTATTAGAATATTGACCTGGAGTTAAGGTCATTGGGGTGGCTGATTAATGATGGTTGCACCATTGTTTCTAAAGAACATGTAATTCTGGACTTCAAATTTGAAAATGAATGTACTAGCCAGATGATGTGGCAAACAAACATACGACGAGAAAATGCCAGTAGAGATCCCATGGATCTAACTATCTTAGAAGAGGACGTAAATGGCAAATTGTCAATGGTTGGTCGTCCATGGATATGGTGCAATTATCTATTAATTTCATGTTTATATCTAGCCAACAGTTTATATCTTTTTCTTGTTAATCTCCGTGAATGGAAATTCCAGATATATGATTGCAACCACAATGTTCACACACCAAAAGAAGTCAGGACACAAGCAAACACAGTATTCAATCTAATCCAAACATTATTGATGTATTCAAACTTTTCCTCCGGCGGATCAGATTTAAGGAAACATAGAAACAGACAAATGAAATTGGAGATCATGCATTACCTACCTTGTACAAATAATAGGTGAGTATTTAAACAATTTACTATTTACTATAATATTTAATTTTCTGTTTTGTAAGTATCCAACGAATTCAAATGCATGAATGACACCTTTATTTTTATGGAATGGTTTAAGTGATTTGATAGCCGTTTGGTTAAAAATGTCTTGCTTATCATGAATAATTGTACCGTACGTGGCAAAAAGGAGAAGCTCCTCCACTTCATCACGCATTTGTCTATTCCTATCATCTAATAGTGCTTCTAAAATCCAGCTGTGTGATTCAAGCATTATTAAAAAAAATTAAATATTATAATCTTTAACGCTTTAATCGCCATTTTAGAAAGGATAGAAGATCGTGTCTTGAAACTAACAAAGATAGGTGTCATGGATGAAATTGTAAATGCAATTGCTAATTGTTTTAATCAATGTAAAATTAAGGCCCCAATGTCGATGAATTGCAAGTTACAAATGAAGGAGAAAAATCGAAGAGTCATAATTGAGTGTACAATATTCAACAACTTTACTATACTAATAGAATGGATATTAATGTCTTCTTTATCATCCAAATGAGCAACAACTCGTAATCTTCAACTGAAGAAGAAACCATAGCTGCAATTAGACAAAGAGAGTAGATAATCCTATGGATGATTGTATGAAATTACAAAAAGTTTCAGTTCAAGAAGCTCTATACATATTTGAAAAGCTAGAAATATATCGACTTTAACAAAAGATGTTCATATAAAAATGTTCATGCTGACGAGTTACCGCGCACCCACAACTTTAAAGATGCGATAACAAAGCTAAAGAAAAAATCATTGTGCTAAACAATTTTAGATAAATATTTTACTTTATTTTTAACCTTTAATGTAACGTGAAGTATAATTTTTGTAATATTACTATGTGAAGACAAGTTTTCTTAAGAAGGGACCTAAAAAAAATTTATAACGTGGAGTTTATTCTTATTTATAACTGACTCTTGTAGGGATCAAAATATTTATAACTATAGAGAGTACAACTATAAAGATGTTTTACTGTGTATATTTTGAATAAACCCAATTATTGTTTTTGTCTTAATTACCAGTACATGCTTCCCTAGAGAGAGAGAGAGAGAGAGAGAGTCATCCTCATAAAAAGCCAAATCATTGAGTTGAATAAAAATAAGGGTGGCCATCAGAACTGTGCCGTGTGTACAGAAGAAAAGCCCACAGAATACACAAAAATACGGAGGGCTTTTTTTTTTTTTTTTTACGATATTTAATTCACATGGGGAGAGGTAATTCACGTGAGCCCCACCTCTCTGTGAAGGACATTTTCTGTACAATCGGCTTTTGCTGGCCATTAAAGAGGGATGAGGTTTCTGTGAACCATCCACAGGAACGAAAATCAGCTACAAGGATATGTAGAGTCGTAAAGTTCAAATACAAACTATTTTAGAAAAAAATAGCATAAGCCAGCAACTCAAACACTACGAATAGCAGAAACAAAGGATGCACAAAATACAGAATAAACCAAAGTAATTAAGACGTCCTCCAATTCAAAACAAATGATACAACAAAAAATTGTTAACAATCTCTCGGAATTCTCTTAGCATACTGCCCAAAATTAATAACAAAAGGAGGAAAATGAAAATTGCCAAGAGAAAAAAGGTATGGCAGGACTTGCCTCCATGCAGCAGCATAATTTGCCGTCTCTCAGAAACTCCCTATACATATAGAAATTAAGTTCCTCAAAATCGTCTGGTTGCCTTTGCTCTATCAACCACAAATTGCAATGCAACTCCTGGGTCAACCAATCTGTCAAATTTCTGCACTTTCTCCAAAATCACAAAGATATTTTCTCCCTTCAGCTTCTCTGTTTATGATCCTTAATTTACATTAGTAAAGTTCAGTGAATGACTAAAACATACTCGATTCTACAGTGTTAGTGCTCACAAACTGGAACCAACAGCTCAATCTGAATCCTTGCCAGAACCTGAAGATGCGTCTCCGTTGGAAAATTCATCCCCATTCAATGAATTCAGTGGGACTTCTTGATTGAAGTCCTCACTAGTGCTGGCTCTAATTTTTCCAGGCCTTGGTCGAATATTAGTGCCCATTGGGAAGGAAACCTACAGAAGAAATACACAAATATGAGATGTTCCATATTTCTAGATTTTCTCCAGATGGATAGATAGTTGCTGCTTTTTTTTTTTAAATACGAGTATGATAATACTGGTCCACTGTTAGTGAAAATCATGTAACTGACAAATTTTGCATGCATGTAAATACTAGTTCTTGCAAATATGACAAACATAGAAGCACAAAACCATGAACCAAAGTTAGTTGCATCTATTTCTTGCAGAAGAAAAACAATATATATGCTCTGTGAAAAAATTTAAGATCTGTGAAGCTTGTGTCTATTGTGAGTTCAAATACACATCCAACCAGAGCATAGGTAATTTGTTTAAAACCATAACCAACCAAAGCTCTCAAGATGAATTGGGCCTTGTGAGTTTTGGTTAGTGGTTAGATACCACACAAATTCAAAATCTGCATTTCACAAAACAATAAATGATATGATGAGCTTAATTCTGAAAAGTGAGATTTCCACGTCTGCATCAACAAGAAGAAAAAGCAGAGCCCTATCCCAATAACTTGGATTTCCACAGTAAGGACATAAAATAAGCTTTAGGGAACAGACCATAACTGCTGGTTCAGCTGGGCACTTACCTGATCACCTGCATTAGGACCATCAGTATGGAAGAGAATAGGGCGGCATCTCTTGTCTTCGTTCATCAAGCTTGAATTCTGGAAGTGTGCAATGAGGGCAGCCTTTCCCTGTATACGAGCATATGCCAAGGATGCCACTTTTTCACTATTGAACTTCTCCCATTTCTTTCCATTGAAAGTCTGCCAATACCAATATTCGCTACTTCAGTTAAAACAAATAATAACAACTGCAATAAGAATCTCTCTTTGTTTTTTTTCCACAAGAAATGGTAAAGATGAAGCATACCTGATAAAAAGGAATTATGAGGGAAGGATCAGTCATATTTATAAACGCATAACCCACATTGCATTTGTTCTGGAACAAAATGAAGTATCAAAATATTAGACATCAAATTAATAAACCTATTCCCACGATCAATATGTCATCAAGGGAAACCCTGTTTGCAAACATGAAACAATATTTAGAAAAGTAACAAACACTTGCCTTGAAATCAATAGGTAAGTAAATGAAATCATAAGTCCCTCGATGGCGTTCATCAATGGCAGCCAAAAGCATCTTTGAGGTGTACCTAGATTTGACACCATAATGAAAAAGAATCATGCCCAAGAAAGGGAAAGAAAAATTAAATAATCCAATTAACTTTAAATATTGATCAAGATCAGAAAGAATCTACTGGACCCTGTCCTTTATATTTTAATGATCTTTTTAACCTGGTTTGGAAGGTACAAACGTGGGAGTCTAATAAGAAGATAGAACTTCAGTAAATCTCATGATGCTTAAGCATTTATTATATGAAAATGCATACTAACACATGGCAATAGATTGCTGAAGGTTAGATCATGTTCCAAGCTGGTCACAGAATAAATGTTTACACAGAATTTCCCAGATCAAAGCATTGTAAAACAAAAATAAGGTGAGGATTGTGCAGGTATTGAAGAAAGGCAATTTCATAAAATGAGGCTTGAGAGGATATCAGGGGGGTCGAGTGCATGAACACAGAAAAATTAAGCTTCAATCAAATTAGCCTGTCCAGCCAGTCATCACCTCCTCTAATATATCAAAAGTGTATATCAAGTCAAAACCTGAAAATTTACTTATTTTAATCACTTTGGATAGTTTTCAAATTACTACTTATTTGTACTTAATCTAGTAGCTAGATTGTTGCAAAATGATATCAAAAAGGAAACTGACAGCTTGGAAATATATTAGCATGATTTCAGAAATTAAAGAGAATATTTTGTACTTGTTGGGAATGTTCTTTATCATAAGTGTCGTGCGCTTGTCTTCTCCACATACAATTCGGTCTATGTCAAGCTCAAACTGTTTCTTGTTGTCAGATTGACTTGAGCTGCCTTCGTTTCTGCGTCCTCTATTCCGTTCACTAGGAGAATCAAATGAACCCATCATAGAAATCATTTGGCCTCCCGTAGGAAACATCATGCACCTCTGATGATGAGTATGCAATCCAATATTTTTAGAAGGGATTGGCAGGTCCATATAATTTCCACCAGTGCGAGGAAAGATGTCATGAGGGACAAATTCCAAAGGATGTGGTGAACTACCCGATCTCATCAAATTTGCAAGTGAACCTGGTTGAAAAGCAGTGCCATCAGGAGATTCCCCAGCATAAGCATGTCGTCTATCCCAGAGAGCAGGATTGGCAGATGGTGCTGACCCCACATGGTGGTTATTTATAGGCATAAATGCATTCAGCATATGAGATGGTGCTCTAGGAACTGAATGCAACTGTTGAGGACGAGCAGCACCAATCCCATTGCCAAATGATGGCAAATTTGACCACACAATGCCTTGCGACTGAGGATGGTGTGAATTACTCCACAAGTAGTGACGCCCAGGAGGAGGACAGCTTCCATTTCCAGAGGAACCAAAAACTGAGAAACAGAAGAAAACCAATCTAGTCAGAACATCAAAGAAACTAGCAAGTTAAAACCTGGGTTCATTACGTTCTGTAATCAGAAAGCCTTGTATGTTGAGGGTCCATTTAGTAAAAGGGTGGCCTGTGATTGTCATTGCTGGTAAGCAGGGAAATTGAAGATTCCAGAATGGAAGCTGAATTATCGATTTCCAGTGTCCTTTTCTTATTCTTTCTTCATCTGGTCTAAAGAAAATTTTGCTACATGAATACAATCATCAGACTTCACGGCATCTTTTCACCCTTTCGATTTTCCTTAAGATTGATGAATTAGGGAGCCACTTTGATATCCATTAACCAGCAACAAAGAAAATTAAAACAAATATGAAAATGGCAAAGCAATTAGACACTGGCACTTACCACCTTCATTCAACTCAATTGACTGCCCATTAGAGCCAACTCTATGAAACTGCTGGTTCTCTAAGATTACGGGTGGTCTAACACTGATATTTGTAACCATGTTACTGGTAGAACCGGTGATAGGCCCGGTAGCTAAACCATCATGATATTCTGGAAGTGAATGGGGATGGGAATTTGGCATCCCCCGAATTTCAAACTTTAGGCTTCCCTGTGAATGACCAGATTCACCAATACTGGACTGATTTCCAACTGATCCCATCCTTACCAGAGAGGGTAAACTGTTAGGTACACTAGCTGATACCCCATGGTGAAACATGTTATCCAAAAGTGGACTAATTGGGTGTCCATTCGTCAAGTGTGAACCAAGAATAGTTCCGTTGTTTGTACTGGATGTGATTCCCCCAAGTGGATATGGTCCTGGAAAAAAAATTAGGACAATCCATAACCACGTTATAACCACGTTTCCTGTTGATAGAAAGATAATCAGCAGTGTAGATTATGAGAAGTAAATTACCAGAAAATACAGAAGTCAAATTATTAGGAGGGCTATTCTGCTGCACTTGAAGACCAGATTCTTCTTGGTCCAGCTCAGAACAAAATGGCTGCATTAATCTGAAATAGCAAAGGTTAACTTTGATAAAGTGGAAAAGAAACAAATATTAGCTGTAACACCCATCATTCAATAACAAAATATCAGATTCCTGAATCACAAGATTTTATAAATGAAAAACACCAAGAAAGCAGGCGAAGAAGAAGAGAAGATGACGGAGATAGAAACTGCTCAAGTAAAAAGAGAGAGAGAAGAACAAGTGCTAAATATCCACCTTTCAGAACCACCAGTTACGCTCGCTTCAACCTTAATCTTCTTTCCAGCAATTTCACTCCTGTTCAATGCACGAAGAGCAGCTTCTGCAGCTCTAACATCATAAAACTCAATCAATATCTGATGAGCTCTATTGGGGGTCCCGTGAATCTACATCCCAGAAAGAGTAGTTAGTAATTGTATTAACATGCCATCTGAACAGACAAGGTTGGGACCCATGCTCACCTCCTTGATCTCACCATAAACACCAAAAATTTGTCGGAGTTCATCAATTGAAATAGATGAATCGAGGTCATAAACAAGAAGAACTCCCTGATTATCTTTTTCTGCTGGATTGTCCTAAGACAACAAGGTTCAGGCAATATAGTTAGTCACAGCAATAATAAATCTGATGCAAAAAAAAAAAAAAAAAAAAAAAAAGCATGCTCATTGTGATCATGATATTGTGCTAAACATGATTGGGGCAGCAAAAAGTAAAATAAATAATAACAAAAAAGTAAAAAGAAATAAATTAAAAGAAAAGTTTGAACGTTATATTGAGAAGTAACACCTAGCAGAAGCTTACCTTCGGAAATGAGAAATTTATGTCAAATTTCTGACGTCTTAATGGCGTACTCTGGAGATCTTTCATTGCATTTTGGGCTGCTCTAATATCATAATATGAGATCATAACAAACCCTCTATGCTTCCAAGCTGTATATAGAGTGCGGATCACTCCGTATTGCTGCAATTCAAATATGAACACAGAGTATGAACACCAGTCAGAATACAGCAATATACTTGTACTGCAACTTCAAACACTACAGGGAAAAGACAGTGCCCACCTCGAAAAGCACTCGTAATTCAGAATCTTCGACATTGCTGTTAATATTTTTTACAAAGAGTGTTCTTGACGGGTGCTCCTGATCAGCGGAACCATAAGACAATCCCAGCTGATTATTAGAAGAGACATCAGAAAATTCATAATTTCTTTGTGAGGGACCATCTTCTCCTAGCTCCAGTCCTCCAACACTACTAAACAGGTCTAAATCTTCCATGTCACCCCCTTTATTAGGTCGGGCAATGCAGCCAAACCCATCAGTCAAACCAGAAAGCAAGTCATCATCATCAGGTAGAAGATTTCCAATAGTTTGAGCATCAAGTTCTTCAAGAGACTCAAAACCCTCTTGTGCCTCATAGTGCGAGGCAGCACCACCACCAAATGAATGACCAGATGGAGCATCATTCGACGATAATCTCACTGAAAAAAAAAAGAGAAATGTAAAGAAATAAAGGAGCAATTACTTCCTTTCAGCTACCACTGTAACTTAAATGGTAGCGGTTAATGTTGCAGAACTGCTCAATTTTGCATCTCAAGATAGAATGTTTGAAAGAAAATACCGGCATACAATAAAAGAGTTGGATGAAATGGATCTAACAGACAAGCTGGAAACAGTTTTCATATAGCATAGGTATTTCGTCATTTGTTGGATAAGGGGAAAAGAGCAAACTTACCCTTTTTACTGAATAAGTCAGATAATGAACTTGAAAAAAGACCATTTTCAAACTGAGCACCCATGACATTTATTCTATCTCCATTCAAAAAGTAAGAAGCAGACTCCGCATTTGAATTAGATCCAGCACTTAGATCATGGTCAACAGCACTAGGCAAGGAATGGCTGGCTGCTCTTTCAGCTCCAACAATGTGCTTATCTAAGGTAATGTTAACTTTTTGACCATGACTTTGAAAATATTCAGGAAGGTCAAAACCCTTTCCCATCTGAGGATCCAGTGAGGTCCTATTCTCGAGAGGTGACAAATCGGGACCACCGGTTTTGAGTGCTCCACCCGTTTCCAAACCTGAGAAGCATCCAAAATAATGCTATAATGTTCAAAATAAGTTTGAAAAGCTAACCAATACATATATGAATCAAACAGTTGTACTATGTGCAAATCTACGTAAGTACTCTTTCCTCCTAGATTTTCTTGTATTTATGATAGACTCGTGGAGTTTGACTGCTATTACTCTTTTCCCAATGCACCAATTGTATGATGACATAAGACCAATGTAATATATCTTTTCCAAAAGAAAAGGAAAATCTCATAGTTTTCCAGAACACTATTATCGTGATTCAGAAAACGAATTTTCTGATAATTCATGCATGACTCATGTTAGAGAATAGCTACCAATCCAGTGCTCCAGTATTATCGACTGTTGAACCAGGAGGATATTCAGAACCTTGGCTAACTTCCAGACTGTATACTCTAGTTAGGACATTAATCAGGTCATTTATTCATTCAGTTTGCACACCAGAAATTACTACCACCTTAAAAACTAGCCATAAATTTCACAACTCTATAAATGGATTTAGAAACTAGGTTTTTCACCGGTCATGAGAAACTCATGTAAATAGAGCACCTGGCAATCTAGTACTCCAGTCACATCAACAAAAGCAGCCACAAGTTAACCGAGAGGCTGCTCAGAATTTCAGGTTGCATACCATGAAATATTAGTGTGTTACCATGCAAATGCTAGTCATGAATATAGAAAATAACTGGGTGCCATCTATTTTAATAAGTAAAGGCCAGATCAGAAACGACATCATTTGTAAATGTACAGTGTGAATGTGTGGTTGAATGAGTTCAAAGAAAAAGAAATTTGATTTAATGGCTGACAAACAGGGGCAAAAATAAAATACGTCGAAAGGTTTAAGCGAGAACCCAACTTTTGTTTAATAAATAGAAGAACTTTCCATAACTTTGATGAAATTACAAATAATTCGGTCCAAACTGCAAAGAAGTCTTGAAAGTGAACCCTATTTCACGAATATAATGTGTGGAATATAAGACAATCCTTTCTAATCAAGCCCCAAAGTAGATTAGTTCTGTTCATGTGATGATATCCATATGTACCCTAAACTTGCATGCAGAGTAAAAGGCAGTTTCATACTGCTGGGCCCACCTATAAATTCCTAAGGCTAAACAAAGCAAACACAACAACAATACGTGTGGAAGGGTCATGCCAGCGTCAGACAATATAGAAGATTCGACACGTAATAAATGCAACAAGCTGTGTTATTCTTTTTTATCCTTGTCCAAGTCATCGTTAACTCAAATACTTCCAAAAAAAATTCTAATGTTTCACTACAAGGTCCATAGACTATCCGCACCTTATTGCGCAAATGCACAACAGTCAAAATTCAAATTAATAAAGGTGCGCCATCTGAGGAGGGAAGACACAGAAGTCACACAAACAAATTAAGCATCGCTTAATTTATCATCTATCGACAGGTTCCTACACAGGAAGGATCCATAATAGATTCCAAACTTTGTTTTCATTCCTGCACGATGTTCCACAACAGAAATCCCACAAACAAATTGAACACTTAACCCCAACCTCCCACTTTTGTTTTCTCTCAAAGAGGTGAAATTAAATCATCAGATTCTCTCAATATTGCTTGACAGTTGAAGTCTATGCTAATCCAATTATAGGGCTACGTCGTGAACAGGCTAGATAATGCAATTAGCCAAGTAGATGATTGATACCGTAGTAACCAGGCATAGTATCCATCTTCCATAAGCCACCCTGTCTCTGCAAAGCATAAAAACACAGGATCAATCACATACGATGTACAGATACTGCGTAGTTTCCTTTTTTATTCATTTTTCTTTTCCTTCTCATTTTCCCTTTTTCCTTCTTTACTTATTTTCTTTTCCTGTCGAGGGATTCCAATTCTCAAAGTGTATATTGAATATAGAATTCTAATTAAAATGTATTTTGCCGATCTTTTTCACAAATACTCAAATTTGAACAATTTCTGGGCGAAAAATACCTCATCGTGAAATCGCACCTCCTCAGAGAAAAAGGATGAAGGAGACGAACCCCTTGGGTTCATCATTTCAGACAGTGTGGTCTAAACTTAACTGAGAAAGAAATGTCTTTGGCTTCCACCTCAGCAAAAACACGTCAATTCTATAAGAAATTTCACGAAGATCCTGCTGCAAAGAAAATTTGCATAAAGAATTGACCAGATGATTGATGTATTCGACAAGAAGAAAAGAAAATGCTGGACAACCCAGGAACAGACTGACAACAATGGTGGGAAGTGACAAGTACGAGAAGTCGCCCTCTATTTTTAAGCAAAGGAGAAGGCAAAAAGAGTACGACAGAGCAAATTATGAAATTTTCAGCTTCGCTGTTAAGGTGGCAAAAAATGGTGCCAAAGCACGTTTTCAGTTTCAAGCAATAGCAGTTGCATTTAAGATCTCACGCCTAAAAAGGCAATTAAATTATTGAAAGAACCATTTACTCGAACTGAGATTGTAAAAATGAGGAATCTTTCCCGAAATTCAAAAGCTTCCAAATCTGAATTATGGAAATTTTATGAACTAGAGAGAAATTAATGTGAGAAGATGAAGAAAACAAAAAAGCCAGCTTTAACCCGAACTCAAAAATCACAAAACAAACCCGCTCCCCAACCAACCAGCTGTTCTCACAATTTCAGTAAATTCAACCAAAATCACAATCAATGAAAATCCGAAAACCTAAAGTGCTGCATAAGTTTAACATAGAAGGAAAACATTAAAAAATATGCGCACCTCGGAAAATTACAATACCGTCACCGAAAAAACAAAATCGGAGAGCAACAAATTCCCGGAAAAACACGCTGGCACAGAGACGGAGAAAGGCGGAGACAGAGATAAAAGGCAAGAGAAACAGAATTTGAACACAGGAAGCGAGGTTATGCTAGCTGAATTATTAATAAAGAGGCATAAAATAGGAATAAATTGCGGCAAAAGGCAAGGGAGAGGGAGATTGAAGAAGAGATCTAGGTATATGTGCCGTGCAAATAACCTCCAAAGCTTCGATGCCTTTTCCTGTACCCTTCTCTTCTCATCTCTCTCCTCATTTTCTTGCTATTTCTCTAGCTTCTTTACCCCTTTGTTTCACGTTAACCACGTGTATTCCCTCTCTTTCTTAATGCATAATTCTGTAATATAACAATTCTCTCTGCGTAAATTGTCAGAAGAATCGGTGCCTATTCCTCTCTCCCACCCGAATCTATGGAATTTTCCAGCGAGCTAAGGCGGAGATCCCGATCTCCACCGCTCGCTTTCTAGAGAGAGAGGGAGAGAATTTAGACACAGTAAAAAAAATGTAGAGCGAGAAAGAGATCTGTATGAATGGAAGGTCGAATAGAGAGATAGAGAGAGAAGTTACGTGTGTTTCCTACAAAGACGAGAGGATGACCGAGGACCCTCTTCCGATGGTGCTGCTGGATCAAAACAAAAATAAATATATTACAAAAATATCATCAACTAATCAACCAAACAATCATCTTCTGCTTACACCCTACCTGGACCAGCCACTCACGTTATTAGTTCAACGTAGCATTTCCCATTTGGTAACGTTGAAAAATTTGATTAAAATCAAAATCAAAATCTATAATTAATTTTATCCGCATATTTCATTGAATTCACAATTTTTCAATTATATATTTCATCAATTTTTACCAAATTTCTCTAAAATTCTGATTTTAATTTCTACCACTTATATTTAAGCTTTCTAATACATTTAGAGTCCGTTTGATATGCATGAATTTCATGAAAAATGTCACATTTGAGGAAAACGAATTTCACTTTGACCGTTTGATACGAAGATAAAAATAGAATTCGAATTCCAAAATATAACCATTTTAAGTTGTATTTTCTTTATTTTCATGGAAAACGAATTCCTATAAGTTTGATGAGTTCTTATTTTTCAATTAATATGGAATTGCAATTCATTTTCATATTTGTCTGTCAAACGGACTCTTACTATACCATATGTTGCCTTCTCAACCATTCGCTTTTCATTTTTTAAAGAAAAAATGAAATTGACGTATAATTTTGATCATAAATTCGAGTAATTACTTGGAAAGATTTTTAAAAAAAAAAATCAATAATCTTAATATACACTTCAGAACTTTCTATATCATGATCGGTTTTGGTACGTTGTAGGTTAAAATATGGATAAAAAGAGGAAATGAATTCGTACAAATAATGCTTGAAAAAGATAAAAGTTGGTTTTAGTTGATTAGAAAGTGGTTAAGGGGACGGTTTGTGTACAATGGGTGTATGAGTTGGGCTTGAGCGGGCCGGGCCTTCAACAGTCCAATTTCATATTGTCCGGACCCATTAAAATTAAAATTTATTTTCCACTCTTTTCTTATCAATCACACATTCTTTAATAAAATAATATTACACATAATCTCAAAAAAATTCTTCTTTTTTAACTATACATTATTCAAAAAATACTATTCCAATCATTAAAATTTTAAATAATGGAGGCCAAACTGGGACATACAATTTTTTAGAATAAATTTTGTGGAAAATAATTTTCTAGAGAACGTGTAACTAAAAAGTAGGAAAAATTTATGGGTTGTGCTTGAGTTACATAATGGTGTCCGCATACTCACATGGAGTGGGGTCCACTCGCACAAAAAATTATACATGTAAATTATTTCATTGTGTGATTAAAAATAAATTTATTATAAATGAGTTTTAAAGAAAAAGAATATATACCAAACGGTGACATTAAATTGGGATCATGGTTCCAATTTCAAAATTATGTGGTCCATAGTAGAGATTAGAGAAAGGTGTTTTTTTTTTTTTTTCTTTTTTCCAACTTTTTGCCAAAAATAAAAAATAAAATGACTAAATTAACTAACGGGTTTAGACAGACGATGATTCTTCTCTGTCAAACAATCATAATCCTGTTTTACTTTACCTATTAACAGCTTTTCAATTCTTTAATCCTAAAATTATTGTATATTTTAAAATTATTGTCACGGTTTACTATGTTTTAACCCCACACAAACTATATAATATACATTTCTTGTTGATGTCCCATTAACATTCAAATTCAAAATACTAATATACAAACACAATATCCAATTCAATTATACATGGCACATGCATTTCAATAATTAAGGATCAGAAATAACAAGCAACGTCAATTCTACTTTACAAGTCTCATTATAAAGGGAAATTTTGATAAAATATATTATGTAATAATATTTTTCAATCATGTTACTTGTACATTATATTTGAAAAAATGTTATAGTGCCCACTTGGATGATCACCCTGATGACCACTCCTTCACATGGGTATGTGGGTCCCGTGAAAATAAAATAATATTTTTCAATGTGTGTGGGGTGGTCATCCAGATGAGCACTATAGCATGATTCTTGTATTTGACATTAAGTTTGGCATTGTATCACGTGTCGGCACATAATTGATCAATTTTGAATTCAACACACTTTTCCGTCGCATAATATTTTTGATTTGCAAAGAATGTCAAACTTTATGTCATCCATAGAATGTACAATGAACATTATTCAATATTTTTTAGGAGAATGTGTGATTAAAAAATTTATTGATTTATGTATTGAATATTTTATTGTGTGAATGTGATGAAGAATGATACTGTAACAAACAATTTAAATTAGTTGTTGTACCTCTCAATCCCAAGTAGAGCCAGCTCTTTTTGTATATTAGAAAAAATTAATTAGTAGTGGCATCTAATAATGTATGATGGACCACGGAGTCATTTAATTATAATATAATTTTATGATTTTAAGTTGCTTAAACTGCAGCATAAACTCACATCCCTCACTATCATTAATTATTTTTATCTTTGCTCCCGTTACTAAAATTTTTTATCTACTTGCAAAGCAACTCAAATAATGAACCTTAGGTAAAATTGTCAGGAGGTGTTCTCGAGATCGACGATAAAAAATTGACGAAGTAAATTATCATTGATTGATATTTTGTGAATAATTATTGGCGATATTACTGTTGGAACTCTGATCAAATCGATATCTATTGATTATTGATGGGATTACAGACAACAATATTTTTAGTGATACCGATGTATGCTTGTGAGTGATTACCAACTATAATAACGTCAGCGTTGTCAAAAATCAAGAAATCGTCAACGATCATCAATGGTATGACAATTGATATTTCTAATAGATTTTAATACATGTTGATGATTCAGAAGGAACTATCGACAATGATATCGTTTGTGATCACCAATACACATTTGTCAGTAAAAATCAACAACAATATCGTCAATTATGCACTCAGAAAATTTTATTTTTTTCTATATTTTAATTTTTTAAGATACCTTTTTGAGACCTTTTTTTTTTTTCCTAAAAATGCATTTTGGAATAATATTTTGAAGAATAATGTATCGTTAAAAAGAAGAATTTTTTTAAATTTGTGTGTAATATTATTTTATTAAAAAAAACATATGATTGAAAATAAGAGAGGAAAAGATATATTTTGAAAATAATGTGGATCAAACAAGGGTTTAATGAGTTAAATTTTGTGTTATTACCACCTTATAATACTACAAACTTGCAATTATTTTCAGCTTTTATTTTGTTCCTGATAGAATTTTCAATAGATATCCAACATTTATTGTAATATCACGAAACTTTCTAATTTAGTTTAATTTTAAGCATTATTTTACTAGTTATTAGAGAGTTCAAGTCCAGTCAAAGTTCAATGATGAGATGAATCCAATACATTAATAATAATTAAATTTACTATTTAGTTGTCTCCAATTCTTAAAAATTTAGGTTAAAATTGTCATAAACTAGAGAAAAAAAAAATAGAAAGAAAAAAAGATAAGTCAATAAATTTATATATATTGTTTGAAACCAAAGTTCCATATATATTTATATGAAAGAATTTAAGCTGCATGGTACAATAAATTAGGGTTGCATGATACAATTATCATTATCTAATTAGTACTTAGGTTACAACACTCCTTTTTGAATGACTAATTTACACGTTATTTGTCTCGTTAAAAACTTTGCTTTAGAAAATTAGAAGGGACAAAAATATCAAATAAAGAAAAAAATAATACAAATAATTAAGAGTAATAAAATGTTACCTCATTGAAATTTTGTCAAAAATAAAATAGGATAAAATTTGAGCGGAGGAAAAATATATATATAGTTACTCCATCTGATTTTGATTAATGAAAATTCTTGTGATGAGCCATTCATGTCTTGTACACTAATGACTTCAACATCATAGTTCTAGTGTAGTTCATACTATTTTATAGGTTATGCTATATGTACATTATGATATTCATAAGGGTGTCCCTAATATACACGTGGCATAGCATCATTGGAGGGTTGGAAAACAGTTTTGTCAACCCACCATTGATGTTATGACATGTATATATTATGGACACCCTTATGGATACCATAATGTACATATAGCATTATTCCTATTTTATTATAGCTTTTAAGCAATATAGTCTTCATACAAAATATTAAACTTCTAGTTAGCATAATGGTTCGTTCAAAAATAGATTTTGTTGTTACTCTCTTCGAGAGACTAGCATACAAAGTAAAATATCTTATAGACTATGGACATTTATTACACACACAAAAAATAGAAAATTGTTTCGTTAAAATTAGGGCTGAACAAAAGTCTCGAACTGAACTGATCTAAACTAAATCCGAACCAAACCGAGCAGTTCTTCTGAAATTAAATATTCGAACGGTACCCAAATCTAGAATCGAAAGTTTTGATTCGGTTCTCGGTTTTAGACCAAGAACCGAAAAATCGAACAAGAACTGAATCTTTTTAAATTTTTTATTTTTTTATATTATATAAATCAAATTATTTAACTTTTTCTAAATAAATTAGAAAATTAACAAATTATATTCAATTAACAAATAGTTGGTAAGTATTAGCAATACTTTAAAGTGTTTTTATCTCTATGACTTCTAATTTATATTTTTTTATTTTATATAAATTTAAATGTTTGAAACAAATGAATTATTGATATGGAATGGATCACCGATATTTTAGTATTAGTATATGCTTTTTAGTATTTGTATACATTTGTAAATTAATCTAATTGTACATTTTGTTATTTATATGTTATTAAATTGAACTACGTTAATTTGTAAAATTAAGATTGAACGTGTTATTAGTTATTTTTATTATAAATGTTAAAAAATTTAATAATGGTACGGAACGGAAAGGAACCAAATGAAACCGAACCGAATCGAACCTGAACAGGTCCATAATTATATCTGAACCCGACATTTCTATTTCCTGAATACCTGAAATTTTTTTGTTCGGTTTGAGTTTTTTCAGAACCGAATCGAATCGAATCATGTCCAGCCCTAATTAAAATCTTACTAAAAATTGTGAGAAAAATAGTACATTATTCATTTGAGCTTGCTACAAAAGTTACATCATTAAAATACGAGTTAATTGCTTCAATGGTCACTGAACTTTGCAATGTGTCATGTTCCACTAACCGAACTTTGAGTTCAACTCAAATACTCACTGAATTTTGAACAATTGCACTCCGTTACTCACCATCTTAATTCATTCCACACGATTTGTTTACGTGGAGGACGTCTTTGACATTTGGCAGTTAAATAACAATTTTTAACACTAAAAGTTTGAGATGGAATCTTAGTCTCTCTACGACGGTCGAAATTTGGAAGATTGGAAGGTCGATTTCAGTACACGCCGTGAATATTAAACTGTGTTAAAAATAAGTGAGGCGTGTTTGGGGGTTTGAGGATTAATAACATGGCCGATTAAACGTTGAATTGGAGTCATTTAACTGCCAAATGTCGAAGACGTCCTCCACGTAGGCAAACCGTGTAAAATGAATTAAGACGGTGAGTAACGGAGTGCAATTATTCAAAGTTCGGTGAGTATTTGTGTGCAACTCAAAGTTCGATTAGTGAAACGTGACACATTGCAAAGTTCAGTGACTGATGAAATAATTAACTCTTAAAATACTTACTAGGAAAATTCAAAGGAACAAAATTTTGGTTAAAGAAAAATAGTATAATGCTTATGTACTCTGCTTACTATAATATCAGTTAAATTGAATTCTTCAAACATATTAAATCTTCAAGGGATAGTATTAATTGGTAAGCAAAATGAGTTGGCTGGCTATTATCACATTTATTATACGCATATCAAATTTCAATGTATTATCAGGATAATAAGATATGGAATTATGATTGCATCCATCATAAGATAATTTGTTTATTTATACGAGTCTTTACGAAATTTATTTTGTTAAGAGTCATTTATTACGTATTACTACTTTATTTTTTCTGATTTCTTTTTTTGTACCAGATGGTTCAATTTTGTTAGGTTTGCGTCCTTTTATTTGACAAATAATTTCTTCGATTGATATATTTTGACGAATTTATTTTGACATCCTCGTTGTTCACAATACGAAGTAGTACATGTACAAAAGCATTGTTCACAACTTTTTATTATTATTCCGTTTCTTTCCTATAACGACGTAACTTACTGAAATTCACTTTCAATATTTTAAGTACTTGAACATCTCTTGAAATTTTACAATAAGTTACGTTTATATGTTTTTTTCTCTTATAGATCATCTTCCTATTTACTCCCCTTTTTCAACAATTTTTTACCTTTCAAATCGAATATCATAAATCTATCAAACATGTCACTTATATAATGTCAACTAAAAAACAAAGTTTTCGCATAATCATTTTGCAAGATTATACTGCAGCACGATATTTTTCAATAATATTTGTATACATAGGCCGTGTTTCTTTAGAAATATCATTATATTTTTTAGACTATAATAAAATAATACTTTTTCGGGGAGTATAAACATAGTTAAATATAATTGTAAATCATATGATATTTTTGAGATTTATATTATTTTGGGAGCACAAATTTTTTTTTTTTTTTTTCAAGAATTGAAACTTATAAAGTGATGTTATTCAGGAACAATAATACAATATTTTTTAGAATATTACTTGTATGATACCGTTATTCGGGACAAAAATATATTTTTGTAATTTTAATTTGTGTTAAATTGTCTTGTCCAATAAAAATAAAATAATATTCTTTTCGTTATATTGTAACATCTAAATTTGTTTTATTCTTAGCAAAGAAATAAAAAATAACCAAATATTAATTTTAAATTTACACTATTTCAAGAGAATAATAATACAATGTCCTCCAAAATATTAACAAAAAGTAATAAGTACCCGTTTGGACTCCAATCTTTAAAAACTTGTTTTTCAATCACACATTAATCTCCCTGTAAAATAATTTTACCGTAAAAAAATTTTAGTGTCATTTTCTTTGAACGTAAAAAATAATTTATTTATGAACTCAATCGGTTGAAATTTCGTGTATTTTTTTAATGGAAGATAAATTATTTTTCCTATCGCAACTTGATTAGAGATTCGTGAGCAAAAAGAAGGACAAATTTTGCTCAATCGATTCATTAGAACTTCGTACTGATAATGTTTTATAAACTAGCGATAAAATAGAAGAAAATAGATAAATTTATAGACTTGTGTATAATTTATTAAGAACCAAAGTTCTACATTTATATGAAAGAATTAAGATTGCAGTGATACACTAAATAATAATTAGGATTGCAATGACAAAATTGGAAGTCCCTATGCAATACTTAATCTATATAATATAGTATATTATATATCACATCAAGTGAAATTTTTTTTCACAATTCTAGCTCTACTACAACTCCATTATTTCGATAATAATGTACATTTGAAAGATTCATTTCACTTGTGTGCTTTTATTCATGTACAAATTCCATGTTATTAATTCGTAATCAATTACATTTACATTTGTTTAATTAATATTCATCTTCATTAATGAATTACATTGTTATTAATTCTAATTCTAAGTTAATTAGAATTTCACGTTCAATAATGTATTTCATTAATTAGCATCTAGTTTCACTTAATTGGAAATTAAACTATATTCATTTAGTATAAACGATTCAACATTCATTGTTCATTAATATATTTCTTGATATTAATTCTACTTAGCATTCACGTGTCTTCAAATGTTACTTTTACAATACTTATAAAGTATTTCAGAATGACGTACAACGCACGTTCAACTCTGACTAATTTACGACAAAACTCTATTTATTTGAAATAATTGAAGATTTTACCAAATCTAACGAGAACTCCTAGCTACATGCCCTTGTAGAAATTCTCTTTTAAATGGTTATTTAGAGCATGTTTCACAACCATTATTGTAGGGAAAAGAGTTTCTAATAATGATTTTCAAGATAAAGTAATTTTTTGGTATATGTGTAAAATATTTTATTATGTAAATGTGCGGTTGAAAATGATAATATAGCAAATCATAAAATAAATTAAAGTGTGTCAAATAGGCACTTAAATTGAATTTTAGAGATTATTTTAAGATTTGACTCGCATTTAAAAACTTATCATATTTTAAAAGGTATATATTTTCCCTTGAATTTATTTTTGTAATTAAATTAGACCCTCACTTGATCCAAGTCATGGCTCCGTCACTTGTTACAATTCATATTGTACTGAATCAACTTACCCTTGATTGTAATTAAAACTAACAAATCTTGATTGGAGAGCGATCCCACTTCTCATCACGAAATATAATAAAGCAGCTCTATTCCAGTTTTTCCATGGGAATATGTTTGAATATTAATGGTTGTATAGTTAGATACTCACCAAAATGCAATCCTCGGTTGAGTTTAGAAGAGGTAGGTGGTCATTGACTCAATTTTGAGAAATTGAATTTTTTTAATGTTAATTTGTAGGAAATGGTGTATCAAATATTAACGCATGACTATGGTACAATGTTGAGAATAATATATGGACCTCGTTTGTTTCCCATTAATCATTCATAAAAATGAAAAATATGATCGTTATCAATCACATTCAGCCACCATTTTTGACTTTTCATCTCTTGTGTGGGGTCCATAACGACTATATTTTTTATTCTTATTCTACAAATAATGAGAATCAAACGAGGTCATGGTTTCAAATTTCTTTCTTAAATTCAAATACTCCATCTAATATCAGTATTATAATTGGCGGAACACTTTAGTTGAAATTTTGAAGAAAAAATGGAGTAAAGTATTGAAGTTGGTGAATCTTACAATATTTTTTCTAGTTACAAAAGTATAATGAAGACAAATAACAAATTGAGTTCAAAATATAGTAAATCAAAAAATCAAAATTAATAACTTGGATTAAGAATATTTTTATCTATGTTCATTTATATATATTTTTGAGAATTTCAATTTAAATAATCATTAAGAACTTTAATTATTTTTATTTTTCTTAATTTTTATTTTTTTAATATATTTTAGAATTTTATTTTTTCATTTTTTAAATTTAGCGCAAAGGAGACTCTAGGTTTTGTTATATTTTTATTTTTAAATTTATTTTTATATAATATTTTATTTAAACGTTTGTTTTTCACGTTTTGAATTTTTTCACTGAAAACACTCAAAATATCAAAAATGCGTTTTGATTTTTATATATAAATTTAATATTATTTTCGAAAATACATTTTTGAAAGTACCAGACCAAACCCGTTTTATTATTTTGTAAAATTGAAAACGGTAAACCAATCGCTATTCGCTTTCTAAATTTTCTCACTGCAACAACCTTATACCATTGAAACTTTATAGGTTCTACTACGCTTTTTGGCTCCATCTTTTTTTTAAAAATAAAAAATAAAAGAAGAAGAAGAGAGTTATGTGATAGTATTTTTTTTTAGAGAACGTGTGGTTAAAAAGTAGGTAAAAATTTTAGATTTACGTGTAAAATTATATTATCGAGAGATTGTATGGTTGAAAGTGAATTTGCGAAAAAATGAATTTTTAGATAATGATGCTCTAACATGAACTTTATCTTCATACTAGTTTGTGCCTCGTGCGATGCACGAGTTCTATAGTTATTGTGTTTTTATTAGCGTAGAGCAAGGTAATAAGAAGAGTAAATGATATTGAGCGATAATGTAAAACTTATGTTTGTAACAACGTAATACTATACATTCCAGTCGAATACAATCTAAGACCAATAATATTTGCTATATATTTAAAAATTTAAACAATGCACTTACTACTAATAAAAGAAAATGAAGGCACACTGCCTTAAAAGTAAAACCACTGATTTTAATGTACATAGAGACTTGAGAGAATAAAATACAAAATATTAATCAGGTCATAACTATAACCTGAAAAAAGGGAGTGCAAAAAGGCAAGGAAAATAAGATCTGAGAGTATCAAATCATTTTGTTTAAAATATAATACGCTAGGAAAAATTAAAATATACAGTTTTTCACACCACAAATAAGAGTAATGAAGAAAAACAAAGTGAAGCTAGATATGTCACATTTCAGAACTTGATGGTTTTGTCATTAGTGGATAGAAGAAAGAGCGCACCATGAGCTGCGTTACACCACCGTATCTTATTGATTTTTTCCTCAATTTCCAAACTCTTGAGATAATCAAACTACATAAAAAAAAGACATAGAAGCATATGAAATTAGATATGACTTCATTCGCAAGTTTGGTGGTATTAATAGAAAAAAGATTGATGGAGATGCCTTTTCAGTTAGCCACCCATTTATGATGAAAATTTTGCTGTAATCAAGAGTGGAAAAAAAAAAACATGGATTTAGGTAAGTTTAGTTATAATTAGTACTACAGACTTCGGAGATTCAAGAAACCCCTCCAAGGATGCATCCTGCAGCTACTATAGTGTCATCTCCGATAGAAAATGGAATTATAAAAATAATAAATGTACCGAAAAATTGTTCTCTTAATAAGTTGTTAAAGCCAGATATAAGAGGCAAACCACAAAGTCAATAAAATGAATTGACATTGAAAATGTATACTTGGACTATCAACTTCAGACAATAGGTAAAATTATGATTTTCGTTTTGGCCTTTTTAGGTTGTGGGGTTGTGGGTGTGGGGCTTGGTTTGACAAGTCAACTGAGTCAGTATTACTGATTTAGGGATTATGGGAAACAGAAAACCACACCACAAAACCATTGTTGACATAGCAAACTCAATTTAGTCTATGGATAATTTTTTAGAACCTCATAATTTCTTTCTCAACTTGATATTACTCCAACTACAAATGCGTATCATTTTTTAAGAACCTCATAATTCCTATATCAATTTTGTGTTGCCCAAGCTAAAGATGTTTAAGACTTGCCCTGTTGTTTTGATGGCTTGAGGATATTTAAAGTTCAATTTTATGTTCCTTGTGAAAAATATGATAGGATATGTTAGTGTAGATGCAAAAAATACAATTGAATATGTTCTCCACATTTATTTTTTAGAAGAGACCAGAATTTTTAGAACAAAGGATGCAAGTCAAACTTTACTTCAAATTGTTCATTTCAAAAGGAAATGTAATTTAGAACAAAAGATATGCTTTGATTAGTAAGAGTTCATGCATTTGGCCAAGAAAGTGACTGCACCCATCAACGTTAAGTAATTATATATTGTTGCCAAAAAGATTCTGCTCAACCAATCATCCTACACAATCACAAATTTCAGTATGCACACACAGTGAATACCCTCATATTCAATTTGCCTCTATTGTTGCTTCTTCCTTTTTAGTAGAGAAGGAAGAATCTATGAAGTTTTTTCATTTATAGTGGGAGATAGCCATTTTTGTGTCTAAGTAAATGATACTATGTCATCAGAAATAGGAAAAAAAATGCCAACCTGTTGGCGAACAGCTGCTAAAATCTTAGCATTACCACGTTAATCTATAGAAATTTTGGTCGAAGAACCACATAAAGAGAATAAAGTGCAAACCTGTACTTGAAGTTGGAGCTGCTTGAGGCACTCAATTGCTTCATCAATCATTGAAGCCTTGTCTGTCTACCACAATTTCAAAAAATGAACATTAGAAATAACAAAGTAAACCTCATTAGATTTAACTCAATCAACACTAAAACTAAATACTAAAAATGAAGATAAAACAATTTCCATTTTCTACTTTGTTTGAATTTGGAATTAGATATAACATTTAAGGCCTATATTGTCACTATTCATTTTTGGTACCATGTTTTCACACTTGAACCAGTTGGGAATATTGTTTCTTCTTATGCCTTCATTTTTGCACTGCTACTGTCGTGCACTGTTCACAAGTATTAGTAGTTATTCCGCTAACAATTTTTTCATTTCCCAAACCCTAGAGACTCTCAACATAAAAGCTTCTTGATGGAATATAAATGAATGTAGAAATTAATGTTCTAATTATTTATGTTCAGAGAAAATAAACAAGAATTTAAATTATTTGTCTAAAGGACATCTTTCAATTTCATCAATTAACTGAAAGATCATTACTATCTTTCAGTATAAGCATCCTAAAGTAAATGTGATATCTTATCGGTACATGCATGTGAATATGCCCAAATGATGGTTTAAGTGTATCTTTGGGCAAATCTGCAAAGTTAAAAGGATATGGAAAGATGGGAAAGAATCCCAGCCTATGTAAGATAGAAAGGCTTTCCTTAGTATTAACTTATTCAATTTCATTCTTTATTCAATTGGTCCCATATAAATATGCTTCTTACGTGCACAGTTAATAGAAAGTACTGGATGTTAAAACTACATAAAGTGCTGTTTTTTACTTGCAAAATTCACTTTCAAGTATCATAGATTATCCACAATTCTGGGATCTGAAATATGTTCCACAAATAGAAATGAAAACAGTCATGTTTTTAAAATTTTGTCAAAACTGCTTCATTCTTACTTAAATACCTTCGTTAGAAAAAGCTCGCTCGACCAACTCGATCTTCTACTCAGCTGGATCGCATTAACATCAATTCTTTATGAATATATAGTTTATTCTTCTTTTCTTTTTATCTCCCTCTTGTCCATCTTAATGTACACACCAAACCCAAAAATAAAACTCCACATTCCATTTCTCATCTTCACTTCCCTCCAAAGTCATCTCAGTCGAAGGGTGTGAGGAAAAGGTTGCAGTGACAGAAGGGAAAATTTTATACATTCAAATCAGAATAAAAAATTTGTAATATTGAATATTGACAAATGAAGGAATGCCTTAAGAAAAAAATTTTTGGAGGACATTGTCGTATCCTCCTACTACTTCAGTCTTGGCAGGAAAATTTCTCAAAATGAAAAGAACTTATAGGAGGAATATATATAAATTTTTTTTGAAAGGTAATCAAATATTTTATTAATCAATGCAACTTATAGGAGGAATACTTAATTAATCAATCCAACTTACAGGAGGAATATTACGATAATGTCATGAAAATATGCATCAATTTTATATATGCTTACGTACCTGCTTAATGAGGAATTGTCATGCATATTCGCCTCTCAAAGAAAGCAAGGGTATAAAATGTGAATCGATCTATAACAGAAACACCAACCTGTATCAAAGAAACAAATATGAGAGTGTAATTACCCAAAAGTTCAGATATAGGAGGAGAAAACAAAAATCACCAAGAACTATCACATCCAATCAAACTGCAGAAAGAGGAAACTGGTAATCAGCACTAACGTCTGAGTCCAAGTGATGTGAATATGAATTCTCTCCTTTCATGCTACTTCCAATAGCCAAAACACCAGGTGATTGAAGCTGCAAGCAAGCAGACACCCTTTTACATTTAGTAACTACTAAAAGGAAAATTTCATACTGGTGACAAGAAAGGAATACCAAAGAGAACACAGGTCGAGTCACATATAGAAGGTCTAGCAAGATCAAAAACACCAGTACAATGTTTTGCCTTCATTTCAGGCATGTGACAGATTATATGGGCCTATCATGGCCCCCTAAATAAATAACATGAAACAGATAGTACTCATGAGGAATATCCATGCTTATGCGCGTGCGCACGCGCACACACACATAGAGAGAGATTATAGACAGCAGTTAGATGAGCCGCAGAAAGAGTAAGTAAAATAAAAACTTAAGCAATATGAAACATGAAAATAAAAAGGAAAAAGTTTCTCACCTGAGAAAAAAGAGTGGCAGCTTGGCAAGTATCTACCATTATCAGGAGCTCCTTAAATCTTATAAATGAAGCACGAGCAAGAAAACAATGTCATTATTAGACAGAGACTGGTTCAAATTGGATTTGACTGACTAATACTGAGATAATTAGAAGAAATTTGCATTAGAAAATCTCAGAATCTTTAAAAAAAAATGCATCTAAATGTTTTAGAACCCCAGTACAAGTTCTAAATGAATACCGAAGAAACTTTACATGATTACAAGATGCCTATGGAATTTACCAAGAGTCTGAGCATAGAAAATTTTACTTCCCCTAATTTCAAATTCAAACAATAAATAAAATAAAGGAAAAAGTAAATTAAAAAAGAATATATATACACAACTTAGCTAAATTCTTACCTGCGCTTTTCTTTCATTTGCTTCACTGCATCAGCCAAATCATGACTTTGGAGCTCCTCTGAATCCTGAAATTTTAAAAATTCGTCTCCACCATGCCCAATCATGTATAGAAGTATATGACTCCCTTCATCACTTAGAAGACGTTTTGACCTTGGGACAGCCGTTTCATGGCGGCCAGTTAATACTCGCAAAAAAATTTCGACTGTCACTTCATACCCTCGATAATCCACCTGAACTTTAGGGGCATGCCATAATTAGAGAAATATTGAGAGCAGAAACAGTCAATTTTTATTTATTTTTAAATAAAACAGACAAGTTCACAGCCATATCTAGCTTCCATGCAAGTAGAGATTACCCATGTAAACTGGGGAGCGGGGGCAGAGAGAGTATTAAGAAGAGGAAATTTGGGTTGCGAAAAAAGTTTTAAGAAAATTAATTTAACGTGATTTATATTCTTTTGCCAAGTGGTGAGATGACTTTCATGAGTTAAGGTGAAAGACCAAAACAACAACTTTTTCCATAAATAGATTGTAGTATATCACAATTGAGACAAATTTGATGATCCCCCTGTTCTGGTTATTAAATGTTGGGAAAGAGAGTTTCATTTTATTACATAAAATTAGTTACCATGCATCAAGAAGTATTATGAGCAACTACATGCGTGCACTCGAGCACACAGAGAAAGAGAACAGTAGTAATTTGTTTCGTTTAACTACACAAAATTCATGTACCTCCCATCATCATCTATGTACCCAGGCAATATTTATTGTAGTGGACACTTCAATGAGGAGAATACTACTGCTCATTCCCTTCTCTTTCTGCTTATATTTCTTTTCTTTGCTGAAGTGTACATGCCACCATCCATTTTTGATGCTGTAAAGGTTACCAGTTCAAAATGAAAAAAGTTCTGTAGAAATTATCGTAACAGAATTTTATCTAGCTTATTTCTATCGTTACTAAAATTCAGTGTGTGAAAGAATGTACAAGGTGGTAATTGATTAGTAGCCATTTGATATCTACAACTTAAATTTGTAATTTGCCTCCACTGCTCTCATTAGGTACCTGTGACCAATTTCTTTGGTTCAGTCATGGAAACGATCCACACTGATTCAACTTACAGAGCCTTCTCGGGCAAATTCTCTAAATCCAAGAGTGAAATTTCTCTGGATCAGCTAGATGAGGACAAACACAAAAGACTAAAAAGTTCTGATGTTCCACAAGAATTGACTGGCCCTAACATGACTGTGAGAGCTCCATATTTTTGATAAATTGAACACAACAACGAAAAATTGTAAAAAAAAAAATGGAAAAAGGAAGACAGAGAAGAATAATACCTTATGTAAAAGCGTTGTCTTACCCGAAACAAAGTGTGGACTATATACCAGGTCATCTGCTGATGAATGGGGGTATTGTCAAGTGTAAAATTAATGTTTGGGCAGAGGTAGCAAATTATATTGTACTGTCTGCTGAACCATTACTCTGCATCTTTTGATATAACTTTCCTCTTTCTATTTCGAAATTTATCATTTCTGTTATTTTCAAGAAGTGGCCAAACATTTCAAGAACTCTTCAATCCCATGAACCACCCACTCACTTCACCCAAAGAACAAATGGAAGACAGATTGGGAACAAGATTTGTGTTTGAAAAATATTAAATTCAGTTGAGCAAGATTTAAATATTCGTCCAATGAAAACTTTTGATAGCATCTCTAAAGAATAAGAAATTATATTGAACCTCACTTTCTACCTTCAAATTAATGCAACTACACCAACCAATTAATAGAGAATTTATGCAACGAATCTTGGCAAAGAGGCATATATGAAATGGTCCAAAAAATAGGAGAGTTCAAGCAAAGCAGATAGTGCACAATATCCAACAAGGTTCCAGCATAGATTAGATTAGAGCAACACATTTTTGACCAAGAAGGCAAGACTTCTCTTTCTGGAGATGAAATGCAAAAGTTTGAACTTCAGCTTAATCTATGTGAAAATTGAGTCAGTGACAAGAATATAGCTCGACTTTACAAACATTATATGGAAAAAAACTGGTTGTGTGATTTATAGGTAATACCATTTAGAGTAACAATAAAGAAAGCCATGAAAAGAAGAGCCCTAACTTTTAGATAAAACAATCACAGAATCACCCTTAATTTTAGGTCCAGATCAAAACAATACGCATTTGGTCTCAAACATTTTGAAGAAGCAGACATGCATATTTTCACACACGCATATCATCAAACACGTTGTAGGAAGAATTAAAGCTGACCTCGTGTAGTCAATTTGTTGAAGTACTTGAGTATGAATCATCAAGAAATACAACATTTAGATAATAATCAGCTTCATCATGATAATCTGGAGGTCCTCCTAGTTCTTCATATCCTTCACAGCCACACCAGCGAGGCTCAGATACAGAGGGTCATTTCCCGTCATCGCCCAGTGACATATGCCACTCAACTGACTTAAGGAGGGCAGCCCTTTTACGTTCTGTACAAATGAGAGCACAACCTCTTGGCTCGTCACAATTTGAATCGCCACACGAAACTGGGCATCATATGGAAGTTGAGGAGCAGCCATGTTCGATACAAAGGCTATAATTGATGAGAGGGAAAATAATGAAAAATTAGATGAATATATGAAGAAAACGTATAGAAAATCGAGAGAGAACTGACCTAGAGAGAATGAAGGCTTGAGAACTAAGAAAAAGCAAGAAATAAATGAACGAGCATACCTCAAAAAAAAAAAACCATCATCGGCGGCGATTGGCAACAGCGGCTGATTTATGCTGCCAAGAAATCATGACCGGAGTTATTTTCTTTGGAATAGAGGAAGAGAGGAGACGGTTTATTGCCTTGAATGAGAGCAATTAGGGCAAGTTTAAAATTTCTCCAAAGGACTTCCGAATGGTTGACGATATAGAATTGAGACACGTGTGCCAAAGTGAAGTGCCTCTTTTATATAGTTAGGATTAGGAAATCTGAAATTTGTAGAAGAAAACTTTAATATACATTCATCAACTAATCCAACAAGAACTAAGATTCAATTCTCTAATGCAGAGGGCAAAGGCAAGAAAAGGATAAATTAACTACATGATAGATCACAGATCAGCAGTTTCAATAACAAAATCTACAGGTTTGGTAAGCTCAAACTATGAAATACTGTGTAAGAACGCCCTAGAAAAAATTCATAACAGGAAAGAGGAAACTCAAAAGGCATCCAATACGAAGTCAGTATGCAGAGCAGTGATCCTGCACTCTGGTAATCAGAATAAGCACTTTCAGTTTCACTCATAGATCTAGAGCATCCTTAGCTAAGATTAAAAGTTATATCTAAGCAACATTTTTCCCTAACATAATTAAGGTTTTTAAGTAGTATTTTTTTTTTAAATATATTTTTTAAGGTCAAGAACTTGCCATTTAAAAGTCAATCTGTACTATTTTCCAAAAAGTACTTTTAATATTTTTTAAGGCTTGGCCATACATGCTCTAGTTAGGTATATTATTGCTATGCAGATTAGAAATGTTCCAATCGAGTATTAATCTAAACTTATATAATGTTAGGCCGAACAGGGGAAAAATTACTCAAAGATCAAAAAACATTTATTTCATTCATTAGACTGGAAAAAGAAAAGTTCAAAACAGAAGCTACGGGTTTTTAAATTGGAGAAACGAAGGAGCCTTGGGTCATTGACATGGTGCATGCCACTATTTAATAACCCACATCCACCAGCTTTAAGTACCTTAAAAATCCTAAAAGACAATATTGACAGTATAGCATTAGGACGTAGGAAAATCCAGTTACTATAACCCACATCCACCAGCTTTAAGTAACTTAAAAAACCTAAAAGAACATATTGACAATATAGCATTAGAAGGTAGGAAAATCCAGTTATTCATGCTAATGTGTATTAGAAAATCTCCCTGAACGCAACAAACGCATCTACCACCACGAATCTGGAACCATTCCTTGAAACATACAAAAGTTTCTACCTTAACATTAGCGAAATGTAAACCGGCAATCATTACAGGGAAGATAGGCCCCAAACCACCATGCGGATATTCAGTCAAGTTCTGGAACTATAAAGTTCCTCCCTGTAAAATAAAACCTTGTGGATTATTTTTCCAGCAACACAAAAAGAAGCTTGAAGACGATGAAAGCAGATGTGTGAATAGTAGTGTGAAACCAAGGTAAAAGAAATGAATAGTGCAGGGCAAGTAGAACCTTTTAAGGTTGAAATTTTTAAATTATAAAAGTTATGAGCAACACGCATTCGTTATGTGCACTTCAAGGCTTCTATGTACTCCAATCTTTAGAGAACTTGATGCAAATTAGTGCTCCAAACCTCAAGGATCTGTTTACCAAAGATTGAAACATAAACGACACTTGAGCCAATTATAAAACAAAAACAAATAAGAAAAAAATTCATTTAGGGACTGATAAATAGATCAACGGTTAAAAGTACCCAGGGAAATTAGGAAACCATAAAAAACTGTAGTTTGACTAATTATGCCTCAAGCTATAGAAGTAAAGTAAATGCATATTTGAATTCACGAAGCGGTATTTATATTTGTGATATTTGATTGTAGGATGCACATCTTAGATAGCATTTATATAATCAAAAAAATTGGACGAAGTCTGTGTTAAAGTGACAATTGAAAAAATATATATATATCAATTGAAAATGAAAATCACAAATTTACTCAATGAACAAGCAAAACATGAGAATATCCCCTCTAAAATGGGAAATGAACACGAAAACTCATTATATCCATCACTTCAAACTTGGCCTTTTACTTTTAACATTGGAGCAAAAGTAAAGCAGGCACTTAACCAACCTGGCAAGGCAATAAAAGCATCAAACTGCCTAGCCATTTCAGCTTTCCTTTGGTGCATATCTAGAACTGCCTTCACTTCTCCTACAGTTTCACCAGTTAACTGCAAAAGGGTACATCCCATTAAGCAAAAATGTGGATAAAGCTGAACTTTCTTTTAGTAGATGGGGCAGAGTGGGGTTGGAAGAGAGGGATAGTTTAATTGCATTGAGTTGTGTGCAGTGCAGTGATGCAATGATGAGGGTTGGAAAAATTATGGAGTTAAAAGTCTTTAAATTTAGCACCTCCAGAGCCAGAGGTAAACAAAATCAAACCTAATAAAAAAAATGCAATTAAACCCTAAAAATTTTAAAACCCCATATAAATCGAAAATACAAGAAAAAAAGAAAATAACTCAATAAAAAAAATCGTATTTAAGTTTTAACCTGTTCAAGACCTAGAAAGTATAGATCTTACCATATAAACTGTCGATTAGGTTTAGAGTCGGCTCAATGTCGTTGAAAATATACCGAGTGCTTTCAATCTGCAAAAACTAATAATAATAATAATAAATACAAAATGTGAATAGGGGAATAAACCAATTTTTACATAAGAGCACATAGCAGAAAACTTGTAGATGGAAATCCTTGTATCTGAATTTATTTGCAAACAAGACACCAAAGATCCAAAATTCAGAAAGAATTTCATCGCGACAATAGTCAATTCAATCAACAAATTGCCTTCTCCAGATAATGTGCAAAAACCCACTAAGCCATAAACATAAATGTCTCTTTTTCCCCTTATCTAATTTATATTAAGCAACAATGTCTTCAGTATCTATAAGTACAGTGACTATAGGATCTTCAAAGAACTCAAAAGTCGAAAAGTTGACATGAATCTTTTTTCTTAAGATTTTTGTCTCTAGTTCCATAAGTAAATTTACCTAAAGCTAAACTCTTAAATCCATGTCGTAGAGTTCTCGCATGTTCCATAATAAATAAATAAATAAAAAAAAGAGTTCTCGCATGTCTGCTCTCACAATCTGATCTGCATCAACAAATATAACCTGCAGGTGTAAAAATTATTACATTAAACATCCATAATATACAACATTAAGACAAAATGTGGATCAAGCAGCATAATGTTTCTATACTTGAACAAAGAAAAATACCTTGTCCAAGGCAAGAGGAAAAATGGCATCAAGAAACAGGATTTTATAAGCCTAAATAATTAGCTGCTTCTCTTTTTGTTTATGTAACCAAGTAGGCCACTTATGGGTAATTATTTCGTACTCAAAACCATATTCACGAGCCATATGTGGGATTACATCCTGGAGAAAGTAACACAAACAAATAATTCATTATGTTTTATGTAAGACAAATAAAAATTTAAAATACTCTAAATAAATTATAATCTCAAATAAGCTTCAGAAGTTTATATATAATTATAGATGGTATTGTATCAACCAATGGGGCAGCCTAGCAGAAACACATCAGATTTACAAAGCTTAGGTTTTAATTAGATTATTGGCAATACATTTTGTAAATTTTCAATGAACAGGAGGGATTTGATCAAACCAGTTCACCGGTTTTCTCCCAAACCCAGCTGGTTCAGATGGGTCAAGGGCAGTTCACTTGCCAACCGGTTCAAATACACTGATCGGTGCGGAACAAGGTTCGGTTCACCAGTTTACCCAAAATCTCCAAAAATAAATAAAATCCCAAAACCCAAAACCCAAAAAAAAAAAAAAAAAAAACTTACCTAACAAAAATCGCAACACTCCAGAATGGTCTAAAATCTTGATTTGTTTCCTTCAATCACAGTGCAATAAAATGTGCAAATAAAGAGGTTTGGGGGAAAAAACCTTGCGTTGATAATTTCAAAAGTTCAAGCAGATGTGTAAACGAATAAATAATTATTCTCCATTGTTCTTGAACTTCATTTCGGAGTTTTCTTTTTTCTTAGCTACAATTTCGCAAAATAAGTGTTGAAACCAAGAACTAAAGAAAAAAATGCATGGGTGTATAGAAAAGGGCTTACCTGAAACCGTTTGAAATTCATGAAAATAGCTTTCAAGTATGGAATTACCACATCATAGTATTTTTGAAAGTGAGGAAACCTTGTTCTTCTGGAAGATAAATAGAATATTTTATTTCATCAAAAATAATGAATACAACCGTTCAATTACATATTTTTATACGCAAGGAATAAAGGGTAACAATTACACAAATGATACTATAGCAAGATTGAGTTATGAAATAATACAAAGTCTAATAGAATTTGCACAATATACTTCAAACAAATATCGAAAGAAATCAACAACAATTCAGGATAAAAAGGAAATACTGATAAATTGGTATATGACCACGCAATGAAAGCTTGAAGTTACCTTCATACGGGTAGCAAAATGGCATTCATCTAGAATAATAAAACATAATACTCGAAAACTCAAGAATCCCTACCTTAAAGCATTTAACAAAACCTGAGGTATTATAATCAACACCTGAAATGAAAAACAAAGTAACAACATGTATTACTTTTGTAGCAAAAGCATTGACATATATTTTCAGAATTTTGTTGCAAGTATTCTTCATACATACTGATAAAAAACGTCAATTGTAATTCTAGCTATCTTCTTAAAATACACACTTCAACAACCATTAGAGAAATAACATGGAAGCTAATGTGCTTAAAAATATAAAAAAACCTCAGATTTAGGCTACATAATTTGAGAAACATAGCTGTCAAATTCACCTTTTCGCTAACAAAACTTACTCGTCCAGAAAGTAGTATAAACTTAAATAACAAAAACAATCAAAACCAACATGAACCTAAAAGTCAGATCATTAATATATACTTTAATTACCTCGATTTATTTTGAAGGCGTGGCCGGTTGATCAACTAACTGGTCAAAGCCCACTGCGGTCTCTTCCATTGTGCATTTGTTACTTCCTTCGTTTCTAGTTGCTTGATTTCCATAGAGAGATCAGATAGTGGGACAATATAATGCACAGAAGTTGAAATCTTGAGTTGTTGTTAAATGAGTGCGTTGTATATAGATCAAACCTCTGACCAAATGGAAGGATTTGGTGACTTTCCATCTTCATTCACTTCTGTTTCAGCATCAATGTCACCTTCATGGGGAACAATGTGATTAAATTCCATCCCAGGTGGAATTACTTGCAAGCAGGTACTCCTGCTCTCAATTAAATTGCAAGGAATTCACATGCATAACTGCCTCAGGAATAAAACACAAAACAGAAAGTCCTACAATTCTATGAAATGAAAGATAACAACTTCACGCTAGACAACCAGAATTATCTGAAACACACAAGCAGATGACAAGGTTAACAGACAATTGAATTGAAAAGGAAAAAAGATAGCTTCATTTTCCAGAAATTGAATGGTTAGGCCAAGTCATAATACTTTAAGAGATGGGAAATAGAAACCATTTGATCAAATAAATTGTAAGCACATCACTGTTCAGTAAAATCATGACCAGGAAACCTAACTTCAAGATCAGCCAGCTTATCTTTTTTCACCCAGCAGGATATAATTTTTTTTCAAAGGAAAAATGATTATCAAAGGCTGAAAACAATCCAGAATCCAACGTGCTAGAAAGCTTAAGATGCCAACAATTTCTCTTCTCCACATCACACAAAAACACCCAAAAGAATGAAAATGAAAGAAAGAAATGAAGGAAAAAATAAATTTGAGGATGGGAGCAAGAGGAATGACAGCAAGCTCCATTGACATCATTTAAAGTGAAATTTATGCAGACTGGTGGGATGATTTATCATCACCGTAAAATTTCCCTAGCAAAGAGGAGATATGAATTTGAGATTAGCTGCACTCAATTAATGTTTGAATTACTAAAAAATATTTGATCTTTCAAACTCAATTTTTTTCCATTTCATTTGGGTTGTTGGTAATTGTTAATTTCAATCACATGTAAAAAACAGAGAACGGTAAAATAGAATTCCCACCCTCATGACTCCGTTTCTCAATCATCACTGGCCTTATTGTAGACATAGGTAAGTCCAAACTTACCACAATAGTGCTTGTCAAAATGATTGGCTGTGAAAGTTTCAGCACCGCACTCAGCGTTGGGACACTCCCTGCACAGCCTCTGGACTTTACCTAAGTCATCGACCTTGTAGAACTGGAGGATGACGAGCGCGACCTTCTGGTGCTTGTGCTCGATCTTATTTTCACTTCGTGTACATTTTTTCTTGCGCTTCTTAGCGCCACCACGAAGACGGATATGAGATGAAGGCTAGACTCCTTCTCGATGTCGTAGTTGGCGAGGGTGTATTTGTCCTCCAGCTGCTTTCCGACGAAGATGAGGCGCTACCAGTTCGACGGGATACCCTCCTTATCATGGATCTTGGCTTTGAATCAAAGGACTCCACCTCCTGGGTAATGGTTTTCCTAACCTATGAGAGGGATGCCCAATTTCTATTAGGGTTCACGAGAGGTGTAGTCACAGGCTTTTTCGATTTAGCAGTGAGAAAGGAAAGAACAAACACACAAGGGCCAAAACGACGTAGTTTAGGTGACGATTCAATTTGTTGACACCTGGCCAATTTGAAGTGACTCTTTTATATTGTTAAGGATGTTGATGAAGAGGAATGTTTTGAACTTGTATAGATTTACCTTGAAAGATGAACCTTTTGAGGATATCAACTAAAATGGGTGTTGTCATATCAATATGTACATTTTCACAATTTTTTCCATTAAAATGTAGCTAAACAAGATGTTCAAAACTCATACTTCATACACCGCAACCCATACTTTGATGGACAAGAAATTGAAATAAAGATGGAAAACACAGAGAAAGAGAGAGAGTTTCTTACATGATGAAGCCATTGAAGGTCGCTTTTGGTACAACTCCAAAACCATAATTAAGATAGAAATAAATCTATACACACTCCTTGTAACTTTTTATTTCAAATTTTCCCGACTAATAATCACTTCGCATAGAGGTTACTCTTGTTTAGCACAATTGATTAACACATACCCTTAACCCTATTCCTATCCCTGTCCTTGTTCCTCACGTACCAATTGAACCAAGGACAAACAAAAAATACAAATACTATGCCTAATTCGGGCCTAAGAAAACCCTTTTTGAGAAATTCTTATTTTGATGTTTTCAGTATGGGCTCTGGCAATCTTGACCCAAAGAGTAATTCTTGAATTTAAGTTGACTTCGGTTAATTCGTTAGCCATTAACAAAATCATAGTAAAATTGAGGCGTACTACAAAAATAAGAGTTACGAAATTTAGGGCAAATACATGATTAGTGGATGAATTATTCCATTTTTATGGTAATTAGCAATAAGCACGTACGTTGCACGTCTTATGTACGGAATAAATGATATATGTAATATTTTTAAAGTAAGGTAATTGATAATGTCAAAGAAAAAGTATAAATTGTTAACAGTCTTATGAAATTACATACATAATATGAAAATGTTGATTAAATTAAAATGTAATATTTTATTTACTTATTTGTTTATGCTAGACATTGGTTGGAACCCAATTTTCAACCATTACAGTGACATCGACCAACTTTTTGATACGGACGAACACAAAGAAGAATCAAATTAAGAGATAAACATTTGACTAAGTTTAAAATGTTTTCTTATTAGTAAACTAAAGGTACATAAATGATTTTTAAAATAATAAATTACTTACTTTGTCTGAAAATAAATTGTTTTTACATTAAAAGGTAAAAACAAAAAGCATCTCATCTAAACACATTTATAAACAAAAAATTACGTACTAATCATGTTCGTCATAGTAATCCATATCATTTATTTAAATTAAAAATCAAAGTTCCATTCAAAACAGATATAGAAATAAAAAAAAATCTTAAAACAAAAGCTTCCCCCCCCCCCGCCCCCTCATTTTGAATGAGATTAATACAAATGGAAAAATATTAGCCCAGTAACCCCGTTTGGCCTTTATTTATTTATTTTTTGAAATTAAAATTGGTGGAATAATCTTTAAATAAAAATGTTGACAATGTTATATAAGGACAAAATGATAAATTGAACGTTTCTCATTTATCTCTATATTTTATTTATATATATTAATGCAACCTTTAATATATTATATTATATAATTATAATAAAATTACATCTATTTATGTGAGTTTCGATTTTAAGTAGTAAACTTAATTTAAATAATGTAATTTAAGTAATTAAATTTAATTTGATTAATGTAAAATTATAAGTACTCCAATATAAAATAATGATTATTACACTTAAATGGATAATAAATGAAGTTATATTATATTAAATAGTACTATATTAAATGTATAAGGATATAATTGATATATATCTAAATATATAAAGGTAAAATTGATATTTAAAATTTTTTCCTTACTCCATATTTTTAATATATTGTAGATTGTAGATATACAATAAGAAGAGAGTTGGCAATGAAATGAAGAAACGTTAATGGTTCATAGAATATGCTTGCTTGTAAATCATAATAGGGGGATATAATTATTATTTATTACTTTATTCTACAATTTGTATGTACCACAGAATCCACAGGGACAGGGTGGACCCACAAGCGGAATTGCGTGCAGATTTGGTTCTAGTAAATTTGATTGCAAGGGTGAAATTTGAGTGAAAAAAAATGAATTATAGAGAATTGAATTGTTTAAAATTTGTTTTTAGAGGGAATTGTAATTAATGGGTTTGAATGGTATAATTTTTTATCTAATCTGTTTGACTTTATTTTTCATGCAAATTGTTACTTTTTGGGATAATTTTTTTTACAATTTGTATTAAAAATTTGTTTGGATTGCAAAAAATAATAATAATAAATTAAAAAAATTTGATGTTTTTTTTTTTTTTTTTATGTTCGTTTGACTTTATTTTTTATGTAAATTGTCAATTAAATGGATAAATTTTTTTACCATTAGATTTAGAATATGTTTCCATTACTAAAAAGTAAAAATAAAAAAAAAAAAAAAAAAATAGAAAACACTTTTCCACCAAAATCATGAGAAAATAAAAAGTGAAAAATATATTTTAAATGGATAACCTAGAAAATAGGTGAAAATGAATTTAACGGAAAAGTTATGCAATCAAACATCAAAATTAAGTATGAAAAATGAATTTGTTTTCTTTTCCACACTTTTTCACCCTAATCAAACGGTGTCTTAGCTTTGTTTGGGTTCCATTCTCCGAAAGTACATTATCTTTTTTTTTTTCATCCGCACATTCTTCAAATTATTACTGATGGAGCCCAAACGGGCTTATTATTTATATTAAAAATTTCTTAGTTTTCTGAATTTCAAAAAAAGGTAAATAAATGGCTAAATGGAAACTAATTTAATAATAGAAATTAGCTAGGAATTTTTAAAAAAATAATAATTTCATCCTTACACTCCAAGAAGACTCGAATTCAAGTCCTTGAGCTAGACCCTGATCATATAAAAATCATATTTTGAATTCATTAGATCTAAACATAAAATCACGAAAAGTGCGAGAATAATAAACAAAATTTACTAAAGAAAAATGACATCTTAAATAAATAGTAAAATAACAATTATTAGGATGAGAATCGAGACTATCAGAACAATAATTTTGACTTGAACTGGTGAAGGGATCTTGCAGATCGAATCGAGAATATTAAGATATGAAATATTGAATATTTTAATAAACACAATATATTTCAACGACAAATAACTTCTATATTTAACTAAAATAAGACAATAAAACATAGGTTACAATTATCTTGTGAGGGCCTCGCTGATTTTTTGAAACGCCAAAAAAGCCAAACAAAATAAGACTTACATGAAAACTTTATAAGTGTTGAACTGAAACTCGAAATCAAAGTACCATTAATTTTTAAATTCAAATTTCTAATTATAATTAAATTTTCTTTAACAAATATACGAACATCAATAGTCATGTGTATCTGCATATATATTATAACGATCATAAATCTTATTAGCAGTCAGAACATTATGAGTCCAGAAAATCAAGTCCATTTTTGCAATTCAGTTTTAGCTCTCGTTTGGTTCCCATTTTTTCATCATAAAAATAAAAAAATATGATCGTTATCCATCACATTCAGCCACCATATTTGACTTTACATCTTTTATGTGGGGCCCATAACGATTATATTTTTCATTCTCATTTTACAAAAAATGTGTATCAAACAGGACCTTAATAAGTAAATTAAAAATATAAAATCCAAAAATTCTCCAATAATAAAAGGGTGGAGCCCACAATTAAAATAATGGTGGACCCATGCATTGTGAGTACAATGTCAAAAAAAATGTCAAAAATAGTGTACTTAAAGAATAATTCATAATAAAAAGTGGAATATGTTAGGATAGTTAGATTTTACAATCTTAAGATCTCCATTTAATTATTTTGAAATCGAAGAATTACAAATTTGTAAGATTAACCATGGAGATTATTTTATTGAAAAAAAAAATTATTGATGAGATAAAAAATATTATTTTATTAAAAAATATACGATTAAAAATGAGTAAAAGAGTAAAAATGAAAATTATAATACGTGGACTCGATACAAATTCAAAACCCCGTCTTCAGACCTTTCGTACCGCCGTTGCCGTGTATCCATCCCTTTTATACAAAGTAACTCGTTCAAAAGTCACGTGCCTCACACATGGCTTTAGAGCAATTGAGCCCTCTGGGGCCCGCTGACGGCGAGGCAGCCGGACATCAACTCTCCGCTGATGGCTCCGACTGGAATAAAGTCGTTCGGCTTCCGAGGTGGACCAGACAAGAAATCCTTGTGCTCATACGGGGAAAAACGATGGCCAAGAACCGGCTCAATAGAGGCCACGCTTCCGGTTTGATAGCCGGTTCGAATCATTTCGAACCCGCACTGTCTCGTCCTACTGCACAAGGCATGGAAAGTGGACAGGGGCCCAGTTCAGTGCCGGAAGAGATGGAGCAATTTAATGGGAGACTTTAAGAAGATAAACGAGTGGGAGTCTTTCTGGCTGATGAGAAATGCTTTAAGAAGAGATGAAAAGTTTCCGAGGGTTTTCTATAGGGAGGTTTTTGACATACTTGACGACGGCGGTGGTGGAAAGGAGGAGGTGCTGGGACGGGAGAGGAGGTGGAGGCTTTCTTTGATACTGGCAGGAGCACCACGTTTGGTGATGGATTATTCTCTGATTTTGAGCAGTCGGGTCACGAGGAGCCCGGTCTCTGTGGGAGTTCCCCCCAGGGTAAGGAGATTGTAACTTTTATATTTTGAGGTTAACAGACTGTTAATTTACATCTGGCAAGGTAAAAAAAAATGTATTTTCCTATTTGTTTTCTGCATAATTAGTTGGTTCTTGTCCTATATTTAAAATTTTTTTAACTGAAACATGTTGTGAGACGAATATTTCATTCATAATGATTCATCATACATGAAAATGTATGTGCGTTCCTTTCATTCAGACGGTATAAGGTGGTAAGCATACATATTTTCTCGAGCTGAATAAATTTGGAAATTGCTGAAAATGAAAGTAATTCCCAGAAGAATGTTGATTTGGCCATACTTTCGTGTGCATGGATGCGCTTGAGCTATAAGACTATAAAATAGTTCAATTTTGGCTCTTGCCATAAATATTTAAAATGGTTCCACATCTCCTAAAATGTCGATAAACATTTAAAAGCATTCACTTGATATGCAATGGAATTATAAATATGCATCTGGTAATTTTTGCTATATTTGGACGGATTTTCTCGAGTACACAATAATGGTCCACTGTACACATTGTTTTAAATTTCAGTGACATTCATTTCTAGCTAAAGCATTCGGTTCATGATCATTCTTGGGGGTCTCTTTCCATCTTCTTTAGTACGCAATAATGGTCCCCTGTACATATTGTTTTGAATTTCAGTGATATTCATTTCTAGTTAAAGCATTCGGTTCATGATCATTCTTGGGGTTTCTTTCCATTAGGGTATCTTTTTTTACTTGTGTTGTCTATGAATTGTGGTTAAAGCATTTGGGTCATGCTCATTCTTGGGGTTATGATTTATAGCCGTTATTGGATTTCATTTTCATTTTCTAATGTGGCAGAGGACCATCAACCATTTAGTGAAGTCTCTCCTGGTCAAGGTACTATACTTTCTAGCTCAGTCATATATTATATTGCTGTGATAGTTATTTATCGGTAACTTGTTTCCAAGGCTTAGGATAGTGGTGCCAATTTTTGCAAAAAAAATAAAATAAGTTTCAATGTGCTGATGCTGTTGCTGACTTTTATTGAGCTGCATCAATCAAAATTGGCTCTGCATCTAATGGTGTCCTTCTATTTGAATGCCTATAATATCCACAAAAGAGAACTTGACTCAGTGTTCTATTGCAATAACCTGTGAAAATTGTATTTACCCCAGTAATTTAACTTTTGGTGAAGGATGTTATGAAGACAAGGATCTTATTGATTCCGAAAGGAATGAATTCCGAACTAATGAATATATGCAACTAATTTATGAATGAACTTCCCTAGCGCAGAATTTCGTGGTTTGCTGTTATTATGTATATCATTGTTTGAGCCAGCATACAAACTTTTTGACATTTCACTTGTTCATGCTTCATAGGATTTAAATTGATTAGGATCATGATCTGATTATTATCTATGGCTAAATCACGTGTGTTTGAAACATGGCTGTGATTTAATTGGTCAAATAGACTGGCTTCATTTGGTAATGAAATACGTTTTGCAATTTTGCTTGCCTGTTAACTTTCAGTTTAGATCTTATACAAAAAATAAACAATGTATTATAGTACATTTGGGAATGGGGAATCAATCTAAACAGTGTGTGTTCAGTTCATTTTGCTACACATGAATTCTTGATTCTTTCTGGAATTTCCTAATGGTGATTTGAAGCAGATTGTTGATTTGGGTGGCATTAAATCTAGAACCTGTCACATGCCATTGCATGACTGGCTGTGAATTATAGTACATTTAGGAAGAACTTGGGCTCAAATGTAAATTATGATTTTTATATTCGCATGTTTTGAGGTGATCATTTATGGTGCATGGCCACATTGTTGTATGAGGTGAAGGTCTAAATTAATTAAATCCAATAAAAAAAGGGAGGTTTCTTTTGATACTAGCTGGTTTGAACTGGAAAACAACTTTACTAAACTGCCTTCTTGCTGTTGACCTCCTTGCTTCTTTCATGTACATGCCGAGCCCTTTATTTTCTTTCTTCGTCTTAAAAAAAAAAAAAAAAAAAAAAGAAAAAAAGAAAAGAAAAGAGAGAGGAAGTCGTAAATTATATGGAGTGTGGCATCATTTAACCTAAAGTAACTTAAAAAGGACACAGATTATCATCCAGCGGGTAATTTAGTTGGTCAATCAATATGCTTTCATGAGACAATGGAATATCTTATGCTTATTGATTTTTCTTTTGATGCTCCCTTTTTTCTCCCAACCCTAGAGACTGTAAAGCCTGGCCTATTCGTTTGAGAGTGTGCGCTTAGATGGAAGTTACTGGTTCTTCTCGAGATAAAAATTCCTTAAGTGCTACTGATCTTTTGGACTTCACATGTTGCATTAATGTTTGGCAGAAAATTATACTCAGCTTGTAAACATTTCTACTTAGATGATCATTTTCTGTTGGACTTCCCACATCTTTGCGTTTTATTCTGTTCAATTATTTCCAAAGAAATGGCAGCTTTGGTGCGCTTTCTGAAGTAGGGGATCTCAGATGTAGCGTCATTAGGACTTTTCCTTACATTAGCTCCTTCACAAATTGGGAAAATGTAAATCATGTTGGACTTGCTTCCATAACTTACCGTTCGACATTTTCATTCTGGCATCTTAAAAGGGTCATGTAGAATAGGAAAAAGTATATGCAGAATATCAGTTTGTTTATTTAATTCCATGGTTTTGCTTGCATTTTGTTGAATTACCCCCCCGCCCCCCCTCCCCCCCAAAGTAAAAAAATAAATAAATAAATACAAAAACCTCCAAAAAGAAGAGAGAAAAGAGAAAGAGAGAGATCCAACAGAAAGAAAAAGATTTCTGCTTGTAATTTGATGTCCTCGGGGAAAAAGAGAGATTTTTGTGGTTGTCTACTGAAGATGCTGTTGTTTGCAGGTGCGAATTATGAGAGAGAATGTCTCAGAAGTTGAAATTCAAGGCGCACAGGAAGGAAGGAAAAAGCGCGAGATGCAATTGATGGAGGGAGGGAAACAGCAGATCTGCAGCATCAGCTGCTTGAAGCTGTTGAAAGAAAAGGCAAGTTGTTGAGCTCTCAGTTTAAAGCTCGGAATACCTATCTTCAGTTGGATAGGGAGCATCAGAAAGACCACGCGAATAGCTTAGTCACAGTCCTGAATAAGCTTGCAGATAGCTTGGGAAGAATTGCTGATAAGTTGCAGGGCAAAGGTTCCAGTACCAGATTAAGTTTAGATAACAAATATTTCCTTCAACTCCTTGAATGAAATCTTAAGGAATTGGTAGTTATCACTAAGATCGCATTCAAGTTGCAGATTTATATGAATTTTTTTATTTGGTATTTTCGACCTTTGTTATCTTCGAGGGCAATACAAAATTTTAGGTGTACAAATAATGGCTTATGTTGATTGTTTTATTCGCGTAATTTCTATTTATCGTGTAAGTTAAATGGTTTATTTAATAAATATATGTATCTACATGATAATAGTGGTGTCTTAAACTGTGTCATATTCCATCTTTTCAAGAGTTGTTCCTCCATTTGTTTATGGTGTATGTTGACTTGGTATCCAAAGGCCCAGGCCTGGCCCTGCACCCACTTGAGGGTTGAGTGGTGAAATTGTGTAAGGTTGTCTGTAAATTGCAAATTTGTGTGCATTAAAGGTGAAAAAGCATTCCATTTGGTGTCCCCACCTCTCCTACTTTCCCCTTCTTTCTTTCTTCACTTTCTCTTTTTCATCCCTTTTGTGTCTCATTGAATATTATTAAGCCAGAGAGGCTTTTCTAACTTTGAGGTTTTGTTATTTGTTTAAGCATCTTCCTTGCTGTGAAGAGTCCTAATTCCCATCATTTTGTCTAATAAAAACAGGTTATTCCCACTTCCACAAGCAACTCAACTGTACTAAGTTTCATTAATCCAAGGGATTACTGGATCAACTAATCTTGATTCATTATTTCATTCAGAAATTTCCAGTTTACTTGAATTGAAATGGCAAGTGATCAAAAATTAAGTAGACAATACTAGGTAGGCCATACTTGAACTTCTCTTCTTCGCCTCCTTGATTGATTGTTATCACCACGATTGCTGGATTTGCACCTTAATTAGGGCATGTTAGATGTAGATTTTTGACAATAGATTCAGTAAAAAGTTTTGAAGAATCTGTGGTCGAAAAGTAGAGAAAAAATTGTTTATGAATTTGAAAAATATATATATATTTCTTTTCTTTTTTGGGCAATGCAAAGTTGGCATTGTGGAATCTACCTTTTTACTAACCAAATCTATCATTTATGTCGTATGAGTGTTAATAATTTTGGAATATTTGTAAATAAGTAGATTTATTACTTTTATTCTATTTTTGTGCGGCTTTCCAAATCTAAAAACAAATTATTATCCACCATTCATTTGGTAAATGGTATTTCTTAAACTATTAAAAATACACACGTTAAGTCGATAAGCACCCAAAAAAAAAAAAAAAAACTGTGGGAACTTCAAGATTTTCATTGGGATTTGAATATTATTTGCTTTTTATTTACACTTTCATCTTGTTATTATATTTTGCCCTATATTTTCTTAAGTGATTTCATTTAATGAAAACGACGTATATAGATTATTTTCACAACTCAAATTACTCAAAACCCAAATGTCCTAAAATATATTAAATTTAGAAAACCAAGACCAAAAGTCAAAATAGAGTAACCTTGACAATTATTTTATATTATTGACAATGGAGGAAAATGAGTTGATTGGAATGTTGTTAGGGACCCTTGAAAACTATCAAAACTATGGACATGTCTCCTTCTTACATATCCAAACCTTAAATTTGACATATCTAACTGCAAACTTACAATCATAACAATACAAAAAAAGTTGACCTTTCAATTATATATACAAATTCCTTCCAAAATATCATTCCATTATTATTATTTTTTCCTTTGTAAAAACATCAAAAGAGAACATAAATAAAAAAGGAAAAGAAAAGATGACATCCTGGAATTGATTATGGAATATGGATCCATCTCTTTTATCATTGTCTGTCTGTCGATCCATTATTATTATTATTATTTTAATTATTAATTTTTTTATTTTTTATTTTTCTGTTTTTTGATTTGTTTAAAGCAGATGGTGGCCTCAACATTCATTTGGTAAAATTGTAGCACTGATAAACACTTTGGAAGTTTACCTATGAAAATAAAAAGCAATTATCAATCACTCCAAAAAGCCAAAAAAACAACACATTAGCCTTCAATCTTCAAACAAAAAACATTCATCAATTCCCAAGACTTTCCATTTACACACAGACAATTTCCTAATCTAATCTTACTTTCAATCTTCTTCTTGGATTTTCGTTTGGATTTTTCTCTTTTATTTTCTAGGGTTTTGCAAAAACGCATTCTTTTACCCCTCCCGACAAAAAAAAAAAAAAACTTCAGATTATTTAATATCATACCCACATTATATTTTTCACAAAAAAAAATTCAAGCCCTGTTTGCCAGATTTTATTTTTATGTTATTTAACCTCGGGTTGGGAGCAAGTGTTGCTGTTTTCTTGTTTTCTTTTTCCTGGTTCAGATGAAATTTGAGATCGGAGCAAAAAGTTGGAGGTTTTTCTTTTATTTTAAACAGTTTAAAGTTTGATTTAACTAACTTAGCAAAAGATCGGGCCTTTATCTATCAGTAAACGTTTGATGTTAATTAAGAGTTGTCAATCGGAAGAAGAATTTGTTTTACAACCATGCATTTTGATAAGCTCGACGATTCTCCAATGTTCCGTAAACAGGTCGGTTATTTTCTTCTTCATTTTTTCTCCCAGCAATTCATTATAAGTGCTATAATTTAAATTTACGTTTTTTAGCTGGATTGGTGTTTTAAGCTATAAATTTCTCGTTTGGTTGCGCAAAACTGTATTGGAGATTCTTTTTCGTGGAACCTGTTTATTTTTAGGACTGTATTATTGGAAATTGTCAGTAAACTGTTTGATATTAATTGTTCACTTAGCGAATGTATGAAATAGTAGCCAATATTTATTGAGGTTTAAAATTTTCGATCTCTGCTATTGATAATAATATGCTTTATGGGAAGTCTCTTCACGAATTCTTGAACAGTGCTGATATTTCTGGATGTGGGAAGAAATACTGGCTCCTAAGTATTGATATTAAGTCTCAACTGTCTAGGATAAAAGTTCTTGTATTTTGAGCTTCTCAAATGTAGCAAGCAGGCCTAACTTTGCAATCATAAATTATTCCGCCTTTTACCGGATTCCATTCTCTCTGTCAAGGTCTTGTCATTAATTTTGTACTTCACAGACCATTACTAACCTAGATAACTTTATTGCGATGAATGCATGTTCAATTAATGTGTATACAGGGGAAGTCAAGTTATTATTTTGTTATCAATTGCAAGCAGTATGAGGAGTTATAATTAACTTGTGAATTTCTGTTCACTTATCAACATGTTACCAAAAATTTGTGCTACATTTGGCGATCAGCTAAAACATATACGAGTTATCGAAAATTTTATGATCCTTTAACAGCTGACGTGTTGTTTTGGAGAATCCAAGCTCATTTTGTCCGCAATCTATGAAGTGGTCTTGGACAGGCTCTCTGCACAAATGCCATTCAAATTTATTTCTTGTAAATTTCTAATATCTAATGTGGCAGGCATTTACTCTTCTTTTACTAGCTCGTCGGTTCTTATTTTCTATTGTTGATTTTTGTAGTGGTTTCCTTATATTATTTGATTTCGTTTTCTGACAGATGCAAAATTTGGAGGAAAGTTCTGAATCCTTGAGGGAGAGATGTCTGAAGTTCTACAAAGGATGTCGAAAATACACGTGAGTACATTTTGTCATGTTGAAGCTTTCTCTTTTGAAACTCATCCTTGGCAATTCTTTTATCTACTCTCCTTTCATATAGCCAATATAATCTTGTCTTTGATTTAACAAGTGTGGGATGTTGTCATATTTGAAATGGTGACTTATACTTTAGAGACGATCTAGTTAATTTTCTTTATCTGATTTGTGCTAATAATTAGCCATTCTACTATCATACCTTGGTGTTAAAGTAATTTATTATTGCCTTGGTATGTTAATGTTTTACACTGGATCATAAATTACTTGGAATTGAAATTGAAAAAAAAAAAAAAAAACTTGTGCATTTTTGTTGGCAAAGCCTTTTAAGTTTGTAATTTCTTCTTTATAAATGTTATGTGCTACTATTTAAAAATTTCGAGAAAAATGATGCTCCAAGACACTGCTTGGATCTAGCGTTCGGCATCATTAATCTGTTTTCTGGAGACTGGAAGGCTAGACTAAGTTTGTTGACCTCTTCATTATTTTTGCCTTCCTTTTTCTACTCTATGTTTTCTGATCGTCATTGATTCTCCACAATCTTGTTTATTCCACTTGCAGCGAAGGGCTTGGCGAGGGATATGATGGAGACATAGCTTTTGCTAGTTCTTTGGAAACTTTTGGTGGAGGGCATAATGACCCCATCAGTGTAGCTTTTGGAGGTACAAGAATATGTTGGAAATTTGACTTGCTATATACATGTCTCAACTCTCAACTGATTTTTGACTTATGTTTAACTATGAAAATCAGTTTCTCCTACTATTATTATTTATTATTTACTTCTATTGAGTCACAACGCAGATGTAATATCACTACATGTAACATCCTTACATATTAATCCATTGGGTCACCTATTTCAAGTTGCATGATATAAAATATTATTTGTGATTTTCTTGCAAACAATGTTTGGCTTAATGGAATGAATGTGGAATCAAACTGAAACCTTACATGGGTTAGATTCTCCTTATTTCTGAAATTCATTGGTACCCCTAATCGTGTAATTAATTACAATAGGCTTCTAAATTAAAAGCTATGGTCAAATTTTTATTGTACTAGAACGTCACATGATCAGAGCTTCAATCTGAGCTAATTAATTTTGATCTGGTTTCTTTCCATTTCTTGTTCACTTAATTTTTTGATTGGTAGATCCTCCTCAACCATTTTGGCACTTATGGTACTTATGAATGTCCCATTAATGATTTAATGTTAAGATAAATGAAGCAAAATCATTAAATCATTTCTAGAGGATAAAAAATTATTAATTCAAATCAGAACTCCGCTCGTACCGGAAAAATTACAGCTATTGTTACCAATTAATGCAGTTAAAACCCAGACAAAAGCTTAAGACTATATACGTCCCTCTCTTTCCACAAACATTACTCATCACAATCTAGGCCTCCATCTTCTGCTAACCAACTATCAAGGTCGTAGCATCAATACCACCATACTAGCAACCCTTCCCATCCATCAAGTTAAACCACCATATCTTAGCAGCAAATCTCAGCGTCAATCGTTGCGATGATCGTTGCTATACCTGATTGCATGGCTTTTGTTTGCCAAATCTTTGTTCTTTCTTTTTTTTGGGAAGTTGGTCACGAGGCAGCAATGTAGGTAATACCATTTCTGTTAGTAATATTTTTTTGTCATCCATGGAAACTAGAACTACTACTGTTGGATAGGTGGATGTTTAAAGACTTAAAGACAGACTTTTCTGATTTGTGCTTATGAATGCCCTGATATGTGCTTTCTTTATATGCCTAGTCTTATTTTTATTTATTTAATTTTTTTTTTTATCTCATCTAAATTTTAAGTTTTGATGTTGTTGATGATAAATTACTACTTGCTAGCTTAGTTTTATATAGGTGCATGAACTCCCATTCGTGTTTGGATTATAAGTGATGACATTGAGGGAAAATATGCTTTACTTGTAGGTCCTGTTATGACTAAATTTACAATTGCACTAAGGGAAATTGGAACGTATAAAGAAGTCCTTCGATCTCAGGTGAACATTTTGTTTGTTATGTTTTCCTAGATTTTATATTTCTCTATGAATCTATAAACTTGAGAGAGGTCTTTTCATGTTTACTACTTATATATTGAGGACTGTAGTTCATATCTTAAATAACTAACGTGGGTCTCTCAGGTTTATTATATTATGAGTTCGTCATTGTTTGCATCGCAGTTTTCTTATTTGATTATTTATTGTGTTTATTCTTGGCATGGATGGATGTATCCAACTTTGTGGATTTTCCCATATCATTAAAAGGTTGCAAAATTGATGATTTACTCACCTGCCATCATTTTAGCAGCCTATCAAAATTTTAGACTTCTTCCAGTATAACATATCTTCTTGTTCCCTTTTTATGTTTTATTCTCTAGCTAACATCCACATAATGTATAATTTTTTTTTGAGAAACATTGTTTTTCAAGCACTTTTGGTTGCCAACACAATTTTTGCATGCCACCATCCTAGAGAAGTAAGAAATCAATATTCACTACCCCTTCTTGGGTTTTGAAGCTACTTTTCCTAAGGTCAATTTTTATTTTGAATAAGTGTTATAAATAAGTAGAAGAAAGGTGAAGACATGCACACTGTATTCTAAGTTGTGATGCATGCTTGCATATATTTGATTGGCTGCTCTTTGTCTGTTCAGGTTAAGAACATGCTGAATGATCGATTGCTGCAGTTTGTCAACTTAGATTTGCACGATGTAAAGGTACTGTAAATTTATAAGTTCTCTATGTTTGTCATTATGGTCTCATGTGCGCAAAGCCTGTGATGATGTAGTTCGTTTGTGACTTTAATTGCACGACTTAAGGGCATTTTAGCACAAAATTCGAGACACAAAACCCTTACCTATGTATACCTCATGTTGTGGACTTCAAAAAGGGGTTGAAAATATATATCAAAACACAAAAATGCGAACATTATTCTCTTGCCTAGGTTTTGAAGTAGGAAGAAGAAGAAGCAGGATAACTTGAAGATTTGACATGAAAGTAAGACGGAAAGAACAAAATTTCCTATATATAATATATATATATATATATATATATATTTGATATACATGTTCTGTATTCATTGTTTTCAGATGCCTCTCAATTTGCTGGCACGAAGACTTTGTTTCTGTCTATTTACTGTTCTTATTTATTCTATTTAGTTGTGGAGATAAGACACAAAAAGATGAAGGGATTAGTTTCAAAAATTATTTAATGTAAGATGCACCATGGATCTTGGGAACCTTTCAACGAAACCATACTAGACGGATTTGATGCTCGAAATTGATGGAGTATACGAGGATAACTGAGACGATAAAAACAACTGAACCAAATGGACTTCCTATTAGCATCTGGAAGTGTCTTGGCGAATGAGATATTTTGTGGGTAATGACATGAGATAATGAGATTTTAGGGTATAAAAGAAATGTCAAGAATGGATGAAGTGTCTATTGTTAAGGAGAAACCCAAGATTGCACAAGAAAAGATTTGTTTAGCTGACCTTAAGTTTATTGTGAGAAGATTAAACTTGTTATTGAAATTTGTATGATTTAAGTTGGCTTGTTGATGATTTTTGATGTTTACTCCCTGAATTTGTTCAATATTTTTCTTTTTATTTATGAGATTTCACTCTTCATGATAGATCACCAGTATTGTCTTAATTTCAATGATCATTCATTAGTTTCAATATGGAATTTCTTATGTAGGAAGCACGAAAACGCTTTGACAAGGCTACTCTTCTTTATGATCAGGTGATTTTCACTACAGCTCCTCATTTTCTCTGTTGTCCTTTTTTCTCATGGTTCTTTCATTTGTCCTCTAGGAATTTGTTTTTTAAGGTAATAAGTTATTGAAGTATTAATTTATATTTATGTTCACATTTCAAATTTTGCGTTCTTAACAAAATACTAGGTCTATTTGTCTAATAATACAGCAGATCTTTGATAGTATTAGTATTGGCTGCAATATGGGACCTTAGCAGTAGAAACACATGATTTATTCGCCTCAATAATGATGTTAATAATTTGTTGTAACAATGCAAACCTCCGTCCAGTATATGCTTCCTTAAATCTGGCTCTGCTGAATTTTTTGTGGCTTTGTTTTGAAATTTCTATAAATAATATCACTTAGTTGTCAAAAGCAGAGGAAATAATTTCCTGTATTCGTAACTGACATCCTTGTAGACAAGTAGATTGGAAAACCAAAGTAGTTACTATAAATACTGTAATACTATCACCATCTTGGTTCTCATCTGATTCTAATGCAGAACAAATTTCCGAACAGACACCTCTTCTGTATTAATATTCTTTTGTAGATATTGGATTGGTAACAGGTTCGTAACTGCAACACTTCTATATTTTAGTTCTAATGCATACACTATTGTTGCAGGCTCGTGAGAAATTTTTGTCATTGAGGAAAGGAACGAAGAGTGATGTAGCATCAGTATTAGAGGAGGTAATATATGAAGCTTGAAGCTACAAAGCTTATTCATTTGTGTATATGAAATAGTACCCTATGCTACATATTCTCATATTGTCTGGAACCTTCTCAGGAGCTTCATCATGCTCGGTCAAATTTTGAGCAAGCTCGTTTCAGTCTGGTGGGTGATGTCATGCCCTTTTGTCTTTCATTAAATATCCTGCAGCCTTCCAGCACTTCTTTAATTTTTTTTATTTTTAAATTTGGATGTTAATCGACCAGGTAACTGCTCTATCCAATGTTGAAGCGAAAAAAAGGTTTGAATTTTTGGAAGCAGTTAGTGAAACAATGGCTGCTCATCTTCGTTATTTCAAACAGGTAACTTTAAATGCTTGAACTGTTTATTTTTATTTTTCTTGCTTTTTGTTTCTCAAGCTTTTTAATTGTTGTTTACTTGCAGGGTTATGAGCTGTTGCATCAGATGGAACCATATATTAATCAGGTACATTTACTTCTTGTTGCTTGTAACTGCAGTTCAGTTTTGGGGATTATTCGCTGTTGTTGAATCTACTACTTTCTTATTTGTATAGTTAGTATAATTTAGGTAACCGGTTTGCTTATTTTGATCTTGGAGCATGATATGCTTGTGTACCTTCATTTGAAGAATATGATTCTCCCAATCTTTTATAGTTTAGGATTAGGATAATCCTTCTCGAGTTTCTTAACAAGACAAAAATGCTTGAATGTTTGATATACATATGTTATAGGTCTCGACTTATGCAAAGCAGTCAAGAGAGCGATCAAACTATGAGCAGGCAGCTCTCAACGAGAGGATGCAAGGTTACAAAAGACAGATTGATAGAGAGAGCAAATGGTCTTCAAATGGTTCTGATGGATCTCCTAATGGGGATGGAATACAAGCTATTGGAAGAAGTTCACATAAGATGATAGAGGCTGTCATGCAATCTGCTGCAAAAGGAAAGGTTCAAAGATCATTAACATTTATGCTGACCTGAGATTGTCATTGTTGTGTTATTTATCTCTAAAATCCTTGATTCTTGCTTTCCCTTTTTTTCACACCTCATTAAAAAGCCTGGAAATTCTTTCAGGTTCAAACAATTAGACAAGGTTATCTTTCAAAACGTTCCTCGAACTTGAGAGGCGACTGGAAAAGAAGGTTCTTTGTTCTTGATAGCAGAGGAATGTTGTATTATTATCGCAAACAAAGCAGCAAACCATCAGTGAGTACATATTTGAAGTATATCTTGAAATGTAAACTAATTGAAACCTGTTTTTACATTTTGCTTGTACCCCATTCCAAAGATCGTTACTTTTATGCGCTGTAGGGGTCTGGCAGTCAACTTTCTAGTCAAAGAAATAGTTCTGAACTTGGTTCTGGGTTGCTCAGTCGTTGGCTGTCTTCTCATTATCATGGTGGTGTACATGATGAAAAATCTGTTGCTCATCACACCGTGAACTTGTTGACGTCAACAATTAAAGTTAATGCTGACCAGTCAGATCTTAGGTTCTGCTTCCGGATTATATCACCAACAAAAAACTACACATTACAGGTACACTATCTGCTTTTGTACTCTATCCTCAAATTTTGGCATGTTTCGCGACTTCTAAATGAAATAACTTTTAACTAAATGGTTTTTCCAAATACACAATGGGCTTGATGGCTGATAGTTTGCATGGGTAAAAAATTCAACCTTTTGCCTGTCAGTGCAGGCGGAGAGTGCCTTGGATCAAATGGATTGGATCGAGAAGATTACTGGGGTAATTGCGTCATTACTGAGTTCTCAGGCTCCTGAAAGGGTAATTTCTGTGAGAATAATTTTTTACTTAAAAGTTGATATCCAAATGCTTTATTGATTGGAATTTTGTTGTTTTTCAGTGTTTGTCTGGTAGTCCAATGGGCAGCGGTCATCATAGATCCACCAGTGAAAGTAGTTCATTGGAAAGCTCTGATTTTGATCATGGAGCGGTTGAAGAATACCTACCTGAGAGGCTTGCCTCTGCGCATATAGATCGCTCTTTGAGAAGCTCACAACACCAAAGATCTGTTCTGAAAAGTGAAAAGCCAATTGACATATTGCAGAAAGTATGTGGTAACAACAAGTGTGCTGATTGTGGTGCTCCTGAACCGGATTGGGCATCCTTGAATCTAGGTGTTCTAGTCTGCATTGAATGCTCTGGTGTTCACCGCAATCTTGGTGTACACATATCTAAGGTACATATACATAGCCCCTGTTTGGTAGCCATTTTTGGGGAGAAAATGCATTTTTGAATAGTTGATTGATGGAGAATGTGTGGTTAAAAATTAAGGAAAAGTTTTGGGTTTGCGTGTAATATTATTTTATTGAAGAATGTGTGGTTAAGAAGAGAAAAAATGTATTTTGGGAAAAATGGCTACCAAACGGGCATAATATGGTCTTGTCATCTGACACCAGCGTCCTGTGCATGCTTGACATGAAGAAATTGCCTGAAAGTGCACCTGTATGCACCCACATTGGTTGAAGAGTTTTGATTTAAATGAAGAAATCCCAATTCGATTAATGAATTAAAGAAATATCCTTAAGTAATAAATCTGCAAATGTGGTTTTTTGGCATCAGAACATTCTATACGTCCCAACAACTATTTGGCTATCACAGATTTTCACTTTTGTATAATTTATTTTAGTAGGTTTTAGAGTGGGAGTGGTATGTAGATTTTTCATAATTTCTTTTGAAAGCCAATTGTGATTACTTTCTTTTTAAACTGCTATTCGTATAACAGTTTTAATTTGGCTCCTGTGAATTAAAAGTAAGTATTATTTATTAGTTTTTTATTCCTCCCTGCAGGTGAGGTCACTGACTCTTGATGTTAAAGTTTGGGAACCAGCTGTCATAAATCTGTTTCAGTCACTGGGCAACACCTTCTCAAATTCAGTCTGGGAGGAATTGTTGCAGTCGAAGGGTGTCTTCCAGGTTGATCTTGGCCCTACAGGGTAATTAGCTCCTTAATATTGAACACACATCTCGATTTTGTATTTAACAATTATTTTTTGTAGTTTGAATTCCATTTTGCCAATAGATTACTAATTTATATTTATGTACCGAAGCTTCTACAGGCCTAATAAACAGCAAATAGTTTACTTCAGCAAGCCCAGTCCTATTGATTCAATTTCAACAAAGGAAAAATTTATTCATGCAAAGGTACTGCTCTCTTCGCTCTCTTGGATTCTTGTCCTTACTTTTTCCCTTTTTCGTTGAATGTTTCTTGTAACTTTGAGTAGAAAACATATTTGTATATCTGGTTTGTGTTTTTAATTGTGAAGATATCACAACGCTCCTGGTCGGCATGTGTCATTTGATGTTAACATGGATTTACATATCCAATCTTTACATACATAACTTTCCTATTTGTATCACATATTTTAAGAAGAATTAAATGGTTAAAAAATAAAAAAGAATCACCCTTTGAATGAGTTTTCAATTGGGGAAATGAACTTGAAGAATATATTTAGACTGACCTCGTGTCTGTCAAAAAGGCCGTGTAATAAATAATTCAGACGTGATCTGTGATACCTTCTATTGGGTGATTATTCAAATTTATTTTCCTGATACAGCATGCATGTGTTCTTCTCTTTACCGCAGTATGCAGAAAAAATTTTCTTGCGGAAATCCAAGGAAAATCGTTCTGTGGCACAGCAGATGTGGGATGCTGTACGTGCTAATGATAAGAAGGCTGTGTATAGACTCATAGTTAACTCCGATGCAGATGTAAATACTAAATACGGTCAAGGAACTTGTAACTCTACTCTTACCCTTGCCAAATTAACACTGTATCAAGAACGAACCTCCTTTGATCAATATTTTGATTTCTTGGAGCCATCATCTAGCTCTACGAGCATGGCACCTGGTGAAGGCAGTGTATCGGAAGGTCTTCATGGATGCTCGTTGCTTCACCTTGCATGTGAAACTGCAGATATTGGAATGATAGAGCTTCTTCTGCAATACGGTGCAGACATAAATGCTTCAGATTCAAGGGGTCACACACCTCTTCATTCCTGTATTGTCAGAGGCAAAACTACATTTGTTAAGCTTCTCCTTACAAGGTAAACAATCCTTAGAAACCTATAACACCAGTTCCCTTCCCCCAACTTGAAATCACCACAATACTCTAGAAGGAAACAAAACTGAAGAACAAAAGTTGGCTGCCAAAATTGCCATGACTTTGAACATTTTCCATGAAAAGGGAAAAAATGTAAACAACTTTTTCTGTAATTATATTTTCTCAACTATGTTAGTTTATGTAGTTGATTTTGTGTATTGTACTGACAAGTTAGTTGTAATTCTGTATTTACTCAGGGGAGCTGATACACGTGCTATAAACGAGCAAGGTAAAACTCCGTTCCAGCTTGCGATGGAATCAAATTATGATGACAGTGAGATCCTGGCTTTATTATCAAACGAGTAATGGATGCAACGAAGGAGGACGATAGTGTTGGCCTCTCTCTGTTTGGGTGCAGATTACTGTAATTACATGTGGTAGTAGTTTTAAGGTTCCTTAAATTTGGGATATTCAATTTGGTTAAGCTCTCTGTCTATCTAGTTTGCTTAACAGTATGGTGAGTTGTTGGAAGGTTTTGTTGTAATATAATCAATTAATTTATTAATGTAGTTTTGACTTATTTTTGTTCTTCCGAGGGTACGGTTGTGTTGTTGCCTCTATTTGGTTTAACTGAAAATTAGATTTTTAGTTAATTTTGATAAAAATGAATGAAATGTATGATTCAAAATGAGTTCGAGAAATTAAGTAAAAGCCTAGTAGTGCATATATCTAGCCCAATCAACTTGGTCCTAAATGATTGGGCCCAATTGGCTGTGCTGCAACAAAAGTGAGCACGTGCTGTACTGCTGTTTCACACATTTCATTATTTACACAAAAGCAAGAAATTTGGCAAATAAATTTTGCTTCACAGTCCCCAAAACCAAAAGCAAGGCCAAATCTACAATAATCTATGATCCATCTCAGTTCTCTTCTCTGTAATCAAATCAAATCACATCACGTCAATGATCAAACTCATTCCACGTCCACGCAGATTCCCTACAGTGTAGCATTAACTTATCAATTTGTCTTTGGACCCCACTTCTTCACTTAGGCGCGGGAACTTCTCTTGTACATATCACTCTACAGTCTACACTTAGAATGTAGTTTGAAGGGGAAAAATAAATGAGCCATGCTTGATAATTATTATTTCAAAATTCGTTATTTTACATATTTATTTTTAATTATATATTTATAAAATAAAATATTTTACATATATTTCTAAAATTTGTTCCTGTTTTTAAACTACACATTTTTCAAAAATTTATTTTTGTGAAATAATGGCCGTCTAATAAGGGGTGTTCTTAAATTTTTTTTATTACTTTTTAATCGCATATTTTCCAAAAATTCGCTATTCAAAACTTTTTTTGAAATAATGGATGTCAAACAAGGGATGTTCAAAAAAAAAAAAAAAATCTACTTTTTAACCACACATCCATTAAAAATTCATTATTCAAAACTTTATTTTTGTGAAATAATGGTTGTGGCCATTATTTTAAAAAGATAATGTTTTGAATAGTGATTTTTTGAAAAATGTGGTTAAAAAATAGAATTTTTTTTTTAAAGTTTATGATTAAAATATTTTATTATGTAAATGTGTAATTAAAAATAAATATGAAATTAAAGAATTTTATTTTAAAGAAAGACACATGAGTTTAGAAAATTGAATTTTTTTTTGAAGTGGTGTGGTGTGCTGTGTTGAGAGGATAAAGAAAAGATGGTGCCTTTATATACATTTCATATCAATGCTCATCTTTTGACCAATTCAGCTGAATAATAATACAATACAATGCGCAGGAAGGATACACCTATACAGAATGAACCTCAATAGCAAAAAGAGAGAGAATTAAAAAGACAAATTATTCTAAAATTAAATTGCTATTTCCCAGAAGGCTCCTAAACGATTCCTCGTTCGTTTTTCTTTCTTTTCTTTTTATAATATAATAAAAAAGAGGCTAAGGCAGTGTGTGTACACCATTGCATTGCATTCACATTAGGAGAGACACCATTTAGCGAGGGCTACTGTCGTTCCTTGGTTTGTTTGTATTTTTCTTTTCACTCTGGATTGGTGGGATTCTACAGTTTTCCTTCTTTTTTTATTTGGGTATTTTTCTCTAGTCTCAATTCAAAGGGGGAAATAAGAAATAGGAGATAAGTGGTGAAGATTTGACTTGATATTCTTGTGGAAAGGTTAGAATGTGATGTAATGATTCCATTTCTCTTCCTCTTGAAGCCATTATATGATTCTGATTCTCACACAATCTTTCAACTCCAAGTTCTGCAAGTTGTAATTTCAGGAACAGAGTTGGAGTCTTGGCTTGTTTGGAGCTTAAAGGTTCTTTCTGAAATACATAGAACAGAACGTGTTTTTTTTTTTTTTCTTTTAAACATTTTCCTGGGAAGATGGGGCTTCCTCTCAAGTTTCTGCTTCATTTCTGCTGCTGTTCAATAAGACAAAAACCCAAGAACTAATTTTTATTTTTTTGTTGTTGTTGCTGCTTTGACCTTCATAAATGATTCAGTTCAATATTGCCGACCCTTTTCAGCTCAGGAAATTGACTCTTCATTTGGATTTCAAAATTTGGAGTATTTTGAAGTTATGCTTTTTAATTTGATATCAAGAATTCTGTTTTCCATGGAGAAGAAGAGGCACTTTTACAATACTAGTAGCAGTAAAGCCCTAAAGCTAGACTTAATCTTTATTTTCTGCTTCAACATTATCTCTGTGCAATGCTTAGAAAAGTTAAGCAACAATAACTCCAGCGACAGCGACCCTCCATCACAATCTGAGCCACCAGAATTCAAGAATAGGCTTCGGAGAATTTCTCTCAGCATTTTGCTTGGAATCATAACAGGGTTGATTTTTGCCTTACTCGTTGCTCTTCTAATAAGGTTCTTTATCAGATACATTAACAGGAGCCCAATCCTTAAAGGCCCTGTAGTGTTTTCTCCGAAAATTCCTCCCAAGACTCTAAAATCAGCTCTTGCAGATGAACCCCAGTTGCTGGGATCGAGTCCCAATGCGAAGTACTACAAGACTGTACTGGACAATGGCCTAACCGTTGCGGTCAAGCAGCTCGAGCCCTTTGAGAATGTTTCTGATGAAGCTCAGACCAAGTCAGTCAAGAGAAGGATACAGCAGGATCTCGAAATTCTTGCTAGCTTAAGGCATAGGAATTTGATGAGTTTGAGGGCTTATATTCGCGAATCTGATAGGTATTCTCTGATATATGATTATGCCCCTACTGGTAGTCTCGAAGATGCAATGAGAAGAGTGAGGGAAAATCAGTTGCAACTTAACTGGGAATTACGGCGTCGAATTGCAGTTGGCATAGTTAAGGGGCTGCAGTATCTTCATTTCAGTTGTGATCCAAGAAGATTGCATTACAACTTGAAGCCCTCAAATGTGATGTTGGACTCACAATTTGAACCAAGGTTAGCAGATTTTGGCTTGGCTATGATTATACCTAATGTTGGTAGAGCAGCTTCAGGCTACTGTGCTCCAGAGTACATTCAGAATGACAGGTATTGAAATTTAGATATCGCTAGTACAATTGGTTTGTTCTACTTTTAATATATTAGTGTGAAATTTACAACAATTTGTTAATCTGCATTCGTTTTACATAATATTCTAGCTTGATTAGAGATAGTGGCTATACTTTATAAATTAACGAAAGGATTCAGTTAAACTGAAGTCAAATTGATAATCTTAATTCCCCTTCTTCTCCTTTTATTTTTCTTGATAGCTGACCATTAGTTTGCATTATCTGCACTTGGTTAATAATTATTATCTTGACCTGTAAGTATATGTATGTAGATGAATCTTTTGATTGAAAAAAAGGCTGGATGGTTATGCCAAACCTTTTTCTTTTTCTTTTTCTCCATTTCTTTAAAGTGCTTTAAGCACTAGGGATAAGATAAAATAGATAAAATTAATTTCATCTCGATTCTTGAAGATGAGGCTTTTATAATCACACGTTGGAGAAGAAATGATTAGTCAAATCAATTAATTCTTCAAGAATCATGCTACATGCTACATGCTACATGTACACGGGGGTTTGCCAGGGAACTGTATTGGTCTGTTTAAATCTGTTTTTTGTCCAACATCCAATGAAGTGCTGCCACCTGGCATTCTGCCCTGCAAACCGCCCTGTACGAGGGGCTAAACTCATTCATCAAAGATATCTAGTTACATTCCATTATCCTAAATCCTAATCTAGGAGTTGTGAATGGTTATAAATTGAACTCCGTATACCCTGTTTGACTCCTTTGCTGTATGGTGTATACATTTTCACTGCAGTCTTTGATTTGATTTATTTGTGAAAGTGGATATTTACTTGTCTTTCTAATAATTTACACTAGGTATACAGATAAGAGTGATGTGTTTAGCTTTGGGGTAATCTTGGGCGTTCTATTAACTGGTAAAGACCCATTAGATCCTTTTTTGGGGGAAGCAACTAGTGGAGGAAGTTTGGGACTATGGCTTGGTCGTCTGCAGCAAGCAGGGGAGGCTTCCGAAGCACTAGATAAAAGTATCCCCCGGGAAGAAATTGAAGAAGATGAGATGTTAATGGCTGTTAAAATTGCTGTTGTATGCCTATCTGACTCGCCTGCTGATCGCCCTTCGAGTGACGAACTCGTGTCTATGCTCACTCAACTGAACAGTTTCTGAATGAAGAATTTTGGTTCCTAACTTTCCTAGTTATCGACATCAAATGTATTTTGGAGGCAAAGGGAGATGTTTTTGTCATCAATTTGGAAAATGCAAAATATATGATAAACTGATGGTACTTTAGAGTGGTGTTTTTGACAGATTTGGTTTCTCCATTTTTAGTTTCTTGATTTCCAGTTATGAGCAAGTAATGCTAATGAGATAAATTATAATCCTACACTAGAATGTTCTTTAACCTAATGATGGTGCGGGTTTTAGTTTTACATTATTTTTGTAGATGTCTTTTATTTCGAATCACAAACATTAATGTCGAGCAGATCCTGTTCTGTGTGCCCAAATCATTCACTTGTAGTGGTAGAGTTTCTCTCGTGGGAGATGGGGAGACAATCGTTTTTTCTTCTAATGCATTTCTTTCTAGGAAGCTTATAGACTAATGCTTATGAAAGTGCAGTTCAAATTGAAGTTAATATAGTGCAGAATCCCATTATTCCAAGGTACCTTTGTTCTTAATTTCTTCATCTTCTGGTAAAAGTAAAACACACCGTGTGTCATCTGCTCAGAATACAGTGATTATATTTAGAGTTAAGTCTCTTGTATATGAGAGATTGCCAGGGAGATAGGTGGTGCTTGTGCATTGGTTGGAATGAAACTATTTTTTGTTTAAGGTCCAATAAATGCACGCCACCTGTCTCCGTGTAATGCAGTTTGACAATTCTTTATGTACATGAAACAGAGTTGTTATAATTATTAGCATCGAAGCACGGATTGTAGTAAAATGAGAATAGTTATTACAGCTAGAAATGGGTTGGTGGCCCCATTGGTTTAATAAGTTGCGAAGGTTTAATTAAGTTTGTCGTTATAAGAACATGTGAGATGTAAATAAAAGTGAGTGGTGATGCTGTGCTTTATGGGAGCAGGAAAAGTCATGATGTCTAAGTGTTGAAGCATCTGGACCAATTTTAGCACGCTCTTCCAAAGAGAACAGACTCATGCGCAGTTCAAACGTCGGTTGCAGTCCAAATCAGGTCCATGCATTTCCAATTTATGTTCATTCTTGATCTATAATATCAGAATCCAATTCTGGGAACAATAACGCTAAGTACAAATTGATATAAAAAACAGTTTTTAACAAATTTTAAGATAAACGGATGTGATGTTGTCAAATGTTGTAGCATAATTCTTCTTTGAATGCGTCGTCTTTGCTATTAATGAAATTGTCAAGTTCCTAATACACCATGTTTTCGCTTATTAATTCAACAATTGCCCCCCCCCCCCCCCCCCCCCACCAAATACTACATTTGCCTAGGCTGGGACTACCCCTACCTACATAATACAGAAGAGATATTTGATAGAATTAAAAAATCATTGTACAGATGAAAAGTACATAAAGTATTACATATGTACAATTGACAGTAGTGCATTGACTGATTTAATTGTGTTTTTTTGTTCAACATCAAATGAAATCTTGTCAACTGGTAATCTGTCAAAAAAATTATCAAATATTTCTGTACATGAAGCAGGATTGTGTTTGAAAACTTGCATCAGCTTTTCTCACAAGGAATATCTTCAAAGAGACCTTTCCGAATGGTCAAAGTGAAGAATGACCTTTTACATTTTCTAACCAAAAGGCCATCTTTAATGGAAACAAAAAGTTCAACTTCTACCTTTGGTAAGACATTTACAGGCGATGATACATGGTACACAACTCAAAACCCCTTGTTACATTTAAGAAATTCTTCAAGTTCATTTCTTTCGTTAAAATTTTACCGAGAGAAAATAAACAATGTGTTCTTTGAGAGGATTGTGATGATCTTGGAGGAGAATTCTGTTATCCAATTATCAAAAAAGTGTTTGCCAGAAAGATGATTTTGTAATATAAGAACTTACAATTTTTTTTTAGTATGAAGCATGTAATCATATAAGAGAATACAAGCATAGACAACCCTTACCTTTCCCCTAAGCAACCGCGATAAATTTAGAAACAGAGACATCTAAGATTTAGCAAGGTTAATGTTACTCCATCGATATAAACATGGTACTTAGGCTGTAGTCCATGCATAAACTCTAAATAGAACCACTATTAAAAAGAGTAATTAATTTGAAAATTTAACTATTGTTCTCTATCTTCAGTTATACCCTCCAGTACCAATTACTGAAGTTCTATGGAATACTAGGCAGTTCTCATCCTCTTCGCACTTGTAACATGTGATAAGTGTGCGTTTACACACTTATTGGACACTTATTGATTTATAATTATTGATGAAATTGAGCATATTCTATACATAATTGTGTATTATTTGATTTTATAGGCAAAAACCCCGATCAGATGAAGAAACGAGCTAAAGAGGAGCAAAAGGACTAAAAGTTTGCAATTTTGTGAAGTTGAGGACTGAAATGCACTTGACCAAAAGATGGAGGGCTTTGACCGCAAATTAGTAAGGGCCTAAATGAAATGAAGTTCAAAATCTGAGGACTGAATTGTATTAATCCAAAGATGAGGGATTAGATTGCACAATGATCAGAATGTCCAAGGACCTGAGCAGCAAATATGGGATGAACCAAGCGACCGCTTGAAATTAAACTAAGCGGTCGCGAAGATGCCACCAGAAATTTCAGGCCGTATTTTGGTTTGTCCAAACGACCGCTCAGATTTTGCCCAAGCGGTTGCTTAGAAGAAATATTGAATGGCGGTTTAAAACATTTTTCTCGAGTTTTGGCCAAAAGTTTTGATTACTTTTGATTTGTTTAATACGTAAACCTTATCTTTTACCTATTATAATATATTATATCTATTAAACTATTATATTTTATATCTATTTTATTAGAAAACTTAAGAGAAAAGCAAAGGAAGGGATATAGATAGACTTAATTCCTTTTGTATCATCTCTCTTCTATCATTTTTGCTCTCTCTCTCTCTCTCTCTCTCTCTCGTAGGACTCTCTGGTTTTCATTTCTTGCCATAGTTTTGGCTTTGTTTTTGTTAAGTTTCTTAGATTAATTTAGGGGTTGAAGGTGGTGTACAAGGAGATAGCAACAAGAAGAACTTGGAGAACAATTGGAAGACTTCAAATCTGTTCCACAAGGGTTGTATCTATCTTTTTGAATTTCTTCCTTTAGTTTCCATGTTTGTATTGTATTGGAACAAAAATCTCTTTGTTACACTACTTTTATAATGAGTTAAATAGTTTTATGTTGAAATTTATGTATTAACTTAACCAAAAGTTTCATCAGTATGTTGTTTTGTATGGCAAGATGCATGTGTTACCAAGTTCTAGATGTTTTAATTATTGTGTTTTATTGACTATCATGTACTTGATCAATATATGATATGGTTAAATGGTTGGTGCAATTATTGAGAAATTATTGTACTAGCTAGATCAAAATAATTAAAACCCTAAGTTTGTATAGTTTCGACTATACTCGTTTAGGTGTCATAGGGATATACATCTACCCTAAGTGACCCTTAGAGTATTCTCGCAACAATTTAATGCAATTGGTTAAGTTGTATCCACATAGAGATATAGTGGATAGGTTAATCAATTAGGGTTAATTTCATTCGGAAGAGGTTGTTAACTAAAATTGGAGAATCGGGTCTAATCTGATACTTTGGTAAAACTAGCATCTTTATTTCATCGGTTTTAATACTAATGAAACAACGGTTAAGTGAAAACATAAATTCCAACATTTTTCAAATCAAAAACCCTTTTCGTCATTTACTTTGTCTTTTTAAAATTAAATCAAGTTTTTGTTTTATTTTCTCGTTTTTAAAATCAATTTTTAAATGTGTGTCCATCGTTAATTTGAAGCACAAAACTTGTAATTGGATAAACACTTCTCGTGGGATCGACTCGGACTTTAAATGGTCCATTATACTACTTGATCCGTAAGCTTGCGACATTCGTATTCGGCCCGATCAAGTTTTTGGCGCCGCTGTCGGGGAGTGTTAAATTTGATTACTAGTTAATTGTTTTTCACTTTAATGAACTTTTAAATTTTTATTTTATTTTACTCTTTAAATCCAAAAGTCACTTTATTTTCGTTGTTGTCAAATTTCTAAATCGTTTACTGTTTATGAATCGATCGCAAAGTCTCAATTTTCTTTAATTTGATCCTGAAATCGAAGAGACTTTTCGCAGAAGGCTTAGGGAACAGAACGAGTTAAGAAGACAACAACAACAAATGGAGCGTCAAGAAGGACATCTTGAACTTATAATTCGACATGAACCAGCACCTCGGGAAGGTATACCGCCTGGTTTTGATCACCAAGCGGGTAGGGTTCAAAATCCTGGTATAAATGAGGAAGACATGTTATTCAGGGATTACCTAAACCGACCCGTGGTTGAAAATCAAGGTGGTATTATTTACCCTTCTTATGGACATTCGAACTTTCAACTTCGCCCGGATGTTATTAATCTATTCTCCAGCAACATATTATTTTATGGGAGATTAGATGAAAATCCACATAATCACATCGCATGGTTCATGGAAATGGTGAGTAATTTCACTTATGAGGGTGTGAATATGGAGGTGATTCGGATGAGGTTGTTTGTCCATACTTTGAAAGATAAGGCAAGAGAGTGGCTTGACACTCTGCCTCCGGGGAGTATCACGAGCTGGGTAGAGTTGATACAAAAATTCACAACTAAGTTTTTCCCACCCGCTCGTGTGGTCAAGCTCAAACACGATATCACCACCTTCCGTCAACATGATACATAACTTTTTCATGAGGCGTGGGAGCGATTCAAAGATATGCTCAGAAAGTGTCATAATCATGGGATTACTTTAGGAGAACAAATCCAAATTTTCTATTTTGGTTTGACTTAACCTTACCGTTCCAATGTGGATTCATCTTCAAATGGGTCACTCCTTAATAGAAGCATGCGAGCAGCATATGATTTATTAGAGGTCATGAACGAGCAGAGTGCCATGTGGCCTGATAGAGGTGTACAAAGGGGAGTTGGTGGAGCTAGAGAGAGTGAAGCATACAATCTTATGTTATCAAAGATCGACTCTCTAGCCCGAAAAATAGAAGGTCTTTCTACATCTCCATCCACATCTGGCTCTCGTTCAGCTCATATGGTCCAATCCCACCGGCCTGTGAGATGTGCGGAGCTAATCATACGAGTTCAAGCTGTCCGTTAATTGCTAGTAGTTCGGGACCCATCGAGCAACTGGCATACGCTCAAAACTTTCAACGTCCAGGGTACAATCCGTATGCTCAAACTTATAACCCTGGATGGCATAATCACCCTAACTTCTCGTATGGGAACAACCAAAATGTGTTACTCTAAACCACAACAGAAGAAAGAGGGGTGGGAAGAGGCCATTGCCAAATTGGCAAACCAGCAATTGCAGTATCAAGAACGCAATGATGCCTCGTTGAAAAATTTGGAGCAGGAAGTGGGCCAAATTGCAAAACTTCTCTCTGAAAGGCCACAAGGGTAGCAACACCGAAACAAACCCTAGAGAGAATGTACAGGCCATTACTACTAGGAGTGGGCTTCAATTACCTGCACCTACAGTAGTACCCCCAAAAATCCAAACTGATAAGGTGCCAATCGAAGAAGAAGAGGTAGTACAGGAACCTCAATCAGGTGTTGAGGAATCCAAGGAGCATGACCAGGAGCCATCAACATCAAAGGCTCCACCAGTGGTCAAAGCTTATGTACCACCTATTCCCTTTCCACAAAGGCTTCAAAAGCATAAAATGGATGCTCAATTTGGTAAGTTTTTGGAGGTATTTAAGAAGCTAAACATAAACATCCCGTTTGCTGATGCACTAGCTCAAATGCCGAGCTATACTAAATTCATGAAGGATATCCTTTCTAACAAAAGGAAATTGGAAGATCATGAGACGGTGATGCTAACGGAAGAATGTAGCGCTATCCTTCAGAACAAGTTACCACCCAAAATCAAGGATCCAGGTAACTTTACTATTCCATGTGCCATTGGCGATGTAAACATTAGTAAAACCCTGTGTGATCTTGGAGCGAGCATTAATTTGATGCCACTGCCAATTTTTAAAAAGTTGGGAATAGGGGAAGTGAAGCCCACCACGATATCCTTACAATTGGCTGATCGGTCGATTACACATCCTCGGGGTATCATCGATGATGTATTGATCAAAGTGGATAAGTTCATCTTCCCTGCGGACTTCATTGTTCTAGACATGGAGGAAGATGAAGATATCCCAATAATTTTGGGACGACCGTTTCTTGCCACTGGTCAGGCGTTGATCGATGTACAAGAGGGAAAACTCATTTTGAGAGTGTAAGATGAACAAGTCACGTTCAATATTTTGAAAACCCTCAAGTACCCTTCTCAACCCAATACTTGTCTTCGGGTTGATGTTGTTGATCAACTGATTGCTGGATCACTTTACGGGCGCTCTGAGGATCCTCTTGAGAGATGCCTAGTGCGTTCTTCACATATCGATGACGAGGACCTAAAAATTGCGCACATGTCATATTATTTGAACACTACACTTTCTCGAAGGACACCATATTTTGAAGAGTTACAAAAGACTTCCTCACCACTACTTCTATCCTGTCAAAAGGCCCCACACTTGAATTAAAGGCTCTTTCTCCTCACTTGAGATATGTTTATTTGAGAGAATAATCTACACTCCCAGTTATTATTTTTAATTCCTTGAGTGAGGTAGAAACAGAGAAATTACTTCGGGTACTGAGGAAACACAAAGAAGCTATAGGATGGACGCTTGCAGATATTCGAGGAATCAGCCCATCTGTATGCATGCATAAAATACTGATGGAAAATTACTATAAGCCATCAGTTGAGCATCAGAGGTGATTAAACCTGAATATGAAAGAGGTGGTGAGAGCGGAAGTCGTGAAATGGCTTAATGCAGGCATAATCTATCCAATTTCTGATAGTCCATGGGTAAGCCATGTACAAGTCGTACCAAAGAAAGGTGGTATCACGGTGGTGAAAAATGAAAATAATGAACTCATACCTACCAGACCTGTGACGGGTTGGAGAGTGTGCATAGATTATCGCAAACTTGACAATGCGACTAGAAATGATCACTTCCCTCTTCCTTTCGTCGATCAGATGGTTGAGCGATTGGCGGGGTATTCACACTATTGCTTTCTAGATGGGTATTCGGGCTATCATCAAATTCCAATAGCCCCTGAGGATCAAGAAAAGACTACCTTTACATGTCCATATGGAACTTTCGCATTTAGAAGAATGTCCTTTGGCCTTTGCAATGCACCGGCTACTTTCCAATGGTGTATGATGGCGATATTCTCCGATATGGTAGCACACTGCATCGAGATCTTTATGGATGATTTCTCAGTATTTGAGAGTTCATTCGATGGATGTTTGAAAAATCTCGATAAGGTACTGAAAAGATGTAAAGAGACCAACTTGGTCCTGAATTGGCAGAAATGCCATTTCATGGTCCAAGAAGGCATAGTTCTTGGTCATCGTATTTCGCTGGCAGGTATTGAGGTCGATAAACCAAAAATTCAAGTGATTGAAAAATTGCCGCCACCAACCACCGTGAGAGGAATTAGGAGTTTCCTGGGACATGCTGAATTTTACAGGAGGTTTATTAAAGATTTTTCCAAAATTTCGAAACCTCTGTGCTCCCTACTTGAAAAGAACAGTACTTTTAATTTCTCCAATGAATGTTTGAATGCTTTCAACATAATTAAGGAGAAACTCATTACGGCTTCTATTATCGTAGCTCCAGATTGGAATCTTCCATTTGAGCTAATGTGTGATACTAGTGACATGTCGTAGGTGCAGTCTTAGGGCAAAGAAGAAATAAAATCCTGCATGTGATTTGTTACGCAAGCAGAACTTTGACAGATACACAATTGAACTATGCGACTACTGAGAAAGAAATGTTCGTAGTAGTATTTGCATTTGATAAATTTTGGTCATACCTCATTGGGTCAAAAGTCATCGTCTATACTGACCACTCGGCTATCAAATATTTGTTGGTAAAGAAAGATGCCAAGTCAAGATTGATTCGGTGGGTTCTCCTCTTGCAAGAATTTGATTTAGAAATTCGCGATAAAAAGGGGACCGAAAATGTTGTCGCCGATCATTTGTCACGACTTGAATAGGCCGAGGAGATGGTAGAAGGGGAAATCAATGAGGTATTTCCGGACGAGCAATTAATGCAAATTGTGCAGCTGTTACATGTCACTCATACACCGTGGTATGCAGACCATGTGAATTTTCTTGTAAGTGGCATTACTCCCCCAGATCTTTCGTATCTACAAAGGAAGAGGTTCTTCTCTGATATCAAGTATTATTTTTGGGAAGATCATTTGTTATTTAGACGGGGACCGGATCAGATTATCCGGAGATGTGTTCCAGAAGATGAGATGGAACAAATACTTGACTAATGTCACTCGTCCCCCTATGGTGGTCACTTTGGTGCCGCAAAAACCGCATCAAAAGTATTGCAAGCGAGATTTTATTGGCCCACATTATTCAAAGATGCTTACACTGTTGTCTCTAAATGCTATAAATGCCAACGTACTGGCAATATTTCTAATTGCAATGAAATACCATTGAACTCTATTTTGGAGGTGGAAATTTTTGATGTTTGGGGTATTGACTTTATGGGGCCTTTCCCGTAGTCATATTCCAATCAATACATTTTGGTGACGGTTGATTATGTATCAAAGTGGGTTGAAGCGGCAGCTCTACCTACTAATGACGCTAGGGTGGTGGTAAATTTCTTGAAGAAAAATATTTTTTTTCGTTATGGCACACCCAGAGTTATCATTAGTGATGGTGGTTCACATTTCTGCAATCGCCTCTTGGCCTCACTCATGGCCAAGTATGGGGTGAAACATCGTGTGGCCACTCCATATCATCCACAAACGAGTGGCCAAGTTGAGATTTCAAATAGGGAGTTGAAAAGAATTCTCGAGTTGACGGTTAATGCCTCGAGAAAAGATTGGTCTAGGAAACCGGACGATGCATTACGGGCATACCGGACTGCATTTAAAACACCAATTGGTATGTCCCCATATCGACTCCTATTTGGAAAAACTTGTCATCTCCTAGTAGAACTAGAACATCGGGCTTATTGGACAATCAAAGTTTTAAATTTCGATATGAAATTAGCTAGTGAAAGAAGATTGCTCTAATTAAATGAGCTTGATGAACTCCGCCTTGATTCATATGAGAATGCCAGAATCTATAAAGAGAAGACGAAGAGATGGCATGATCAACATATTCTGAAGCGGGAGTTCAGTTTTGGGCAACAAGTTCTACTTTATAATTCTAGACTCCGATTGTTCCCCGAAAAGCTTCGCTCTAGATGGTCAGGTCCGTACACCATTGTTAAAATTCTTTCAAACGGAGCATCGAGCTTCATCATGAAGGGAAGGGGAACTCACAGTCAATGGGCAGAGACTAAAACCATATATGAGAGGTGACTTTTTGAAAGAAGAGTCCTCCGTTCTTTTTGCTAAAACGGAGTAAAGATGCCCTATAGTCAAGCTAAGGACTATAACCAAGCGTTTGTTGGAGATAACCCAACTTTCTTACTGTTTAACTTTTTGTTAGTCTATGTGTTTAATGCTTTTAATTATTATATTGCTGAACTAATATAACTATTTTTGTAGGAAATTTTTGATATCCCAGCCACTTCTGGATCTTTCAGGTTCTAGACCAAGTCTTTGATTCAGTGACTCACTTCCATCACAAGTCTAGTATAAGCATGGGTACCACTTCACAGATACAATTCAAGGAAGTTTCGTTATCCCTACCCTCTTTATCTTCTTCTCTTTCACATTGAGGACAATGTGAGTTTTAAGTTTGGGGTGTTTGTGTGTTTGTGCGTGAACTGGTGATTGTGTGTTGACATATTAGATGGCCTTGCCGGCATAGGAATGTGTGAGTTTGAAATTGTTATGGATTCATAAACTATGCATGCGTGCAAACCAAATATGCTAGTTGGGCTAAAATTTTTAAAAAATTGCTTGTCCATGTGAGATTTTGAGTTTCATTAAGCACAATAGTCATGTTTTATTGTCATCTAGATGTGGAAATGATTGGGACATTTTCTCTGCCACTTTACCTGACTGTGTATGTAAATAGAGTATTTACTAGTTGAGTAGTTTCATTGAAGACGTAGTAACTGGACGGTGTAGACACAAAATCAGGTGAGACACTGAGCCTACAAACTGACACAATTATTACAGTCTCTTCATGTGTGACACTCTTCCATGATTGTGCTTCTCTAGAACTTGCATTGATTCTCTTCAAGATCACGTTGGCACATGCATGCATGAATATGATTAAGGTAATTTTTGTTACAACCACGTTAGCCAAATAGCCGACCTGAAGTAATTTTTCCTTTGATCAACCCCTTTGTGCCTTGTTGACATTTTCTTTGATTTACCCACATTACAAGCTTATAACCAGAAAAACAATATCTTTATCCAGTCCTTAAAGCTAGTGGAGTGTTGTTGATTATATTGAATGTTGGGCAAGCGAGAAAAATAAGTTTGGGGGTATCAATATTGAATGTGGTGCTATAGTTGGTGTAAATAGTTTTATGTAAAAAAAAAAAAAAATTTTGACAGGAAAAAAAAATGTGTGGAGGAGACTGATTTGTATGTCAATATGTATGATTTCTCCTGATATTCAAAAGAAAAATGGTGATTGTACTAAAGTGATGATGAGTGAGAAGTCATTGTTTGGAGGAATAGGATTGTATACAGATCCTATCTATGTTAAGTTGAGTTGAATACTTTTACTCCACTGATGGATATTTGAGGCTTCTTAGTCACTTATCTAAATATTTTCCACACCTTAAGCTAAAGCCACATTTTAATCCTGGAAAGACCTTAGGATTTATGTAATACATGTGATCTAAGTGGTGACGAACGAGAAAATATACAAGCTTATGGTAGAACATTTTCATTGGAATGATATTGAGCGAAACAGTTACCCAATTTTAAAACACATGAGAGTTGAGTGTTTATATCATTCTGTGAGATTTTACATGTTCAGTTACTCTATCTTCATTTGAAATACTTGCTAGTTGACCTGTGTGAACTCGAAAGAAAAGAGTGATTGAGAACAACCTATAAATGTACACCGGGGTGTGAGAATGCAACATATATTTGGAGGTGTGAATCTCACGAGCGGGAAATGATATAGTTGACCATTAAGGGTCGGGATTGAGCTAATCTGATTCTTTTTCTGTCTTGATGATTGTTTCCTATTTTAGATGCTGATTGAAAGTGACTATGCACATACACTGATCGAACATTGGACAAACTAAACTTATTTTAGTTAGCATTATTTGGTGCATGGTTGTGAATTGATAGACAATTTTTAAAACTCTTTTATATATCTGGCAAGTCATCTCATATGTTGATCATTTTCACATTTGCATGATTGTGTGTTAGAAGATAATCTTGCTCGAGACGAGCAAGAGCTCAAGTTTGGGGGTGTGATAAGTGTGCGTTTACACACTTATTGGTTTATAATTATTGATGAAATTGAGCATATTCTATGCATAATTATGTATTATTTGATTTTATAGTCAAAAATCCCGATCAGACAAAGAAACGAGCTAAAGAGGAGCAAAATGACTGAAAGTGTGCAATTTCGTCATTTACTTTGTTTTTTAAAAATTAAATCAAGTCTTTTGTTTTATTTTCTCGTTTTTAAAATCAATTTTTAAATGTGTGTGTTCATCGTTAATTTGAAGCACAAAAACTTGTAATTGGATAAACACTTCTCGTGGGATCGACTCGGACTTTAAAAGGTTCATTATACTACTTGATCCGTACGCTTGCGGCATTCGTATTCGGCCTGCTCAACATGTAAATAATTATTTGAAATGCCCAGAAACAAACATTCATGCAATTAATCCCAAGAACTCAAGTGCAGAAACAAACATCAACAGAAATAAAAATAAGAACACAAAAGATTTTTTCGACTTATGCCACAGATGTTTGGTGATCACCTTTAACACCTAATCTCCTGTTGAGCATCCAAAAAATTGGATAATTCTGTCATATATTCACGTGTTATCTGATGGTTTGTATCTCATACCTTTTGGATTTGTGGTTTTTCCTGCCATCTTTGAGGATGATTCGCCTTGCCTCGTTTGCGAGCCTTATTCTTGCTTTGGCTGCCTTTGCGCTTTTATACTTTGCCTAGGGGTTGAGCTCGCAGGATAGATTCCTTACTGACATCAACAAACCCATCTCTTGTAAAGGTAGAGCAACCTTGGGCTTGGGGAGTCACCTTGGTCCCTCCCTCACTTGGCATGATTAATGGCATTTTGACAAAGAGCTAATGTCTAGATCATGGCCAAGTCTCTTCCTCGAGAATTGTCGTATCTCTCTTGGCAATTCCTTTCGAGAAATTAATAAGAGCAGGTTTAAAGATATGTTTAGCACTCTCATTATCTGAGGCTTGGAAATTTTAAGACAAAAACAACAAATTTGGAGCTCTAGCATACTTGATATCACATAAATGAACAACACGTGTAAGGCTTGTGTCTTTATAAAAAAATACTCTTTTTTGTAATGATCGGCCTCTATGACCAAGCCGTTAACTCACGTACTATCCGTTTTGAGAGAGTCGAAGTATTTCTTACCACTCACAAATTTCTCTAGCGTATTCGAACTTGAAACTTCTGCTTTGTGAGAATTCTGGTATCAATTTATACCACGTGAAGAATGACATAAATTACATTGAAATTGGATTGAGAAAAACTTACCTGATGTCAAAGAAATCTGCAAAATGATCGATAATAGCTGAATGAGGATTGGCACAAGATCATAACAGCATCAAGTATAAACTACAAGAACAAATTAAACAGAACGAGGATTGACTATTTTTCTTGCTTCATCTGAGTGTAAAGTTCCATTATAAATAATTAAAAGCGTTGAAAATAAGTGGGATTTGGGTACCTGAGAGAGAGAAAAAGGGGATTGGTTTCTAATCTGCGCCGGTTGCAGGTGATTACCATGGTTCCATTTTTCGCTAGTACCGAGTTAAATTCAAAATGGAATAGCAATAAGGTTTTGTCACAGTAGAAAATTACTTAAAAATTGAGATGTCACTGTGTAAAACCTGAAAACAGGAACAATTTTTTAAAGCTATTACGAGGAAGGCGGCCCAGAAAGAAGAATGACCTTGTCGGGTTGTATCGGTAGCTGAAAACTGTTTTGGCCTGTGAAGAAAAATCTTTCCACCATTTTTACTGCAGAAAGAAGAAGAATCTATTCAAATGCTGGTAAATTGTTAAACGATTTATCGGTGCCTCATTTACCCCTTTTTTTTGGCTGTTCGAGTTTTGGTTAGTCCGTTGCCATTAATATATTATTATTAGGGTTCTTTGATCAAACCTTTCGAGCTCTCAAAGACCAAATGCATGGCAATTCTCCAATTACTCAATGCAGCATTTCCACAAGCATCAATTCTTCCTGACAAATTATCGAATATAAAAACAGCAAATTACGCCCAAATTCCTTCATGGGTATCTCTCAGCCGCAAACCCAATGAATTTCAACTCAAAAACCCCGAAACTTGGCAAGGGAATCTTGAAAATGTCCACTTAATTTCCCTTTCCAAACAAGGAAAACTCAAAGAAGCCCATGAGTTCCTTCAAGAGATGGACCGTTCTAATATTTCGGTTACTCCTCAATCATACAAGCACTTGCTTGAAACTTGTGCAAGTTTAAGGAGCTTGCGTTATGGAAAGTTAGTTCATGATCGGATAAAAAGATTAGAAAAATACCCACCTGCCTTCCTTGAAAATCATGTTCTGCAAATGTACTGTGAGTGTAAAAGTCTTTCGGGTGCTCGGAAACTGTTTGATGAAATACGTGAAAGAACTTCCGATTCATGGGTGATAATTATATCTGCTTATGCAGACGAGGGGCTGTTAGAGAATGCTCTGGACTTGTACTTGGAAATGCGGAATTTAGATGTTAAGGCTAACCCTTCAATTTATATCAGTCTTTTGAAGTCTCTTTCTGATTTTTCATTGTTGGAGCTTGGGAAACAGATGCATTGTCGGGTGATTAAGGCTGGGTTTACTGAAAACGTGTCTATGGACACCACCATATGTAATATGTATGTGAAATGCGGGCGTTTGGAAACTGCTAAGTGGGTTTTTAATTTGATGCGTGAAAAAAATGCCATAGCTTGGACAACGATGATGGTGGGTTATACTCAAGCCGATAGGGCAGAGGATGCCTTGAGATTTTTCTGTAGGATGATGACGGAAGGCATTGAACTGGATGCATTTGTGTTTTCGATAACTCTCAAAGCTTGTGCAGCATTGGAGGATTGGAAGATGGGAGGTCAGGTTCATGGTTTAATTTTTAAGCTTGGTTTTGAAAGTGAGGTCTCGGTTGGTACTCCCCTTGTAGATTTTTATGTGAAATGCAGGAATTTAGAGTCTGCTGATCGAGCATTTAAGCGGATGAATGAACCAAATGATGCTTCTTGGAGTGCTCTATTATGTGGTTATTCTCAAATTGGTGAATTTGAGAAATGCGTTAAGGTTTTCAAGTCTTTAAGAAGTGAAGGAGTTGCTTTGAACGAGTTCATATACACTAGCATTTTCCAAATGTGCTCAGCATTTGCGGACTTGAGTTTGGGTACTCAATCTCATGGAGATGCTATAAAAAGAGGCCTCATTTCCTACCTTTATGGAGAGAGTGCCATGATTACTATGTATGCTAAATGTGGAAGATTAGATCTTGCTTATCAAGTGTTTGAATTGATGGATGAACCGGATACTGTGGCGTGGACGGCTATGATTGCTGGTTATGCTTACCATGGTAGTGCTTCCGAAGCCCTAAACCTCCTTAAGAGGATGCAGGCTTCTGGGGTGAGGCCGAATGCAGTAACATTTGTCGCAGTTTTAACTGCATGTAGCCATACTGGTTTGGTCGAAGAAGCCGAGCAGTATCTAGAATCGATGAATAGCAAGCATGGCGTGGAACCAACTATCGATCATTACGATTGTATGATTGATGCATATGCCCGAGCTGGTTTATTTAACAAGGCACTTGATTTGATAAACACAATGCCATTTGAACCTGATGCAATGAGCTGGAAAAGCCTATTGGGTGGATGCACAATCCACCAGAATTTCGAGGTTGGGAAAATCGCTGGAGAAAAGCTCCTTCAACTGGACCCCAAGGACAATGCTGCTTATATCCTCATGTTCAACATGCACACTTTGTCCGGGAGGTGGGATGAAGCTGCCAGTGTTCGAAGGATGATGGCTGAAAGAAATTTAAGAAAGGAGACGGGTTGCAGCTGGATCACCGTTAAAGGCGGTGTACACCGATTTATAGTAGGTGATAGACACCATCCTCAAACAGAAGAGATTTACTCAAAGTTGCAGGAACTAGACTTTTCTGATAGTGTCCAAGAACATGAACTTTTAACCGAGGAGGACGATGAGGAAGCATCAAAAATTTCATCAGAGCGAAAGGTTCAGCTCTTTATCCACAGCGAGAGGCTAGCAATTGCATTTGGGCTAATTTCAACACCAAGTAATACTCCTGTTGTGGTTTTGAAAAATCTGAGGGCTTGCAAAGATTGTCATGATTTTGGAAAACATGTCTCTATGGTTACAGGACGTGAAATTGTTGTTAGAGATTCTAATCGATTCCATCACTTCAAATCTGGAAAGTGTTCCTGCAGTGACTTCTGGTAAGGTTTGTGACTAGAATCATATATGTGCAGCAACAGGGCAGTTGTTAATCAAAACTTGAGAGCTTTAGCTGGAGCAGTGAGTCGAGTTGCCCAAGAGAGAGTTCAAACTTTTTTATGTTACTTAGCCTCGTTTGGCAGATATTAAAATTAGATTTTTAGCAGATTTTGATAAAAATTGATGGAATGTGTAGTTGAAAATTTGTGGGTCCTGACAAATGTGTCGTTAAAATTAATTGTTGACTTTTACTTAGATTTTAATCATATTTTTACCGATACCAAGCAAGGTCTTCTGTATTTAGGTAGCAAGCTACAGTTGCTCAAACTTTGTTAATAATAATATTATTATTATTATTATTATTCTTTTTTTTTTTAATTTTAATTTATGGGGATTGTGTTATGGAATTAGATAGCAGTCAATGATATTTTAGAATAAACAAATATTAGACAGAAATTAGTCAAAAGTGGGAATGAATGCATGAAAATGATATTAATCATAGCAGCAACGCAATTGTTATACTTTATTTTATTTAATCTTTGTTGTAAACAAATGTTGATCTAATCTAGTTTAGTGGGCACTAAAAAAGCAAATTAAAAAAGCAATAATATTATGAGGTGACAGAGGAGCTTCCCCATGCATCGACACGGACTGACTTGGAAGTGATTAAATTTATTATTAAACCCACTTCTTTTCGTGTTTGCGTGCACCCTATTTGTCAGTTAAAATGGAATTAAAAAAAAAAGAAAGATAACGGTAGAGGTCCTAAACTATAAAAAGTGTAGTAAGTTCGTCCTCAACTTTAATATTTTGTACTTAAATTATCAAATTCTAATCTTTTAGTATAAATGGTATCTGTATATTTCATCATTAAAAATCTTATTATTTTATTTTCTGTCAGAAGGAAAAAGAAAGGGTAAAAACACAATCGGGTACTAAGGTAATCAAAATTGAAAGATTTCAAATTTAAGTAATGCTTTCACAAATTTAATAGGGATATTTGCAGTCACGGTTCCAAACATTTCAAAATATTACAGATTTTATTCTGATATTTCATTTGTTGCACCGATGATCCCAACCTTTCAAGTTCGTGTGTTTGGAGAATAAATAGATGGCAACAATCCATTTTTTCATTAGTTGACTAGAAAGTTAACTTTGACCACTCCCACCCCCCAAACCAAATTAAATTCAGAAATAACGAACCATCACTTGCACTGTTGACCATCGCCGACCCATTGCCACCAACTCAAAGCCCCTTACCATGGATCAAAGAAAATTAAGAAGTTTGCTTTACAATTTTCAATTATCCATGGGAAATGAAGCTTATCTAATGAAGTTTGACTCCAAGGTATTAAAGAGAAAGGCATAAGATCAAGTTGAATGTGTATGATTTGGGAGTGTTTATTATGAAGCTTGAAAGTTACGAGATAGCGTTAGACCGAACTAGATAATCCTTTTAATTTGACTTTACGTGCGAAATTAATCTACTACAAGTAACAAGCAACTTTTAACAGTTTTTAGATGGTTAAGCATACAATCCAATTTCCCTAAATTGAATTACCGCAATTGTAATATTTGCAAAGCACTAAATAAGACACAGTTTGATGACGGAGAAATCCAACGTGAGTAAAAACTACGGGACCAAACCAGTTACATCCGCTATAGACAATGTAGGTTGCAGTTCGATTTTAGCCTAGTTCTACTAGCAATAAACCTTGCTACTCCAAGATCTGCTGTTCATTCTAACCTTAAGATCTGCTGCCATGGATACTGTCTAGTCTACCCCACTAGACCTCCCAATCTACCTTATATAGCTTTCAAGATCTGTTGTGCTCTAGACTCACAATCTTCTACCAAGATTTGCTGTCCAGTCTTACAATCTTCTGCACACGTCTCTTTCAAGTGGATACATAGGAATCACCTATTCATGTGCTTCTTAATATGCTTGAATCCCTTCTTTAAGGTATTAAGGAAGTCAGGTGTTTTGGATTATGTAACCTTAGTGTTTTCTCCAAAACTAGGTTGCCGAGTCACAAGAATTATATGAATGAATCAATGCATAAATCGCCTTTTGGATCTCTCAAATATGATGTGGATGTGTTTTGCAATATAAGAACAATATAGCAACGACTCAAAATTCGTCCATGGTGGTATTTATATCTAGGACCGTACAGGTATCATGGACCGTGTTAAACTCTTTAAAATTGCGACTTAGGGTTTTCTGGATACAACTGTCGCTCGAGCGACTGTCGGGAGACAAACGAGTGAAGGTTGTTCTGCATGTGCTGCTTGAGCGAGACATTGACGAGCAGCTAGTGAAAATTTGGCGTGTCTTCAACATTGTTCCAAACTTGAATTCGAACCCTAACTCAACTATACATAATTGTACTTAGGTCTTTGACTTTTACTAGTGTTCAATTAAGTCATTTTTGTTCACAACCATGTCAATTACAACATTGGACCTAAAATCCCCCATTTGACATTTTGTGACAAAACTATACAAATCAAGTCAAGGAATTAAAATATATCAAACAAAACTAATCTACCCAAATTACCTAAGTTCTTCTGCTTCTTGCATTCCTTAGTATACCTGTTTCCTGAAATAAAAAACTCACATACCCAGTGTAAAAGCACATGATACAGGAAATTAAGAATTCACTACACAAATAAGCATGCTAGTTTGAGACGTGATATTAATGTCAATCAAAACACCAACTGAAACATTAACATCACAAAATATCAAATCTCAAACTGTTATGCATATAATATGCAATGCAGATGCAATGCACATTTTCCCACTTATTGCAAACTCTCAATAATTTTATGCAGCAGACAAATATATCTATATCTCTCCCCAACGACCCCTCTTACATATAATGCAAATCAATTTCAATGCTCCTCCTGTGTATGTTCTCTCTCCCTATATATAAACTTTCTCCCCTTTTTTTTTTGTCCCAAGTAACTAAGGATGCAATTTCAAACTAAATTCAAACATGAATATACAACAGTTCAAAAATGCAGTTGATAGCATGCACATGTATAATTAACAAGTAGTAAACCTCCTCACATACTCAATTTAAGTTAGAATGAAATAAATAATATAAGTGACTCATGTGTGTAAAGTGTCACTATTCCAAGGCAAACATGATTTCAAACCTTAATTTTGTGAGAAGGGACATGCTAAACATAGTGGTATTCTCCTACTAATGAAAATCAAACCTTAAAGTACAGTATGACCTTTTATATGAAGCTCATTTTTACAAATATATCAATTTTTTCTTTACTTCCCCTAACTTTGAGCATATATGATTTTTACATTTTTCAATTTTGTACCAACTCATCATATTTTTCTTTTCGATAGCTCATAATATTTTTTCATCTTAAGTGCATGTTCTTCTCCATTGAACAACTAAGATGACCCCTATAGCGAGCTTTAGGTTAGTTAATCCAAGTCAGATGACCATAGACACTAGATTTTTAGACACCTTCCACGCTTAATTGCTCGAGTTAAATAGTCTCGAAGAAGAACACTAAGATATGAGTTTTTTTAGCATTAGGGGATATACTTAAACTTAGGTCTATTAAAAATGATCAATTTATGTTCAAAGTCAATTTACCAACAAACGATTGACATCCCAAATCTCACACACGCGATTAAGTCCCATTTACAATTTCATAGTGTGTGCAGTGCAGGTGGTACATGAAAGCACCTATACTAAGCACTTCATATCAACCTAAGCAAGTAATAGAAACAAAGCTACAACTCATCCATTATGTTCAAACATGATCACAACATACAAGTTCAAGAATGTTATAAGTTATGTTGTAGTAAAAATTTTCATTTCCATTTTTTATTTTCAATTTTTCAATTTTTTATTTTTTTGTGTTTTCATTTTTCAAAAAATGAATGCGCCACACATAAAGGAAAAAATAATTAAGCACAAAAAAAAAATGCATATGTCAAAACAAACATATAGAAAATGCATATGCATGAAACTACAACCTAAAAAATAAACAAAAACGTGTGATGCATTCAAAAGTCAACAACATGAAACCATTAAGCACATAAATGCATAAAAATACCTAATCAACTAGGTCTGTGAATGCTTTTATCTTTAAGAGCACCATAATCTATATCAAAGTTTTTAAGATTAGTCTTTTTCACCCATATTTGCCTAGTGGGAGAACGTTTTTCAGACAATTGTGTCACAAACTTGGTCAAATGACTCACTTGAGTAGTAAGGAGTCCTATCTGACCAACAAACTCCTGATTTTTATTCTTATTAAAGCTCATGTGTCTATGACTGTTCAAAAATTGATGACATCTAGGGCGTATGTGTCCTAACTCACCATAGTGAAAGCAGGTGGGGAAAACCTATGACCAATGTTATGTTGACGCTCACGTCTATTCCTAGATCGATGGGTCCTACGCTCTCTAGTAGGCCTATGTCTAATAAATCCCTTATTCTTATGTTTGGGATTAGCCACATGTGTGGGCTGGTCAGTTGCAGGAACAAATGGGATCTTAGAAGTGCAAACAATGTTCTCCTCAAAACCTAGACCTACTCTATTCCTAGCCGACTTGCTCATTCCTAGAATATTATTTAGCTTTTCAGAACCACTAGAGAAGGCAAGCACTAGAGACTTAGAATACTCTAGATCCCTCAATATGTTCTTAACCTGGATTTCTAAAGTCTCTTTCTCGATGGTGAACTCACTCACTTTCCTAGATAACCTCTTAAGCTCACTGGTGAAATTATTAACCCGAGTATCTAAAGTTTCATTCATTATTTTTGCACTTCACTCAAGATCGATGTAGATTCCTTAATATGCGCTATTACTTTCTCATTTTCCAATTCAAGTTCCTTATTTTTCGAACTCAAGGCACTATTTTTAGTAAAAATCTTAAGACTCTCCTCATACATCCTATCATAAGCCTCTTGGATATCTTTCTCACTCATATACTCTTTATCAGAATCCTCATCACTATCTAAGTCCTCTTCTCTTTCACTCCCCTGGTCAGATCTTTCCCTAACACTATCAACGAAGGCTAAATTATTCTCACTATCCGCACGAGCGAATCTTGCACTCAGAATCTCCAAGCTAGACTTATCATCAGTGAGAGTAGCATTCATAACCTTCTCCTCACTTCTCCTACTGCTAGGGCACTATCTCTTATCATGGTCGAAACCTTAACAATTATGGCACCTCATAGATTTAGATTTTCTCCTAGATTCGCATGGGGTACCTCTGTGTCTTTCCCGAGGATATTTTTCTTCCTAAACATCTTCCGAAATTTTTTAGCTAGGTAAGCGAACTCCTTATCATTCGGTGAATCAGATTCAAAGGATTTTGTTCGGGTATTCCTCACAGTTTTCAAGGCCAATGACATTTCTTTAACTGGATTTTTTAAGGTTAGCTCATAAGTCTGCAGGGATTTGACTAACTCTTCTACCTTAATAGAATTAATATCTTTACTTACCTCAATAGCTGTAAATTTCGGCCTGAATCTCTCGGGTAGGGATCTAAGGATTTTTCGAACTATCTTAGGTTCGAAAATTCTCTCACCTAAATTGAAGGAGGATCTTACATGTCGTTTAAGCTAGATAAAAGAAGTCAAAGCTCTCATCTTCCCTCATTCTAATTTCCTCGAACCTCGTGGTCAGCATTTGTAACTTCGAATTTTTGATCGTTTGTGTTCTCCCATGTGTGATCTCTAAAATATCCCAAACTTCTTTTGCTATCTCACACATTGATACTTGCCTAAACTCACCAAGGGAAATAGCCATAAAGAGGGCATGTAAGACTTTGTTATTCTAGTTACATTCATCTAAGTTACCCTTGGACCAGTTTTTTTATCGGAGTGGGAGTAACTACATCACCAACTTTTGTATTGGGAGGACTCCAACCCTTCACTACACTCATCTATATCCTCTCATCCATGGATTTTAAAAACACTCTCATTCTCACTTTTCAGTATGCGTAATTACTACCATCAAAATGGGGCATGACGAAAAACGAAGTACTCATCTAGACAGTAAGGCCAGGACACGAGATTAGACTCTGATTCCACTTGAAAGTTATGGGATAGCGCTAGACCGAACTAGATAACCATTTTAATTGGACCATAAATGTGAAATTAATCTACTACAAGCAACAAGTCACTTTTAGGAGTTTCTAGATGGCTAAGCATACAATCCAATTTTCCTAAGTCATTACCGGAGTTGTAATATTTGAAAAGCACTAAATAAGACACAGTTTGATGACAGAGAAACCCAACGTGGGTAGGAACTCCGGGATCAAGCCAGTTACCTCTACTATAGACAATGTGAGTTATAGTTCGATTCCAACCTAGTTTCACTAGCTATTGTAAACCCTGCAACTCCAAGATCTACTGTTCATTCCAGCCTCATGATCTGCTACCATAGATACTATTTAGTCTATCCCACTAGACCTCCCAATCTACCTTATGTAGCTTCCAAGATCTGCTGTGATTCAGACTCATAATTTTCTACCAAGATCCTCTGTCCAGTCTTACAATCTTCTGCACACATCTCTTCCAACTGGATACACAGGAATCACCTATTCATGTTTTTCTTACTGCGCTTGAATCCTTTCTTAAAGTGTTAAGGAAGTCAAGTGTTTTGGATTATGTAACCTTGAAGTTTTCTCCAAAATCAGATTGCCAAATCACAAGAATTATATGAATGAATCAATGCATGAATCGTCTCTTGGATCTCTCAAATATAATGTGGATGTGTTTTGCAATAGAAGAACAATGTAGCAACCACTTAAAATTCGTCCATGGCGGTATTTATATCTAGGACCGTTCAGGTATCATGGACCGTGTTAAGCTCTTTAAAATCGCGACTTAGGGTTTTTCGAATACAATTGTCGCTCGAGCGAAAGTACTGTTGCTCGACCGACGACCCGGCGACAGGTGAGCGAAAGTTGTTCCGCATGTATTGCTTGAGCGAGAAATTGACGAGCAGCTAGCGAAAATTCGACGTGTCTTCAACCTTGTTCCAAACTTGAATTCGAATCGTAACTCAATTATACATAACTACACCTAGGTCCTCGACTTTTACTAGTGTTCAATTAAGTCATTTTTGTTCACAAACATGCCAATTACAACATTGGACATAAGAAAGCTAATAGGTTTGTTTATCAATTAACAGTTGCAAAAGACTAAATGGATTAGACCTCCATTCGCTGGCTGTAAATAAGGGCTTCACTGATTTTACTCAAGGGCTGTAAATTGGGGCTTCATTGGGTTGAACCTATTAAAGGGATTGTGTGAATCGAGAATGTAATCGAGCATCCCGTATGCGATAATGGTAATCACAAAATGGTGAACCCAAATTCTACAATAAATTCGAAATAACACCGGGCGAACCCAAACCCAAGGATTTGAGATTGAAATCCAAAATGGTATTATCCACTTTCATTGTTATTATTAGGTTACAAATCAATTGAATTCAATAACGTTCTCGATTCGAATCAAATTGTTTTGGACAATTTTCCCTATGTCAGGCTGTATTAGATTTACGAAAACACTAGCTCACAATTGTATATTCTAAAGATCAGAAAGAACGAGAATCAAAGAATTATAGTTCTTTATTTGCAGTGCATTCACGCAATCTGAAGGGTCGATGTAGGCAGTGGGTTGGAGGTGGTCAATGGTGTCAGTGGTGGTCCGATGGTTTTATGAATTAAAATTGATTTGGTGGTGAATTTCATTTTTTTTGGATTTTTTATTTAGTTATTTTAATTATTTTATTGAGGAATTTAATGTTATTGTTTTACCCTTTTTAAATTGATTAAAATGAAGTCAAAGTTAATTTTTTGATCAACTAACGGAAAATGGATGGTTTCCTTTCATTTGTCCTCCATCCGCACGTACTAGAAATGTATGGGACCATGAGTGCAATAAATGAAAGATTAGGTTAAAACCTACAATGTTTTGAATGGTTGAGGTGGTGACTATAATTATCCCAATTCAATAGGCAAAATTTTGTAAAATGCAAGGATCACAACCTTTCAACCTAAATGGTTTAGAAATGGACTAAGATTAGTTTGATTTAATACATCAAGATAAATAATGCAATAAATGATTACTATAGTTGGATTAAAATTTGATATTGATAATTGATGACATCAATTTTGCTACATGTATACGCCTCTTGACATCCTAATTTACCGATTTTACACTTGGCACAATCTAATACCACCTCTCTTATCTTACACATTTAATCCAATCATTATAAAACTATCACATCATCCATCTGTCAACCAAGTGGTAAAAGGAAGTATACAAATAGTTTTATTCTTGATGACATAGCAATTAGCAGAGCAAGAATGTAATAAATTGAAAAAATAAAATAAAATAGAGTATTGCAGTAAAACAATATAAAGAATAATGTTAATTAAGTTAACGCGTAATTCGTTGCTCAATGTATTAAGATGTATCTAATTATATTGAACAATAAATTGGCATATCCTCGATCACTTAGATATGATGAGAGACAATTATGGAGAGAGAATTAGAGGAAGGTATTGGTCTAGAAATTAATTGGCACCAATCAAAGATGATAGAAACTGTACAGTCTATCTTAACTCCTAGAACTATCCTTGTGACCATGTTTCCAAATTTTAACATGCCTATATCAGATCCTCAACTCCTTTCTGTTTTGAAAGTTTAAATCCAAATAGTTGGAGCCGTTCCATCTTCAGTTAGTTACGGAGCAACTCCTCATTACCAAATGGTATATAGAATCCAAATCACTCCTTGGATTTTGCTATTCCTCAAGAAACAGAAGATGCTCTACATCGTCAAAAGGATACTGAACATGTTCCTAATTGTACTTATGTTCCAAGACAATAAACTCAAAGCTGCCAAGGAATCTACTCTCATACAGTCAACCCAACATTGTTTCAGAAAGAAATATGATGGATTTGTCGAAATTTATTTCAAAAAGGATCAATCCACAAAACGGCCACCTTGCTTTCCAACCCAATTCACCTTCTTAGATGATATTCCTATATATGCCTTTGATTCAAATGGACGACATATTTATTGTAAAACAGAAGAAAAGGGTCACAATTTCTAGTAGTTTAAATATATGGTTAGATAAAATTTGTTTCTTTAGAAAATTGATGAAAGTCCACAAAGAATCGAAATGACTCCTAAACAACAAACTACTAACCTACTAGGGATGGCAATTTGACTCGTCGGTTTGGGCCTCCCGTATGTCGACCCCAAAAAAGCCCGAGCTAACTCGGCTAGAGGCTCGATTAAGCTCGGGCCGAGCCCCATTTTGGGGTGACAGGCCGAGCCCCGAACTGGCCCGTGAGCCTTACGGGTCGGTTTGAATAAAAAAGAAAAAGCGTAAATAAAGGCAGCGTGAATAAAGCATTTATTGCCTTATTTTAAAGCCAGCAGTTTGTTGCCTTTAAAAATAGAGGCAGGATTTCTCGGCTCGGCCCTAGCCTAAATTTTTTGGGTGAGTTTTTGCCCAGTTTGGGTCCGAAAAAAGCTCGATTCGTTTCACTCGAGCCGAGCTCGAGTCTTGAATTTTGACTCGACTTGTTGACATCCTTATACCATACTAACTCCAATTGAAGCATGTAGAAAAAGAATCGAAACAATCCACAATAAAATCCCTTCTTAGCCCAGAGACTCCCTTTTGATACACAAGAAAAGGAAATCAAACAACTAAAAACCCAATTGACCGACATGGAATCCCAAACTTTATTCTCTCCAACATGATATCCTTCCTCAGAGCCGTAGTCCTCCTCATATAGTCCATACAACCTAGATAGAACCCCAATAAATTATTGAACATCTCTCTGTACTGAATACAACAACAACTTAAAAAAAAAATATTTCAAAGATGTAAGTGTTATGCCCTAGGTCCAATCAACTTTTAGCATAAGTACTTTTGATATACGTTTAATACATTTATTTTGGCAAGATCTATTATGATATTAAATAATAGAGTCCGTAGATTCAAGTCTTAATAATCTGTTAATCAGAAGGAGTTGTGATTGTGAGGTACAAATTAAATATGATTGAATCTTAAATCATCCATGATCATACGTAATAACGATATACGGATATCGTTGTTACGGATAGACCATCACGTGTGTCATTCCTTACTTGTGAAGTAAGTAGCTGATCTCACAAGTTAAAGTGTGGTGACACTTAAATGAACACGTGAATATTTTGTTATAGAACAAAACATTGGAGACACGCTCGGAGATTCCACATGGATAACTATCTGAGTGTTAGTAGTTAATCTCTAACGTTCGGTAGTGAAATTAGTCATTCGACTTGATATCATCATAGTATCTTATGTGGGGACAGTCATACTTTGGTGATGCTGGAAGTTGCTCTGTCAAGGGCCGCTAATACGGCATCGTTCGGGTATGTCAAGAATCATATGAAGGTTGTGAATGATCAATAGAGGATTCGTCACTCTTAGATAGTAAGAGTTTATGATCTGCATTTCATCCAGTTAAGTTGATAATGAAATCCTTGGCCAAGGTGTACGCATAAGTCGAAAAGGAGTTTTCGACTTACATGGACTTAATAGTGGAATGAAAGATATGATCGATAATTGAGATTGACACTTATCTATATCTCGTTATTGATCGGATCATACTGACGAAGGGATTACAGTTTCACGATAAACGAACGAGTTTGGTTTTATCATACCACGTGACATTTCCCGTCACATGTATTGCCCTGACACATTGCTAGATATCAATCTGAAATTACGGATGTGAATTAGTGATAAATTAAATGGGTGTTTTGATTTATCGATTTTGATAAGATCAAAATAATAATTCACGTTGTTAGGCATCGTGATTGGGAACCTAATGAGTCACACATAAAAGGAGAACTAGAAGATTGAGATCCGTCAATTAATTAATTGACAAGTGTTGTATAATTAATTAATTGGATTGCTTATTAATATGCCCGAATTAATTAATTGGATTAATTAATTCATGAACCGAATTTAATTAATTGGATTAATTAAATATTAGACCGGGTTAAGTTTAAGAGACGGGCCAAACCCGTTTGGGTTTATATAAATAAGCTGCTAGAGTTTGTAAACAGTTGATGGATTTTCATTATTTTTGCTAGCACAAGAAAAGTAAACCCTAGTTTTTCTCTTAATCTTACTCTCTGTGTGGATACCATTGGAGGCTGGACAATTAGACAGCTGTGGGAGGCAGATTAGGATTGTTGGAACTACAAGAATAGCAAAGGAGTTTGCAGATCTGAATAAAGGTGTAATTCTTATCACAGTTTCTATCTAAACACAAAGTAGATCCTTGGTGGGAATTAAAATTTATTTAATTTTTCGCTGTGCATGATAAGTAAATTCCTAACAGAAGAGTTCGAGTCTAAAAGTTGAAAACCCATCAGGAGAAGGATATTCTAGAAACAATGATGATGGAATGCTTGATTATAATGAAAACCAATCAGTTACAAATAATTACTATTCTCACAATGATAATTTATTTGTTATTTTCACCCTTGATGATATATCACCTTCCCAATAGAGATCTAGATTATAAGAGATGCTAGCATGGGCCACGGCAGAATTAGCAAAGCCCAATATGACTGAAAAATTGGTCATAAGAGGAATCCTGGCAAGATTCGTTGGATTTTTGAAAGATCGGTTTATAGTTCTTGGAGATCACAAGCAATGGCAATGGAGGAATGCTCAATCAATCGATTCATTCTTTAATAATTTGCACTGAAAATTCTGCGAAAAACCAGGTCATACAAAAGAAAAGGCCAATGAAGATTTCTTTACATTAAAGTGTTGCTCTTACAAGCTTAAAGATTTGGACAAACACTTTAAAGAGGTAAAAAAAAAAAGACTATATCCTTGGAGGAATAGATGATCACAATCTCAAGCAAGCCTATCTTGAATCTCTTCTAGAAATGTTTGGAAAACAAACTCACGGGATGATGGAATTGAAAGGACAAACGATATCTCAGACATCCATTGGAAAAATCCACAACTAAATATTAAAGAATTTTAAAAACATTGTAACCAAAGTGATTTCTTCTGAGACTTTAACATAAATGAAAGCAATTTGACAAAGCCTGTGACCAGTCATACTAAGAACTAAATGCCGACATAATGACAAGGAATGTGATTGACAAGGAATGTGATTGTTCAAAAACCAGGAGATTCAAAAGTAACAAAATTTAAAGTTCACAAAAGAAGGTAAAAATTTTTCCCGACTTCTTTTCAAAAGAAAACGATTTTTCAGAAGAAAGTTTTCAAAAAAGAAAATGTTAAGACTTGGGGTCCATCTTAAAATGTCAATCTTATTAAAAGGAGTAGTCCAAGACCTTATAAGTTGGTCTATGTTATCATCTTTATTCGACGTGGGATTATATCCCTTAACATGCCTCCGCAAGATGGTGGCTCGTTTGAGCGGACAAATCTTGAAATTCGTATGCTCATTTTTTTAGTTTTAATCGGATCAAATTGCTCGTTAGAGTTTAATGGGCTCTGATACCATGTTAAGACTTGGGGGTCCATCTTAAAAGGTTAACCTTATTAAAAGGAGTAGCCCAAGACCTTATAAATTGGTCTATGTTATCATCTTTATTCGATGTGGGATTATATGCCTTAATAGAAAGGAAACCAATATTTCATATGTGGAAATGAGGGCAATTTTGCAAATAAACTGTAACAATAGCAAGAGAAAAGAAAAGATCATTCATACAATTCTTTAGGAAACACAAGTTGATTTTCATGAAGATGATTTGGAATGTTTATTTTCAGAAGAAGATGACTAGTCACAAAAACAGTTTTTGCTCTTGAATATCATGATGATAACAACTGCTTGATACAAAAAGTGGCATCCTCATTTCTTAACCCAACCATACTCCCACAAAACATGTGGAAAAAACACCAGAAAATCTTACAAGCAATCAATAATGAGTACTTCACTACTGAGCTCATTAGCAAACCTGTCCAAATTCAATTTTTCCTAGAACTTAGCATCACACACAAATTACTAGGATCATCGTTAACTGTTAAAGATCTTGTTATCATTTTTGATATTATTTGACAATTATGGAAAAAAGAGTTGTACCCCAGTCAATTGGCCTCAAATTCCAAAATTACTATGCAAACCAATCACTTATTACACCTATTTTGTACCTACCATAGAAGAGATCCTTATAAGAGTTTGTTGTACAGAATTTCATACAGATTTTCTCACCAAATGCACAAAACTCCTTCGGAAAAATTCACATTTCTTCATAATCTTGCCCTTTAAAAGAAATGATGATATTAATCCAACAAAGGCAAGTCATACTAGAATGAGTCCAGAACACTTGGAACTTGCAACTAAAGAATTTGTCCAATTACAATCAGAAGTACTTATTGAGCCAACAATTTCTCAATGGGCATGCCAAGCCTTTTATGTCAACGAGAGAAGTGAGCAAGTCAAAGGAAATTTGAGATTAGTCATTGATTACACACCACTAAATCATTTCCTTGCGAATGATAAATTTACCCTTCTTGACAAGAAAACAATGTTTGCAAATCTGGCGACAGCAAAAGGCTTTTATAAATTTGACTTGAAAGCAGGGTTTTGGCAACTTGGAATCAAACCAGAAGAAAGGCATAAGACAACATTCTGTATTCTAAATATAAATTTCCAGTGGACAGTAATGCCTTTTGGTTTCAAAACGACACCTTCTTTATTCAAAAGGCAATGGTGAAGATTTTCCAACCACTTCTCAAAATAACATTGATCTACATTGATGACATTATTTTGTTTTCTGATAATATAGATATCTATGAAGTATTCCTCCAAAGATTTACAACTATAGTTACATAATATGGTATCATGCTGTCCCGTAAAGGTGATCATTGCAACGCCATAAATTGATTTTCTCGGAATGTATATCAAAAATGGAAAAATTCCTTATAGCCACACATTGCTAAAGAACTTCACAAGTTTCCCGATGATAACTTGACAAAACAACAAGTACAACAATTTTTGAAGTGGTGAACTATATGACTGATTTTCCCAAAAAATTGGCTCCATTATACGGCCTCTACACGATATGCTAAAGAAAAACCTTCCACAATAGTCTTACAAGCAAACTCAACCTGTCAAAAGAATCAAACAGAAATTCATAATATCTCAATCCTTCAAATTCCTACTGTTGGAAAATGAATATTACAAACAGATGCAAGTGATTCTTACTGGAGAACAATACTTGTAGAAGAAAATAATGGTGAAAGAAGAGTTATTGGATACAAAAATGGAACATTTCAAATAAGCTGAAAAATAATATCATTCTATATTCAAGGAGATTCTTGCAGTCAAAAGGAGAAAATCCCAACTTCATCTCGTTGTCATAAATTTCTAATTGAAATGGACATGAAAGTACTTTCTCAAATGCTTAAGTTGCAGAAAAAACAAATTCTAAATTCACAACTCTTGAGATGTGCAGAATTGTTTTCCAATTGACTTTGAAGTCAAACATATCAAAGACAAATCCAAGCAACTACCTGATCTATTTTTAGAACAACACCTTCCATGCTTTCACAAATTCCAACAATCTGCACGCTCAATCCCTTCTCACAAAATTCACGAAATCTCCTAATCCAAAATTTCCCTTATAAACTCTAAAACTTGATCAAAAATCAAACAATACATCTAGGTCAAAAGAACTCGTGTTAAAATATCAATCCCTAGTCATTAGTCAGTATGCCATTCAAATTTTTGGAGGACTTGGTTTTCATCCAGATTATCCATTTTTCAATTTCTTTTATTTAAATCCAAAACAAGTCAAAGAATTTTTTACAAAAGAACTTCTATCTTTTCTCTGGTTATTTTTGGAGTTACACCAAATTGCAATATGTTTTAATACATTCAACATAAAACACTGGCTCTCTGAACTCAATTCACAACACTAGAAAGATTACCTAGAATTCTTTTCAAAACCAGATAATTAAGTAATAAGATTTTTTGAAAGGTTTTTTTTTTTTTTTTTTTTTTTTCACTTGATCATTGGTATAAAAAAAATCAACGCTTCTTGTTTAAAATTCAAAGATCTTAGGACTTCATTTGACAATGTTTATGTGATCCTCATTTTTCGAAGGCAAGTATATTTTACTGAGCCGACTATTGTGAACATTTTTCATATGTAAAGGAATATGTAGTCCAATCATTCAATCTTCATAGAGATTGGGAAAAATATCCTCAAGAATCCAAAACGTTCTAAAGGAAAATGACAGAACTCAATCAGACAACCCTTCCTAAAATATGACCTAACATTGAAGATGATGCACCATGAGAAACTCTACTAATATCATATGCTCAAAGAATCCAGATTTACAATTATGGTCCACCCACCCGACGATTACCATTTTGACAATTCTTGGAATCAGTTATATCTTGGTAGGCCTACACAAAGCTTAGGACAAACAATCAAATATTCAGTAGACAGCTTCGAAGGTCAATAACATAGAGAGCAATTGTGAAAAATGCTCAATGAAAATTTTCTTACCACAACACTCTACACTGGAAGAGACAATCCACAATTCATAAGAAAAACATCCAAAGACAACGAGAAAATATCGCAAGAGGGACCTAGCTCAGGCCAACAGGAACCAACAATGTCCCAGTTCCAAGATTCTCAAGATTCATGGTCCTACTCGTTTGATCCTAATGATATAGAAAATCTAGAGAAACTAGAACAATAGCTTCATGAAGAAAAGAACAAACTAGAAAATATGCCTTGGTGGAAGCAAGTTGGATTATCGTCAGATTCCAAAGATTCAGATGAACCAACAAGAGTAACAAATCTTGGTACTCCTTGAAAATATTATCAACATGTGTATTACAAGTATTTTGTCACTTTATATGAGTTGTATGTTGTGTTGTACAATAATTGATGAATCGCTGTTTGCTTTATCAAAAGTAAAAAAAAAAAAAAAACGGATTTTTCTTTCTCGAAAGAAGGGTTGTTTAGTCAAAAGTCTTTGTCTGTTTGTTTCATTGTTCTACCCGAGTCCTGTATGCTTTTTAAAAGTTATCCATTTGTTTGTAAAATTATTGTACTAGTATGTATTATTGTGTTCATTGTAACTAAAGATTGAAGGAGCATCTTTCCCTATATAAGGAGCCTTCTTCATTCATTATAGAATTATTGAAATATAGAAATAAAATCTTCAGTTTTATTACATCATGGATTTCTAAAGTTCTCTGTTTTCTCACTAGTATTTACAATTCTGACATTAGTCTTGAGTAAGTCATGTTAATCAACTAATCGAGCAGTTACATGAGCATGCTTTACTATTACCTCTTTTGAGGATCCTTTGTGTCGCAGACCACAACGATTCAACAGGAAGATTTACAATCTTAAAAGTTTGGCCCTGTATTTGAAGCCTTAAATTGACTATTTGTTTGTGGGTTAAAATACCTGAATCGCAACTCTCTTTAGGTGGGAACAAAGAAAGTAGTACTTTACCATGTACTAAATTAATCTATGTTAAGCCCCCGTTTGATGCACATTTTGTATCCAATTTTGTAGCCAAAATATAGACGTTGCACAATGATTGTGTCAGAGAGGCGAAAACATTTTTGACTGGAAGATGTAAAATTACCAATTTGCCCTTACACATGAAATTCATTCTTATGTAAATAATGGCAATCCGATAATTTGTTTCCACTGCAATCAACATTTTCTGTAGAGCTGGGTCCCATTGACAAACACCAACGGTCACATTTTGATTAAAATGAGGCAAAATGACTCCCAAACATAACCTAAGTTTTTAGTTTCAACGTACATTTTGATTTACGCTATAACTTATCAAATTTATACTTGACACAATCACATTCCACCTTTCTCATCTAACACATTTAATCCAATCATTATTACACTTCTAGTCATGTGTCAACAAAGGTGTCAAAAGAGATGTATATTTTAATCTTTTTATTTTATTGTTCATAGTTTCGAACCGCCCTTCACGTACAGGTCCCTGCAAAAAAAGACACATGCGTGGACCCCCACACAATTTTGAGGAACTTGTAAAACAACGGTAAGAAAATACCCTGTACATGGGCATTGTCCCATAGTTTATCCACTCACAGTTTGCCGATGATGTCACCAGCCATTAGATTTTATTTTTTTTTTATTTTTTTTCCTCCTCCTGTCGGTCCATTTTTCTTTATTTTCTCTCTTACAACATCCTACAAAACAACTCTAGTTTCACACTCAAATTCAGCTACCATTCGTTTCTTTTTGGGATTCCTACGACAAGTCTGCAAATTAAACTCCCAGTTTCATTCTTTCTTCTGTAAGTTCGAGTTCTTCTTCTTCAAATTTAACTTAATTATCTCTTTCGCTCTTGCATATGTCTTATTTATATCTTCTAGCATGAACCATTAAATCAAGAAATATTAAAAGTTTAATGTGCGATTTTCTTTTTTAATTTCAATCTCTTCATGCAGATTTTTAAATAGTACCCATTTTCTGCATTTTTAATTCTTGATAGCTGCCTGCCAATGAATTTAAAATATGCAAAAATTTGATTCTATTGAAATTTAAAGGGGGGCGAAAATGCCTGGAGACAGAAAGGTACAGAATTTTAGGTCAAGGGTTGTCTAATTAGAAGTTAAAGGAGGTTTCGATTTATTAATACATTTTTTTTTAAAAATTTATTGTTAATATGATAGAAGATTCTTTGTGCATTTAATTACATGAAAAGTGAATGATACTTTAATGGGTGAATATAGAATTTCGATAAACTGTATATGCAGAAATCAATCAAGAATTGGACTGTGGTATAATAAAAAGGGCATCTTTTAGCATGTATGACACGAAGTAGTTGTTGTTGGTTTGAGCATGCCCAAGGCTGTTTTCAATTAGTTTTATCCTGTTATTGGTATCATTTGAACTTGCCTTCGACTCTAAGTGCTTGTTTGGGATAGCTTAAAAAATTACTAGAAACTTGAGGTCAAAGTCAATAATTAATTTTAACTACATATTTCTCCCCCGTTTGGCCCCATTATTTCAATTTTAAATTTTTGGAATAGTATTTTTTGGAGAACGTGTCGTTGAAAAAGAATTAAATTTTTTTGATTTACGTGTAATATTATTTTATGAAAGATTGCATGGTTGAAAATAAGAGATGAAAAATTATAATTTGAAATAATGGGTGCCACACGGGGGCTTCATGGGATCGACAACTTTCATAAACTTTTCAGCCACACATTTCATCAACTTTTATCATAATCTGCTAAATGTCTTATTATCAAAAGCTTTGTCAAACAACCCCTTGGCAAATGAGTGACATTTGGCATAGAAGATCTTGGTGGTGTGACCGTAGAAATATATATTAATGTATATGAACGAACAGTATAAGAAAAATAAATTCCAACTTGTGCAACTTGCATGGAATTCTCAAACTGTGGCCTAGAAATATACAAAACATAAGCGGTTTTATAATGTTTTTTGGCTGATAACTGTCCCTGTAGTTTTGTGTAATATAAAATTTCAATGTTGCAAGTTCAACGCATGGAATTGGCTGCATCTAGCCTGATAATATTGTTTGTGCTATGTACCAATTTTTTTTTTTTTTTTTTTTTACCCTATGGTTAGAATGGATTGGTCTACCTATCCCATAATCTGCTGCTCTCTCAGTTCACTTTTATGACTGAACTTTGTGATTGTCAGGGGTAATGGAAATATTTGGTGCCTACTGAAAAAAGATAGGAGAGATAGTATTAGCAAATCTAATCCAGCATGGAGGTTGTAATTTTTAATATCTTTGGATGACAATGTTCGACTATATGCTGTATTATTCGTCTTTCTAAAGGTGTTCCAAGAATGAAACTTGCACCATTATCTTTAATGGTCTTTTTCTCCTTTCCTTTTGCAACTATTAGTAGATGAACCATTTGATTTTGAGTTTCCCAAGACCATGGATGTTAAAGAAACAAATTCTCCATCAGGATATGGAAAAGCTCCGTGGATATTCAAAGGCAGGCAAGTATCTTACCGTTCATTGAGTAGAGCAACCCATTTAATTTTATTGACCTACCTTTCTCTCCATTAGGGAAAAGAAACAGTAGCATGTTTTTCAAACAAGCTGTTTATTATTTCAGTGCCTTGTACCAGCTTCACCTTGTCAAATCAGAGACAGCTCGAGCTTTCATTCCCACAGATTTCAGATTAGTGGAAGCGTTTGGGTACTAGCTGATATCATTATAATAATGGGTCATATTTAAACTATTAAACTGTTAATTCCATTTAAATAACACAAGTTGGTACTTTGCAACATTCAGATATACTCTTGGTGGATTCTTTCTGGCTAATTATGAGGACAGTCCAGCTGGGATTTTTGATGAGGTTGTCTTTATATTCTTTTCCTCAGTTAAATTATTTCTTATAAACACATATGAGGTCACTAAATTTGTGCTATTTTTTTAGAGTATTATAAAGTTAAAACATCAGAACTTCCAATGGTCCGTCTAAAAGTTCTTGGGATTATGCATTTCAAATTACTAAGGAAAAGATAAAATACTGCCTTCATTTTTATCTTACTGTCAACTAGCATTAACTTCATATTGTTATGACCATATGCTTTGCAGCTTGTGGTTATAGCAGGAATTGTATGGAACCCACCTACATCCTGTGCGTAAGTTTTCTGCCAATCATTTCTTATTCATGGTAGTATAATATCAACGGATTATGTTAGTAGTGTTTAAAATTTATGCACATGCATAGATAGTTCGTAAACATGACATTGATTACTCGTATTTCTGTTAGGCTACCTCAAACCTTTACATCCTATTGGAGTGGATAATAATTTGGATCCCTTTACCGTGCTGATGGCTAATCTGTGCGTCGTTTCATGCTTGATAGCAAGTTAACAACCTTTTTAATATATTCTTTTTTATTTTCACTTGTTTGTATTTTTGGGAAGAGGTTTTGGAGTAGTTAACAAATTTCCATCTGGTCCTTGAGGACACATTCATTATAACCTTCAATAATTTGGTTAGTTGTTACTTCAAGCAATCAGAGTGTTTATGACCAAACATTCAGTTTATACCAATATTAAAGCGACATGGATCTCATTGATGAAACTATTATCATATTCAGAATATCGTTTAATACCTACTCAAGTGGCCTATACAATTACTTTTTCTTTCCAGGATTTTAAAAAGAAAAGTAAAGGTGCAGGATTGGCTACTTAGGAGTTGCAAAAGATAATGCTCCCTAGTGAACCTATTTATTTTTACTTTAACTATCAGCTTCTTTAGTCTATACAGAAGTCTTCACATTGGCAAACAGGCTTTGAATTTCTTTTGCCAACAGTTGGGCGGCAAGAGTGCTGGTGAACAGTGATGACGCTTGTGTCCATGGCAGAAAGGTAGCATTCTGAAATACTCATTATTTTTAAGGCTTCTGTTTGGCTAAATTCACAAATCATTTATAAATAGTCAAACTTCATTTTCAATTATGCATTCCAATTGACCAACAGTACTATTCACTTATCCACCACTCATATAAATTTATTTATAGATTAAATCATTGATAAATTCTTCCCTAACGGAGGCTAATATGTCTTCTTTGAGGTCACAAATGATTTACCTGGGGATATTTTTTATTTACCTTCTTTCTCCTGTGCATTATTGCAGGTTGTTGGACTTCCAAGTCAAGTTGCCAAGTTTTCAAAGGTGAGCCTCAATCTGTATACTTCTTCTATATGCAGTAATCATAAGCCAAAATCATTTTACCTGGTAACAATATTAACTAAAATTCAAGAATTGGATTGTCATTAATCTCTGGTGTATATGAAAAGTCATTAAATGATCTAAGTTCTCTTCCTCTTACAAAGCCAGGTGTCAGCCATCACAATTAGTCTTCACTCTGAATTTATTACTTGATTCATTTTTAAGTGGCTACTTAGCTATCATAAGTTATATGATTTCTGTTAAAGTACAGAAAATTACAGCACTTCCTAAGACAACCAAAAGTAGATTCGATAGCTTCCTAAACATGATTGGCATGGCCGATTCTCCTGATAGTGCAAAGAGTTGCATGGACATACAAGTGAGTGAAGGCAATGGTCAAGTGGCAAAGGATATCTGCAGTATCAACCTTGGTACTACTGGTCAGTGGGCTAGAATGTTTTGTTTCTATGCTTATGCCTGTGTTGATCGACTAAAAGTTAGCCATTACCCTTTTTTTTCTTTTGATTTGCAGTTATTGATTTTGGGAAAGATAAGTGTTCTAATGTGTGAATGTAGGTTGTACATAAATCAACCTTCTAATATCCCTTCCTGTAACCCTTTTTTCTCATTCTCTGGGCTCAGTTTTCATTTCTTAGGCGACCACTAATCAATATTATAGGTGCTTTTGCCTGTCAATTGTATATTCTTCTAATGCTATCTACCAAACAACAGTACCTCAACCTGATTCTAACAGGTGGATAGGCCCAGTAATCAAGATCTCACTTCCAAGTTTTAGGTAAAGTTTATTTTATTTTATTTATTCCTTGCCTCTTTTGAGAAATTTATAAATTGCTCTTGATTTTGAATACAGTGGCCGCACAGAGTATAATCCTCACCTTCTCAAGTACTCTTGCCAGATTGAGTGCAGGTTTGGCTACAGTTTGATATTCTCATCCGCATAGATAAATCTTATCCTTCATACGTAATTACAATGACCACTAGTAGATACACCAATGGGGCATTTTACATCTAGCATACACTGTGTAAACTTCAAGATATTTAATGATTTAGAGTAGTTGGCAATTCAAAGTCCTCTTGTGCATTGAACTTGTTTCATACACGTGCAATAATTCTCCTTTTTATTATTGGTACATAATTGTGTATTATGCTTCAAATTTTCATTGATGTAGTCAAACAGGAAAAAAGAGTAAATGAAATGGATTAATCTTTAATTGTTAAGTGCCAATAAGAGAGTTCTTGTGCAGGGTAAGGGCAGTTCCACCAGCAAAAATCTCGAGGCCCTTTGTGTCGGATGTGGATGGAAAAAAATCCTCAGAAGGAAATAGTTCTGAAATGGACTCTGGAGAAGATAAAAGAAACCTCAGCATATCTGTTATGCTGTCGAAGCCAATTTTAGCTTTGGAGTTTAATTGTCTGAAAATGAAAGTGGATGCTCCTACAGTAGTAAAGCTGTAGGTTGGCATATACATATCATCATATTGAAGTCATAAAAAACAAACTACACAGCTCCAAAGAAAGAATTCTAACATTTTAGATTTGGAAATGTTGCCATTTTTGGATAAAGTGGGCTGTTTGATATAACCCAAAAATTCTGTATTGAATGCTTTTAGAATCTATTTATCATTAGTAGAGATCATTACTTGTATGGGTGGCAGTGGGCCTTTCATGTGTCGTAGAATAATGCTATGAGTCGTGCTACTTGAACAGGGCTTTGTAATACTATTTATCTTTATTAGAGATAAACAACAATATATGTGGCAAGTGGTAGGTGATGTGATACAAAACGACAAAGCTAATTTAATGCATGAATGTGAGACTTATTTTATTGGTCTTTTAAGTTAATAGCACATTATGCGTTTGTCATCTCTAATGGAGATAAATAATGTTACTCTTTATTATGTAATGTAATAAAATGCGTCACAACTCCATTAGACATGTCACTTAGACTGATGATGATATCTATTAATGATAAATAGTACTCTTTGTCCCAAATATATAGGCTTGTTTGATTTTTCACACGAATTAAGAAAACATAATTAATGTTATTGAAAATGTAATTTTTGTCAAGAACTTTCCTAATTTACCCTTACTTAATTATTAGCAATTAATAGTAAATTATTGTTGGAAGTAGTAAAAAAATTGAATGATTTAATTTTCAATTCTCACATTCATAAATTATTTTGATGAGATTCATTGGAACCATAAATGAAAAAGTTCAAAATGAATCTCCGTGCTCTCCTAGTGGCGTAAGGTGGTTCTGTTACTCCGATGTTCTAAAGTCACCTGCAAAATGTTGGCTGTGTTGTTCTCCTCCGTTTTACCTCTGGCGTAAGAATTGGAATCAAATAGAGAAATATATATTTAGGAGTTAAATGCGTAGGAAGAGCTTTGATAGTAAAAAGTTCACTAGTTTATACCTGACCCGCCTTGGGGGTATTTATAGGCGGCTGAGGTCGCGTAACTGCCGAGAGGTGCAATACCACGTGTCCCACGTTGTGCTCCCACTTTCCCCACATTCTGAGAAGGTGGTCATTACCCGCCTAGATGTTGGTTGTCTTTGTGGTAATCGCTAGGCGGTCTCTATCTAACTAGGTGTTTTCTCGTGACTAAGTGTTGTAGAGCACCCCGTAGTGGCAGACAGTTTAACATGAATGTAGAGCGCCCGTGTGGGGTCGATGGCTTCACGCGGTAGGCATGGGGGTCGACGCCTTCATTTGGCAGGCATGTAGTCGGCCACGTATGGGTCGTTGTCGTCTAATGCGGGCGTAGTGAAGCCCATGCTGGTAGACATGGGGTGCATTCCAAGCGACTCTACCCTTTGTCGCCATACCCGGTGCTTGTTAAGGGATAATTGCTAAGGGCGTATTATATCACTAGCCCCTGCCTCTTGTCGATATTTTATTGGGGTACGTCTTTGCGCAATTAATTTTTTTTTTCTCGACGTAATTAAATCGAAACGGTCCAAGTGGCGAAGAGATGCGAAGGTGTTGTCCAAGTGGCAGAGATAGTTGGAAAATTTAGCCCCACTTGGAATCTCATGACTTGGTCCCATTTTGGGGGGAAATTTCCCCCAAAAAAATTCAAACTTCAATCCATAAAAAGGGGGAAGGCTTCCCTCATATTCTATTCTCTACCACTCCTTCTTGCTACATTAATAGACAATGTAACTTCTTCCCCTCCTACTATTCCATTCTAGCTTCTTTTGGAGTTTTTCTTCTATTAAAACATGTACAAAACTTTCATTTCTTCATCTTCTAGCGAGAGTGAAAATGAGGGGACGAGAGAGTCGACTGACCCGCCTTTGGGCAGGCCGGTCAACGCCGGCGAGGTTGTTGCTGGTCAACGTCGGTTGACCAGCGCTGTTGTTGGTCGACAATCGACCAGTAGGAGGGCTGGTCGACGGTCAATCGCCCGTCCCCGCCTCTCCCCACCGCGTGGTTGGCCGATCTTCTCCCGATTCGACTACTCCACCGCACTCGGCCGATCTTCAAGCATTTCAGTCGGTTCCCCCGAGGCAATACATAGGTTCGACCAAATCTTTAAATCAAAATGTAGAGATAGAGCGACATGCTGCAGGGAAGGAGGTGACTCTCGAAATTCCAAAATCTTACAGCCTTTATAACTCCCCATCGAAATTAGAAAAGTCGCTCAAAAAGTATGAACGCATAGACAACTATGTTTATAGAGCCCCCGGGCCAAATGAAACACTTCCCGGATCCGACCCCCGCGAGGTTGCCGTTTATAAGGATATCATGGACGGGGGCTTTCGATTCCCTATTCATGCTTTCTTCATTTCATTATTCAATGAATTCCACCTCACCCCTAGTTAGATAAATCCTAATGCGTGGAGGAAAGCGCTTTACTTTTTGTATGTCTGCCTTAGGGAAAAGATTTCGCTTTCAATGGAGCTCTTTAGGTGCGTCTTTGAGATGCATGAGTTAGCCTAGTCAAACGCCTTCGTCTATTTCACCACTAAGGTCTCATTTCGCTTCCCTGCGTTCAGAAACTCTAACAGCGGGTGGAAATCTTGTTTTTTCTTTGTCCGCCCCCATGAAGGTCAATTCACTTTCAACACTCATTACAGACATCCCTTAGTTCGCCTTTTCAATAGCGAAGTCGAGATCACCCCCATTCTGAGAGTGCAAACCCAAAAACTGATTAAAATTCCACCGCTTACGACCAACCTAGGGTCAGTCCTGACAATGAGGAATATGTTGTTGGTGGGGATCGATCATCCTATTGGTATGTTTTCTCCTTTTTTTTGCGTTTCACACTTGCCATTTTTTGGGCTTGATGACCTAGAAATGCTCGTGCAGATATGGATTTCGACCTTGACGATGTGCTGAAGACTTTGTCCATGCCGGGAAACGACGAGGGGTCCGCCCGAACTGATGGTAAGTTTTCAAGTTCATTACTTTTTACTTAGCGCCTTTTTGTATTAGTTATTTTCCAATTTTTTGATGTCTATGGATTCTGCCTTGTATGCCAGGTATGGAATTCGACTTGGAGGTAGCTATGGACTCTGTCTTGGAGCGGGGGCTTGAGGATGAGGATGAACCGTCCCCGGTCCCGTTGAAGAGGAAGAAAGCGACGGATCGAGCAGTCGAGTGTTACGCTGTTGAGGATGCTTCTCAACTTTCGGAGGATCATGTTCGTGTTGTCTTGTCCTCAGGGCATGGAGCGGACCTTGCGAGCCGCATCAGACACGACCTTGAAAATCCGCTACCCAATTTTGGATTCCATCAAACTCGAGGCTACCCTGAGATGAGGATACTTCGTTCTTTAGTGACGCCAGTCAGGGCAAGAGCGATAGCCGAGCACAGCGTTGACAACATCGAGAGAGGTATAGCGGTTTATACTCAAAGGGTAATTTTTTTTTTGCTATACTTCATTTTTCTTGTATAACATAACGACTTTTGTTGGTCTCCTTGTTTTCCAAGTTGTTGCTCTTCAAGCCGGGCTTGCTGTGGCAAGCCGCAGCCAGGCCTCGGAGTTGAAGGCTCTTGCGAAAGAAAAGAAGAAAGAGGCTCACCACTCTAAGAAAAAAAACTCTTCCTTAAAAAAATCCCTCGAAGCAGCGGAGGCCCATGCCCGCGAGCAAGAGATGGAGATTGACAATCTAAGGTCGGCTTTAGCTCGAGCACCAGAAGAGGTTGTGGAGCAGTATAAAGCTTCTGCAGATTACGCCAATGCCTTGCATTCGTATGGGGGGAAGGGGATGACAGCGTCTATCAAGCTAGTCAAGGAGTGGATATCTGTCGAGCACCCTTCTATTGATCCGTCGGGCTTTGACAGGTTTCTTGCGTAGCGTAAGGGTAAAGGGAGTGGAGTCGACCAGCCCGGGACCTTCGGGCGTACGTCAAGAGATGGGAGTGAAGGGACCTCCCGCTCGAGCTGATGCATTATTTACTTGTAGATTTATTAGCATCCATCTTCGTTATTCGAGTTGTTTTATTTCCTACTGGCCCGGGATATGGGCAGACTGACTTTCAGCATCGTGAACATGAATGCCCACTTTTGGACATTGTTATTCTTACGCGTTTCTGTTTTCTTTGTATTTATTTTGCAAGTGTTGATGCCGCTTATTGACATGAGAGTTTTTGTCTGCTCTCTTTATTGTTTACTGTCGTGTTTCAATCCTTATCTATTTTTGGCTTTAAGAGCTCGTCGCTAGCTTCTAAGGCGATTTTTAGCTAACTAAGTTTTTGACTTGGTTGCTCATCACTGGGCGTCGAGCTGTCGAAAGCAGGGTAGGTGGTTTTGAGCCTTAACCATGTTTGGTTTTAATAACTCACCACCAGCCCCCGGGGTGATTTTGAGCTAAACAAATTTTTGACTTGGTTGCTCACTGTCGGGCATCGAGTTGTCGAAGGTGGGGTGTGGTGGTTTTGAGCCTTAACCATTTTTGGATTTAAGAACTCACCACAGCCCCGGGGCGATTTTGAGCTAACCAAATTTTTGACTTGGTTGCTCACCGTCGGGTGTCGAGTTGTCGAAGGTGGAGTGTGGTGGTTTTGAACCTTAACCATTTTTTGGATTTAAGAACTCATCACAGCCCCCTGGGGCGATTTTGAGCTAACCAAATTTTTGACTTGGTTGCTCACCGCCGAGCGTCAAATTGTCGATCTCGGGGTGTGGTGATTTTGTACCTTAACCATGTTTGGTTTTAAGAACCCACCACACCAATTACGATCTATAACCTCATAGTAGAATCAAACGTGCCAGGATTTGGGGACTCAGTAGGCGCACCGGGATGTCCCAGCTAGGCTGGCCCTCCCTTAGTGCCCTCATCATCTGCCGCCCTCCAGGCTTTTTCATTAATAAAAAGTGCCTGCAGTAGGCATTACATCAAGAACATCCTAAATACCGTATTTACAATAGATCATTACATAGGAAAAGTAAAAAACTCCTAATGACTATATTTACAAGAAAGCATAATGCGACTCGGAATTCTTACACACTAATCTACTGGTAGTATTTCTTGAGATGCTCGGTGTTCCATGGCCTACCTAGCGATTTTCCTTCCAAGTTCTTAAGGCTGTAAGCACCCCTTCCAAGGTTTCGAATCACCTCATATGGTCCTTCACAATTCAACCCGAGTTTGGATGGAGGGTGGCCCGCAGCTGCTGCTCCTCTTAACATGAGATCTCCTTATTGAAAAACTCTTGGCTTTACTTTGCGATTGAAGTATCCTGTGGCTCTCCGCTTATAAGTTTCCATCCTCATAGCTGCTTTCTCCCTCACCCCATCTAGTAGGTCGAGTTCCGCATTGGTGGTAGAAACATCAAGTCGGTCGACCTTCATCCTGCCAGTCTCATTCAGGACTTCCATGGGGACAACAACCTCCACCCCAAAGGATAGCTTGAAGGGTGTTTCTCCCGTTGGCTCTTGGGGAGTTTTGTGATATGCGCACAATACGTTGGGTAGCTCGTCCGCCCATAGACCTCTTTCCTTTTCTAGTCTTGTTTTGAGATCCCATAAAATCGTTCGGTTGTTACTTCCACTTGCCTATTAGATTGGGGTGGGCCACAGAAGTAAGTTTGTGGTCTATATGATAACTCAAGCAAAAAGCCTTGAAGCCGTGGTTGTCAAATTGCCTGCCGTTGTCAGTGATGAGGACTCTCGGTATGCCAAATCTGCATATTATGTTTTTCCAAATGAAGCTTTGCACTTTCGCGATTGTTATAGTGGCCAAAGGCTCTGCCTCGACCCATTTTGTGAAGTAGTCGATGGCTACTAGCAAAAACTTTCGTTGCCCCTTGGCGACAGGCAAATGCCCTGGAATATCGATCTCCCATTGGAAGAACGGGCATACCCCAAAGATGGCTGATTGTTGATTGGCGGGGCGTGGATCAGATTTGCGTGGCGTTGACATGCATCAAACTTCATTACCAATTTTTTGGCATCCTCCTTCACCGTGGGCCAATAGTACCCCTGACGGAGAGCTTTGAAAGCGAAGGTTGTTGCCCCTTAGTGGTTGCCACAAATCCCCGAATGTATCTCGAGTAATACTTTTTGGGCCTCAGTTGGACGGAGGCACTTCAGGTATGGCATGGTAAATCCTCGCTTGTATAGCTGTCCGTCGATCATTGTGAATGAGGCTGCCTAGACTTTCAATCTTCTGGCATCAGATACATCATTAGGGAGTTTGTCTTCTACCAAGTAATCTACCAACGGATCTAGCCAGCTATTTTCGCACTCCACGCCCGCTAGGTCGGCTATGAGCAAAATGGATCTGTACACTTGCCGTGCTAGGCAGATTCTTAGGATTTGCCGATGCTAGCTTGGACAGTGCGTCTGCCAGTTCGTTGTCTTTGCGAGGGACCTTGGTTATCCTGAAACTTGTAAACCCCCTTTACAAGTTCCTAACTTTCATCAGATAGGAAGTCATCCTTCCTTCTTTTGCTTCAAATTCACCTATCACTTGGCCCACAACCAACTAAGAGTCACTAAAAATTTCAACCGATGTTACTCCAAGTCTAACTGCCAAACCCAGGCCTGTGATAACTGCCTCATATTCTACGTCATTATTCATTGCTGGGAATTCAAAGCGTAAAGAATATTCCAACTCCTCTGATTTTAGACCTATCATTATAATGCCTGCTCTGGACCCCTCGGCCAGTGAGGATCTGTCTACAAAAATTTTCCAAATCGCCTCGGTTGGCTTGGGGCAGTCAGGTGGGGATGTGAGCTCTGCGATAAAATCTGCCAATGCTTGTGCTTTGATGGCCGTTCTCAGCTTAAACTCGATGTCAAATTCGCTCAACTCGATGGCCCATTTCAACATTCGACCCGACATCTCAGGACGATGCAATAATTGTTTGACAGGCTGGTCAGTCATGACGTGCACGGAATGAGACTGGAAATACGGTCTTAATTTTTTGACTGCTATGATCAACGCAAACACCAATTGCTCTGCAAGGCTGTAGCGAGCTTCTGCCCCCCTCAACACCTGGCTTACGTAATAAATAGGCCTCTACACTTTTGGAAGTTCTTTTACCAGTACCGCGCTGACTACATGTTTTGATACCGCCAAGTACAAACTCAACACATCTCTTGTACAAGGTCTAGTCAAGATTGGTGGATGCTGCAATGAATGTTTCAAGGATTCTAGTGACTCCTCACACTCCTTGGTCCATTCAAAGTTGGTAGAGCCGCCAATTGCCTTGAAGAAGTGGTAGCATTTATCTGCTGCCGGACTCATGAAGTGATTCAACGCCGCTACCCGACCAGTTAGTCTTTGGACATCCTTCCTGTTTTTGGGGCTTTTCATTTCTATAATAGCCTGAATTTTGTCCGGGTTTGCTTCGATGCCCCTTTGTGTGATCACAAAGCACAAGAATTTTTCGCATGTTGTTCCAAAGACGCACTTCTCCGGGTTGAACTTCAGTTTGTTTTTTTGGGCAATGTCGAATACCTTCTGTAAGTCTCTAACATGGTCGTTGGCTTTCATACTTTTGACGACCATGTTGTCCACGTATGCTTCTATGACGCTTTCGAGCAAGTTTCCAAATACCTTATTCACCATCCTTTGATAAGTTGCCCCGACATTTTTTAGACCGAACGGCATGGCTGTATAGCAGTATGTCCCGCATCAATTACAAATGAGGTCTTCTCCTGGTCCGTTTCTGCCATGGAGATCTGGTGATACCCAGAAAATGCATCCAGAAAACTTAATCGTTCGTGACTCAATGTGGCATCCACCAGGTGGTCTATCTTTGGTAGGGGGTATGAATCTTTCGGGCATACTTTGTTGAGTCCTATGTAGTCTACACACATGCGCCATTTTTCATTTGACTTCTTTACCAGGACGACATTTGCCAACCACTCGAGATATCGTACTTCTCTGATGAAACCCTCCTGCAGTAGCTTTTCAACCTCGGCCTTGGCTGTGGCCTGCCGCTCAGGGGCGAGATTTCTCTTCTTTTGTTTTATCGGCTTAGCATCGGGCCGCACACCAAGGCGATGTTGCACGACAGATGGATCAATCCCTGGTATGTCAGTTGGGCACCATGCAAAAACATCTAAATTGCTAGACAGACACTTTACCAATTCTTCTTTTTCTTCCGACCCCAAGTCTGCCCCACGCTGAATTCACGACCTCTTGCTACCCGAATTTTTTCCGTAGTATCGAGGGGCTCAATTCGTCCCCTGGGAGGTTCAAGATCTAACATCATCACTGGGGGTGCTCCTTTCGTCCGTATACTGTCAACATAACACTTCCTTGAAGATTGTTGGTCACCCCTCACACATCCCACCCCGCGACTAGTAGGGAACTTCATCACCTGGTGGTAAGTGGAGGGAATAGCCCCCACAGCATTTAGCAGGGGTCGACCGTAAATTGCATTGTACGCCTTGGGGGTTTTGACAACCAAGATATTCGTTAAGACCACCACACTTGCCGGGTAGGTTCCCAACATTACTGGCAACTCCACAACTTCTTCTGGCATCACAGTAGCCTCTCCAAATCCGAGGAGGAGGGTGGAAACTGGTTTTAATTTTTCTAAAGAAATTTTCAACCCGACAAGTACTTCCCAAGTGAGAACATTGGTCCCACTAGCGCCATCGACTAACACCATTTTGACATCGTAATCAGCAATATCACCCACTATCAGTAAAGCATCATCATGGGGGGTTGCCACACCCATTAAGTCTTCTTCTCCAAAAGTGATTTTTTTGATCAAACCTAGCTTTTTTCTGAATAGAGCAGACCCCAACTGTGCGGGCGTAGTTCTTTCTTACCGAGTTCGAGTCACCTCCGGCTGCGATCCCTCCAATAATTACATTTATAACACCGGCCCTTGGTGGTGGTCGGTTATCGACCTTCTGCTTACCTCGGTCATATCTCGAGTATTTGCTCAAAAGGTCCCGCTTCAAGAGGCGTTCTATCTCTTCTTTCAGATGGATGCACTCTTCTGTTTCGTGTCCATGGTCTTTATGGAAATGACAATACTTGCCCTTATCTCTCTTGTTGGCCGATGCTGTCATGGGTCTCGACCACTCGAGTTTTTTCATGTCCCGAATCTCCATCAAGATCTTGCTTTGTGGAGTGTTTAAATGGGCGAATGTTTTGGCCTCTTCTCGCCTTGGCCTAACGGCCCGTCCTGAGTGTACCCCTTATTCATGCATTTATTTCTCGGCATGTCTTTATCAGCAAGTTTCCGCACATCACCCGACTTTCGCTTATTACTTTCTGCCTCCCACCCTTCTCTTAGATTTTTTGTGACCTTCTCTACTTTTTCAGCGTCGACGTCCTTGTCACCTTTCTTCAACAGGTCATGCATTGACTCAGGGGGTTTTTGGAGAGTGACATCTTGAAGGCCCGATTGTTCGTTCAATTCATCAACGCTGTCACCACAGCAGACATCTGAAGATCCCTTATGCCAATGGTCGCCCGACTGAACCTAGCCAGATACTCCTGCAGGAGCTCATCTTTGTCTTGCACAATCTACATCAACCCAATGACCGTCTTGCGTTTTCTTTTGCTACTCATGAAGTATGCCACGAAACTCCGGGAGAGATCGTAAAAAAATTTTGGAGTTGAGGGTAGCACAAACATTCATAATGATTAAAGAACATGCACAATTAAGATGATTGAAGTTTGAAATACATATTATTTTCCATTCTTAAATTGCTGCAAAAATGAAAAAATTATTAACTCGGAAACACTCATCCGACCAATTATAGCAATAGACTGGCAAACTGAAATCAGAACTATTTTTTAATTGTGTTAGGCTGCTCGAAATCAAATTCAAATATGTAGACAAGAATTTCTATCCAATTTCGAGACCTCAACCCACGCTACCAAATAGTTTCTTCAACAATTAGACGGATCTACTACAAGAGGTGAAAGCACTTCGTTTGCTACTGACAATTAACAATCTCAGGAAGAACCAAATATACAACTAAACCAGCAAAACGGACAAAAGAACAACACCTTAATATCAAAACAAATCACAACATTTAACAACTCTCTGAATTCAAATCTTAATTAACTAAAATTCATTTCCAAAGCCAGATTTCCGATTTTTCATCTAAATCTGTATTTATATCTAACATGTTATAATGAAAAATTACAGTATACTTTATAGATGTTATATCCCAAAATCTGTACTTATATCTAACATCTAACATCTAACATGTTATATCCCAAAATTGTAAAGTATTTTAAATAAAAAAAATGAAAACTTAAAAAAAATATAATCTGGAAATTTAGTTGGTCCTAAGACCCACCAGGTCCACTGGTGGGTCCACTCCTGACCATGGAGGTCTATTCGTGATTGGTTTCGCGAAGTAACAATAATTAGGTTTCACAACTTAACTGTTGGGTTGTGTGCCCATATAGTATAGTTTTGCTAATGTAAAAATAAAAATATTCTTATATTGAATAAAATAGTGTTTACTTCATTTATTTATTATTGAACATGTGAATTAAAGTGTCTATAATCACTTGTGATAATATAAGTTGGGTACTTGCGTTGAGAAGTATAGTGTGACACAACTTATATTTTAATCATAAATAATTAGTTCACAACCAATGTATAAGTGTTGTCACCTTGTAATGGAAGGTTGTAGTGTTGATCAATTCACTATTCAGATTTGTGATTTGTCCTTATCACATAAATAGTTAAAGGTGACACCAGTACACTTAGAGTGTATTGAACGGACCACACGTCGAGTTTATTTCTATAGCATGACTGTGAAAAATTAAATTTCACGTGACCGTTGTGTATTTCATCTAAATCCCATGACAGGGTTATGTATAGATTTTCATGATTTTAATGGATATTTGATTCATCAATGGGTGAGATCAATTCGATTAGTCAAATATCTCGATAAGTTGTGAATTTGAGAATGAGCGAAGTAGAAAAAATGAATTCGTATTGGAAACCATCACCCTGAAAAATGGGGAGAGTGACTAGATAAGTATTTTATGTTGAACGGTTAAAATCTGAGCTCAGTGTTTAGCGACTTAAATTTCGACATCTACGATTAGTTCAGAGGACCGTTGAATAAAATGATACTTAAGTTAGTGAGAATAATTAGAAGGATAAAACGATAATTTATGCTTGTACCTAATTATCGGATTTTGGACAGAGATAAAATACATTTACGGCGGGTCAGAGGAAAATATTACTGATTTTTTTACTTTTGTGTCATATTCCAAGAGTCCAGTCTTTTTTTGCCTTTAGTAGAAAAAACAAAAACTAATACTATAGAAAACTTGGAGGTTATTTTAATAGAAACTACATAGAACCTAGAATTCCTACAACAATCACAATCCATAATTTCATAGAGTTCAAATTTGTAGAGAAAAAAATATTTTTCTTACTTTTCAATTATCCAGTTCAAGAATTAGTTTCTTGATTTTAATTAAAAGAAGATGCCCACCCACCGATGTAGTCTTGGCTTTGGAAAATATCATAGAAGACTTAGAGCTTTGAAGCATTAAGTTTTTGAAATTAAAAAACTGGAAGTTCGTGATCCAAAAGGATTGGAAGTTCGTGATTCAGAATTAATTCAAGAATTGATAATTAAATTTAGGTAAAAATTCGAATCTTCTATTTTTGATATGTTAATACACGTGAACATTTAGATGATCTTGTTTATTGAATTAAAGAAAATTTTAGTTTCTGGATAATTCTGCTTCCGCATTTCAACATTAACATGCCTTGCCTCTCAAAAATCTCCGCCGAGACTGGGATGCGAGGATAATGACTTGTATCTACTTGTAGGAATGAGACAACTCCATTTTGGTTCAATGAAGCAAGTGGCAATGATTTTAGATAGATAGATGGAGTCCTTTAGTGTTTTGATGAGCGGGATGACAATTCGAACCGATAAAATCGAAAATCGCAGTTAACCAAATCGAATGGGGCGAAAAAAATCGAACCGATGGTACAATGGGTTGGTTATGGTTTTGATTTTGATTTTAATGACACGATTCGTGATGGGGCGGGTATGGTATTTAGCGACGGTGCCCCGAACCGAACCGATTACCTATTTTAAAAAAAATTAATTGAACAATGGAGCTTCTTTGAATAATTCTTTGTATACTTATGACTCATTACCTTACCGACCCATTAACATGACCAGTACACTAACCCAATTTTTTGGCCTTAATTTAATCCTACTCACACTCATTCACTCACTGAAAATATACAGAAAATAGGAAATATTAAAGTAACGGGTGACGGCGAGAAAGAAAATTCGAAATTGGAATCAACAACACCGTCTCCTGTGATTGGGATGAAGATATTTCTTGAATTGGTTTTGGCAAGTCTATTTTATATGAGGCTCTCCTTCCCTGAGTCATCCCTTCCATTTTCTTGGTTAGCGAATGCAAAAGCAATTTTCTTGATTATGATCTTTCCCTCTTTCTTTTATTACTCGCGAGAGTTGAACTTATTAATCTATTTAGTTCTCTAACTCTATCCCTCCTTTTTGTTACTTAATACAATGTTTATTTGGTTGGATACTTTAATTTTATTGTTAGCAGTTTTAGTATGTCTACTGATTGTTAATTATCTGTATGGAATTAATTAGTGCTTTTTAATCTGTCTATAATTATCTTATTTTGAGTTGTTTTATCTTAACTTCTCAAAGGTCAAAAAAAGATCATTTAAATTGTTTGCATTTTCATTTGGAATATTGTTTGCTAAATTGACTTAGTATTGTGTTTTTTTTTTATTGATTTTTATTCATAATTTTTTATTTCAATTTGACTGTTACACTTATAAAAAATAATTTATTTTCGTGGTTATTAACCGAACTTAACCGAATCGAACCAAACCGAGATACGAATCGAGTCGAACCGAACCGACTTTCGTGGTTATGGTGCGGTTATGGTATGCCAAAAAATTTGATGGCGCGATTATAATTTTGATCTAACCAATTCCGAATCAACCCGTTGTCATCCCTAGATGAGCCCCAATATCCAAATAATAATGCAGCAGACCTAGAATGTTCTAGAGCAAATTTATTTTTGGGCTGAATGGATAACCTGATCAAGAAGGCTTCTATTGTTGCCAGGGATGATAAAGTCGTCGACATAGACCAGAAAAAAAACGTCATTGACAGTCCCCATCAAAGAATGAAACGAGAGTAATATGATTTCGAGTTGAAAATCAGGCTCGTTGAGCTTGTTCGAGCTCTTACATAGTTTTCTTTAGACGACACAAATAATTGGGTTTGTGAGGCCGAATGAAATCTTTTGGATAGCTCATATAAACAGTCTCGTGTGACTGACCATTGAAAAATGCATCATTGGCACCTAATTGCAGAATATCCCAATTGAGTAAAACGACATTGGGGAACACAATTTGAATAGTGTTTGGTTTTACCACTCGATTGAAGGTTCCTAATTCCTATGAATTCTGTAAGAAACAAGGCGATACCAATTTGTATTGATATCGTTTGTTAGATTCAACAAACGAGAGTACTATGGCATGTTAGAATTAGGGAGTGACCCAAATTCTATTTGAAAGATAGTTGAGAATTCTAATTAAAGTCGACTTAAAAGAATTCTATTTGTAATACTATTTGGGAATCTTTTTAGAAGTTTATTTGACAAATTCTAGTTGAAAATCTATTTGGAAGCCTAATTGGGAATTTGGAATTTGTGTTGGATTTGAAGAGAAATTGGTATCAGAGAAGTACAAGATGAAAAGAGCAAGTTAGAAACACAACATTTTAAAATTTCTCGACTATTATTACAACAAATTGGTATCAGAGAAATTTGATATCTTCTTTGTTGTTTATAGCAGGTAAGATGAAAATAACAATCAAGAACACCAAGATTTACATGAAAAACACCACGGACAAAAGAAGAGAATTCAATAAAAGATGTGTTTCTAGCTTGATCTCTAATACAATAAATAGTCAACTATATATAGAGTACATGTTAAATCCTAAAAATAGTATTTTAGATGGAAAGAGCATCCTAAAATTTGTCAAAAAGCAAAACATGCTGTAGGCTGGATGATACCGGCACTCGAGCGAAAAAGCTTGTACATAGTGACAATGCGCGACACTCAAGCACCCAAGCTCGCGGAAGGAGAGCAGTAGGCAGAGCTTCAGTTGGGCTCTCATGCGCTGAATCTCTATCCAAATCCGTTTCTTCACCCCGAATGGCGCCTAGGCACCTAAATTTGGGTGCTCAAGTTCCCAATCTCTGCTCCAAAATACCTTTATCCTCTTCAAAACACCAATTTTCAATGGAATTTGGGTCATAATTCAATAAATCTCCACCTTGACTTAAATTCCACTGCAATGAACAAAACTTCAAAATTTCTCTACCTCGAGATGATTTCCACTGCAAGGAATAGGACTAGACTCTTAAACAAAAATTCTCCAACAAAACTCTCCACATCTTCCACGAAGCCCAACTAGGACAAACTGAATGTCAACTGAATCCTTCATATGTAATTAGAATCTCGGGTCGACTAGTAGATACGCCAATGTTTGCTTTCTGCTCCAAATATCTAGAGATACACCCTGCTTTAACATCTAACATACACCGAGTAAACTTCAAGATATTTAATGATCAGAGTAGTTGGTAATTCAAAGTCCTCTTGTCCATTGAACTTGTTTCATATACATGTGCAATAATTCTCCTTTTATTTATTGGTACCTAATTGTATATCATGCTTTAAATTTTAATTGATGTAGTACAACAGGAAAAAAAAAAAAAAAAAAGGTCAATGAAGTGGATCAATCTTTAATCGTTAAGTGCCAATAAGAGAGTTCTTGTGCAGGGTAAGGGCAGTTCCACCAGCAAAAATCTCTGAGGCCCTTTGCGTCGGATGTGGATGGAAAAAAATCCTCAAAAGGAAATAGTTCTGAAATCGACTCTGGAGAGGATAAAAGAAACCTCAACATATCTGTTATACTGTCGAAGCCAATTTTAGCTTTGGAGTTTAATGGTCTGAAACTGAAAGTGGATGCTCCTACAGCAGTAAAACTGTAGGATGGCATAGACATAATCATATCGAAGTCAAAAAATTCAAACTATATGACTCCACAGAATTCTAACATTTTAGATTTGGAAATGTTGCCACTTTTGGATAAAGTGGGCTGCTGAATATAACCCAAAAATTCTGTATTGAATGCTTTTATAGTCTATTTACCATTAGTAGAGATCATTACATGTATAGGTGGCTAGGAGTGGGCGTGAATTGAATTGGGTCGATTTTTTTCCGACCCAAATTCAACTCAACATGGTCAGTTTGATCGAAAATCAATCCAATCCAACCCAATTATTGATTTAAACTCAACTCAATCCAACCCAAACCAATCAAAATTAGGTTAGGTTGGGTTGATCGGTTTGAATTTCGACCAAATTAAAGTTGAATCTAATTTATTTATTAAATTTGGATAATTTTTTAGAGTTTGAAATTATGTGAAAACCTTCGTTTTTCAAACACACATAAGAAATTCTATCTAAAAACAATGTATAAATAAGTTTAAATTTTATGAAACTTTTTTTTTTTACAATTTTTTTAAATTCATTCATTTCATCATATCTTTAATTTTTACTTTATCGTCAAATAAAATTATATTTGTACATAGTGTTCATGTGAATCAGTCTATATGAAAAAAAATTGACATTTATATTTTATAAGTCATGTTTTTATCTTTACTATTATGTCTATTTAATTTTATTTTTTTTATCTTAGCTATTAATTTTTAAATTTATCAGGTTGAATTGAATTTTAATTCATAACCCAATATCCAACTCAACCCAACCCAACCCAACCTAACTTCAAAATCAATTTTTCAACTCAACTCAATTGAACCTAAAAAATCGACCCAAACCGATCGATTTGATTTAAGTTGATCGAATTGAGCAATTTGGATTGAGTTTTGCCAAACCTTATAGGTGGCAGTGGACTTTTCATTTGTTGTAGAATAATGCTATGAACCACGCTACTTGAATAGAGCTTCTCAATGCTATGAACTTTACTAGGTGTACAAAAAGAAATTGCCCAAATAATGTGACGACCCCCTATTGACCAGCCACCTCCTCCAATAAGAGGCCGCTACATCATTTGAACAATTCTTTTTTTGTACACCTACTTTGTGTAAATAGAATTATTGTAATGCTATTTATCTTTTATTAAAGATATAGAACAATCTCCATGACAAGGGCCAAATGGTAGATGATGTGATATGAAATGATAAAGCTAATTTAATGCATGATTTATTGGTCTTATAAATTAATAGCACATAAAATGCAATCACAACTCCATTAGAGACTAATGTCACTTATACTGATGATGATATTTATTAATGATGAATAATAGTACTACATATTGGATGTAATAGAATACTCTAGAATGTCCAATGTTGTGAAATATTCCAGATGCTAAACCAACAAGTTTTGAGTTTTACATGTTGCTATTTTGTGTCGGGTGACAATTTTTTAGACAGAATTGTCTCGACATGTCTCTCACACGCAATACTGCTTGTCAATGTAAAAGGTATCAGCAGTTCGATCAATTTTAATATGCTTCATCGCCGACTTGTTGATGATCACAACCCACAACAGATCAAAGGGAAGACGACACCATGTTTAAAAAGCAGCGATTGAATCCAAGTAATTTTGACAGAGACAGACATTGGCAAGTGCTCAATATTCGAATTTAGTACCATGAAGATTATTTCTCTACTACACAGTGACCACATCATCAACACAAGACGGACAGTCGGCGCCATTAAACCCTACAATATTCAGCTTCGGTGGAGAGAAATGTGCCCCGCCTTGCTAATTAAGGCTACTCCTTTTTATATTTTACGATTTCAAATTTAAGTATTTAAAAAATAAATAGGTAAATGGAGAAACAAGACGGGAAATGGGTATATTTTGATTCCCGCCCTATTGAGAATTAGAAATTCAATCGACGGTAATCAGGTCGTAGAAAGAAAAATAAACAGATTTATAGAGGTTCGTGTTGGGATTTTGCCGTAATAAAATAAAATTGATGATGAACACGAGCAAGGAAGCAGAAATAAAACACAAGAACACAACGTTATGTTCACCAAGTTCAGCAAGAATGCCTAATCTGAGGGCTCAGGAATCAGCCCAATCCACTATGTGCAAACCACTCCTTCTAGAGAGGACAAAAGTACATATACCAAAATCAGAACCCAGTTTTACTCACAGATCCAAGAGGATCTCCTGAAACTTTACTCAATCGCACAAACATATCGCACTAGAACACCCAATACTGAACCACCACACACAGCCAATATTTCAGGCCACGGAGTTATTGTAGCAGGCTTATTTTACAAGATTTTTACTAGATCATTCCCGCAGGTAAGGTCACCAGAATCCAAGAGGAGAAGAAGACGAAGGAAACTCAGATATAGAAAAATATCAGACTTAAAGCCAATAACCCATACGAACTGAATCGACAGGAGCCAGACCAAGAGTCATATTAGACCAAGGGCTGATCATAGCCATTGATCAAATCCAACGGTTCAAAAGTCATTTGAAGAAGCACAATCCGTGTGCATTGTAAGTAGCCAGTTGGAGGTTGCCACATAGACTGTCGTGCCAATTAGACCAAGGGTTGATCATAGCCATTGATCAAATCCAACGGCTCAAATGTCATTTGAAGAAGCACAATCCGTGTGCATTGTAAGTAGCCAGTTGGAGGTTGCCACATGGACTGTCGTGCCAACTAGACAGCAAAGGAAAATTACAAAAATGACCCCATCTTAATTGTATTTATGAAACACTTAATTTTTTTTTTTTCCAGTTCACTTAATCGTGAGACTATGTCATCTTCCTATGATGAGAAGAAGTTTATAAGAGGATCACACACTTATATCTCTAACCTCTCTTTCCCTCTTTTATGATGATTATCAAAAGTTCAATAACGGCTCCCTATTTATAAAACAAATTAGGAAAAAATCAAAATTTAAGAGGCTTAGAATTCCAAAAATGAATTTTACAGGAGCATAAATTTTTAAATTGCCTTTAATGAAATTTTGGTTCGCAACTAACTCCGTGAAGTGACAATAATTAAGATCAACAACTTAACACATCACACTTCCTGTAAAATGTCCTTCGAGGCAAGGATCCAAGGATGATGACAGATCTACTTGTAGGAGTAGGACAACTCCATTTTGGTTTAATGAAGCAGGTAGCAATGTTTTTAAACAGGTAGATGGAGTCCTTTGGTGTTTTGATGAGCACTTGTACCCATATAGAGTAAAATTTAATAAATCCTCACCGAAATTTACTTCATATTACTACTTGCACACTGAACTTTCTTTCATTACCCGTTGCTCACTCATCTATCCAATATCTTACACATCACTTATCTCATCTCTGTCACATTCACTTAATGAAAAGCATAACATGGCGGACGGAGTTCGACGTGGCACATAACGGAAAACCAACCGGGCCAAAATCGAAAAGAAGAATGGCAATTTCATTTCTCTGTTGAACATGTAAAACATGTTTTCCTCTAGAAACATAATTCACTTTCTCTAAGCAAAACAGGGAGAGCGGAAACCTCATTTACGATCATATGCATCAAGTTCTACCAAATACAAAGTAAGAAATTTTCCCCAATTTCGCTGTCTTCCCCTCATGTTGCTGCTGTAGATATAGAAAATATAGAAAATCCATTAAGCCTTCTCTCAAGATTCAGAGTGAAATCAAGATTCAGGGAAAATATATAATTTACTACACTATTGAGTGTATTCCTCGTGGTTCTTCACCTCGCAACCTTAAGCTTCCACAGATCGATCAATGAAGTTTCTCAATTGAACCAGCTGAAATAGTAACCAAATAAAAGAAAAATAGAATGGAGATATGATAAATAATGTAAAACGAACAAGAGAGAGGGGAGAAAAGATGTTGATTTAATATCAATCTCTATTGAAATATCATATTACCCCCCACAGACCCCTTCATCCTTCGCACATACTGCATATATATAAAAACACATTTGAAGTCGTGTTTAACAAAATGAACAGTAAAAGAAACATTTTCTAACTAAATCAATTATTGAAGCCAAAACGAAACCGTCCCACTAAATCACGCGACTCCGTTTTGATTTCAAAGGTTAGGTAAACGATTCGATCTTCTTCTTCTTCTTCTTCCTCTGATTTCTTCTTCATTTTTCCCAGCCATTCCTTCTGTAACAGGATTTGGAGGTGATTTGGGTTTCTTTATGGCTTCCTTTTTGGGACTAGGCAATTTGTAGGGTTCTTCATGGATTTGGGTTTCTTTTTGGGACTACAGAAGCATCGTATAAATTGACATTTTTTTCCTCAATTTTGCCCAGTTAGCTTTAAGTTATGTGCCACGTCGAATTTCCATCCACCCAATGGTACTTTCTGTTAAGTGAATGTGACGAAAATGAGACGGATCATGGACGGGTAAGGTATTTGATAGATTGGTGAGCAACAAGTAATAAAATAAAGTTCGGTGAGCAAGTAATAATATCAAGTAAAGTTCGGTGATCATTTATTAAATTTACTCTACCAAAATAATAATGCAACAGACCAAGAATGTTTTAGATCAACTTTACCGTTGAGCTGAATGGATAACCCAATCAAGAAGGCTTATATTGTAGCCAGGGATGATAAAGTCGTCGACATAGACCAAAACAAACGTCGTGATAGTCGTTCTCTAAGAATGAAAAAAGATCATTGTGATTTTGAGTTGCAAAATCCCCAATTGCCTAGTGCCTCTTTCAAACTAAAAACCAGGCTCGTTGAGCTTGTTTAATCTCGTATAATGTCTTCTTAGACTACAGAAATAATGTTGAGAATTATAAATCTCAATTTTATTCCATCGAGAGCAATTAATTTACAGAAAGAAAAAAAAATAAACACTCAAAAAAGAGTAAGATTTATATAGCTTCGCATCAATGTAGATTACGTCCTTCCCTGCTGTTGCAATAATTCATTATGATAAAAAAAATGTTTATAAGAAAAAATTGCACACTTCTCTCTCTCTCTCTCTATCTCTCTCACTCACTCACACACATTTATGATTATGATAAAAAGCCAAAGGATGGCTCCTTATTTATAAAATAATTAGTGCAAAATCGAGTTTTACAAAGATTTCAACTCTTTAATAGAATTTTTCAGGAATACAAATTCCTGAACGATCTTTAATGAAATTTTGGTCCCGATAGCAAAATGGGGACAACTTCCAACCCCCAGGGCGACCTCACCGCAAAGGTTGATTCGCGAGTGACAATAATTATGATCGAAAATAATTACACTCTACAGCTTAACAATCTCCCACATAGAGACAAATTCACCATCAATGACTCTTCTATAGCGACAACAACTCATCATTCGTCGAAAGAGAAGTCCATTTGAAGTTGTGTACAACTTCAATTTCTCAATCAGAGCAGTCTTCGTCAATATGTTAGCCGGATTCTGACTTCCCTGAATCTTCCCAAGCGTTAAGATTCCATCCTCTAAAGTCGATATGATGAAATGATAACAAACGTGTACATGCTTTGTCCTTGAATGATGAACATGACTTTTTGTTAAGTAAATAGCGCTCTAGTTTTTACAATGTAACACACTCTTCTCGTACTTATGACTCAATTGTTCCAAAAAGATTACAACCATAACATCTATTTGCTAGCTTCGGCTACAGCATCATACTCAACTTCAGTAGTGAAAAGAGCAACTATCTTCTATAGCTTAGACACCCAACTAATTGCTTTACCACCCAGAGTGTGCATATCCAGTAGTACTCTTCGTGCCATCAATATTTTCTACCATGTCAGCATCTACAAAGCTCTGTAATCCCAAATTTGGTTTTTTGAAACATAAGGTTGAATCTGAAGTTCCTTTCAAATATCTAAAAATTCCCTTTACTACCTCCAAATGCTGGTTGCTTGGATTGCTCATATATCTGCTCACAACTCCCACTGCATGTGTTATGTATGATCTTACACACACTATGGTATACATAAGACTCCTAATTAGGTCTGGGCAAAAAAATCAAAGTCGAACCCCCCATCATGTACAAAATAAATTTGGTAGCTGAGTACAGACGTTTTTTTCCTCCCCACATTGATAGAAGTAGATAAACGGGAATTAATTCTATCTCTCACATGAGGAAAAAAAGTAAAAGATCCCGACAAGAAAATAATCATATTTGACCACTGTATATTGCTAACATCAAGAAATGAAATAGTCGAGAACCCCGAGTAACTTGCCGAGCTGCTAAAGTAGTGATGAATCCTGTCAGTAAAATGGGTCCTATAGAAAGGCCATCTATTCCTAATCTCCAATGAAAATCAAAAAAATCGATCCATTTATAATCCTCCACTAGTTGGATTAATGGATCACCCGATTAGAAATGATAACAGAATACATAAGTCATTACAAGAAGTTCTAAAATACATATACATATAATATACCAATGAATTACCCTATTTCCTCTATGTGGAAGAAAGAAAATTAAGGAACCCGCAGATATTGGCAAAATAACAATTATGGTTAACCAAGGAAAATGATTCGTAGTAAAGACAAATACACTTGAGCCAGAAAAACCCGTGCTCAAAATATTTTGAGCACGGGTTTTGTCAGTAACCGATCAAACCAAACCGATTCAGGTCGATTTGGGTCAGTTTAACATAGGTAATTGGTTTGATTTGGTTTTCTTTTAAACAAAATCATGATGGGTTGGTTCGGTTACGGTTTGAAACTTCAAACCGCTAGTTAACCAAACTAACTCAACCCATTTACATGTTACCTTTTTATTTCAAGAAAAATAAAAATCAAAAGATAAACAATAATCTCATAACTATATTTTGATTCACTCCAATCTATAATGTTGTCGGTAAATAATAGTATTGAAAATTTCATTTCACAAACTCATTGATCTGTCTCTATTAACATGATTTTATTTGTTAGTCAATAATCCTTGTAATATAAAGTTATTTAGTTATTTTAGTTCTTGTAATTTAAGCGAGTCCAAAATTTGGACATTTTTTTTTAAAAAAATAAATTAATTTAGACTAAAAGTCCAAACCGACTAACCAAATCGATTAAAAGTTGGAGTGGGTTGGTTTGAGTCGAAATTCACCAAAACCGACTAAATTGGTTTTGGTTTCGGATTGGAGTCGAAACCGATCCAAATCAAACCGCGCTCAAACCTACTCCCAATAGTAGAGGTATCAAGACAGGTTGGCCATGTAGGCTCGAACCTGCTCTGTGGAGGGTGGCTGGATATTCTAAAATGACTAGCCAAATGAGTACTAACTGATTTTGCATCATCCATTCTAAACTTGCTTAGAACCTTATTCACATACTCTTCCTATGTCAATTTCAAGAAGTCGCTGTTCTTAGTAATTCTAACCCCAAAGATTTGTTTTGCAACACCCAAGTCCTTCATTGCAAACTTATTAGATGACTTCTTTTTCAACTTATCTATTTCTTGTTTGAAAGTACTTGCAATCAACATATCATCAATATATAACAAGAAGATAATATATGAATTTCCAAGGTTCTTTATACAATAACAATGATCCTCGTGACACCTCTAAAAGCCATTACTATTCATACATGATCAAACATCTTATTAATGTCTTGGAGGTTGTTTAAGACTATATAAACTCCCAAATCTACACACTATTTTCTCATTTTCCTGTACTTCGAAATCTTGTGGCTGCACTATGTAAATTTCTTCTTCTAAATTACCACGAAAAAAATACTGTCTTTACATCTAACTACTCTATGTGCAAGTCTCCATTTACCACTAATTTAAATATTGCTCTAATTGTGGATAATTGTACCATTATGACAGAAAAAACTCAGTGTAGCCAATGTATTAATTCTGTTGAAATTTCCTTTACCACCAGTCTTACTTTATATCACTTCCTTCTATCATGTTTTGCTTTTAACCAATAAAACCATTTATTCTGTAATTTTTTCCCCCATTTTGATAACTCTATCAATTGTCATGTCTGATTCGACAATAATGAGCCATCTCATTTTTCATGGCTAACTCCCACTTGATTGATTTATCAACCTACACAATTTCACTAAAACTTTCTGGTTCATCTCTATTAGTCAATAGAATATAAATGCAATGTTGAAAAATATCTCCGTGAATGTCTAGTAGTTCTATTGGATCTTTCGTGTTGAGTCACATGGGTGTTCTAATGCACTTGTGAGACTATATTTTCTCAATTTTCATCATCAGCATTCCCTAACTTAATTATTGGAGGATTTTTCAATGGGATCACTTTTGATTTCTTAACTTCAGGACTTGAATCTTTAGAGTCCGTTCACAACCTGTTAGTGGTGGCATTATGTTATTTACCACACTATGATGTGTATCATTATAAATTTCACATATTTGGGGTCCAATTTCCGTTTTTTATTTATCTATTAATTATTGCCTTTATTATTGATCTTGTTATTGTAATTGCAATATTCGCAAGCTGACGCCAAATTGACTAAGGGCCCGCTTGATAAAAAAATATGGAATTTGGTTGGAAAGAAAACGAATTGCAGGAAATTGAATTGCCTAAAATTTGTTTTAGATGGAATTGTAATTAATGGTATTTAATTGGTATAATTTTTCACCTGACAATTTTTTACGTTTGAGTTTGTTTTTTACTCAAATTGTTAATTAAATGGATAAATTTTTTTACCATTGACTTTGGAATGTGTTCCAATTGATTAAAAAAAAATTGTTGGTCAAAAAACTGAAAAACATTTTCCCAGCAAAGTGGTGGGAAAATATTTTTCAGATTTTGTGCATCAACAACTTGTACCTTGAAAAATGGTGGAAAACGTTTTCCCTAAAAAAAGGCCAATCAAACACGTGAAATTTGAAAAGTAGAAAAATATTTTCCTTTTTTCCTGAAATTTGAGCGCAATCAAACGCACCCTAACTTTTTATTTTTTTTTTGCCCATTCTGGGAAACCTCCTAGGCTAAAAAAACCTCCGTTCTCTTGGAGTCATCTTCGTACAACCAATCATTATTGTAATTGTCAACGGTAGGAAAGTGTAGATACACATGTCATCCACATAGCAATGCCAATCTTCATTTTTAAGGCACCTGAAATAAAATTTTACTACTTGTAAAAATTCGATTAACAACATTTGTTGACAATTTTCTCACATCAAAGAGGGCTCACGATTTTTTTATTCATTGTGAACTCTCATCCCATGTGAGTAATTGTCAACTAATGTTGTCAATCGAAATTATACAAATAGCATGATTCCCCGAAATATTATAATTTTTAGAGCTTGTTTGACAAGTGTTTGTATTCTATTATATATAAATGAATGGTTAATGAACAAAAATTAATTTGACATTTTTTTGACCATTGATAAATTTTCTATAAACACTTCCAAAATATATGGTTAGATTCACTCTTTCCACACTTTTTCTTTAATCAACACTGAATCCCACATGTTCGTTCCTCAACCTCAGGGATGAGTAGGTATCCAAATGTAAGTTTCATCAATCAATTCGTCGTCCAGTGAATTGTGTGATGGCTATTATCCCATCAGGAAAAATAAAAGTAATTCTTGTAGCTCGACAAACTATAAAATGAAGACAGATTGCCAAAAACAAAAAGGTAGATATTTAGATTTAAATAAAAACATAAAACTTTTTTTCACGTGAAAAACAATAATACATGGTATTTCATAATCCATCTTTGATACTTTGTTCATTACTCGTATTCTCAAGACGCTGTCATTTTCTTATTCTCCTAATTTAACCACCATTTCATCTTTTCTAACACAAGTTAATTAAATTTCATCAATTTTCAATTCTCCATGCACTACAAAATTCCGCAATCTTCAGTCCATATTATCCTTCAATTTGACCAATTCCCATTCCCCATTAGAACTCAATTGCTTAATAAAGATCGAACTCACCCTAAGATAGCGTAAAGCAAAGGTGGTTCTTGAACGTGGTTAGAAATTTCTCAATGCCACCGGTGAACCAGGAGGTTCATCAAGGTCTCAACCTGGGGATACCGATTATTTTGCGGTCACCTCCCCCAATTTCAAGCACATTGAACATTTTAAGATTAGTGTCATTTTTACCAGATGGATGGATGAATGAAATGGTGATAATTTTATTGTGGTTGTTTAATGGCAAAATCTTGCTCATTGGCTCTCCGATAAAGCAAGGCTGATGCTTCCACCCTGCACATATTATTTAGTAGGAAAATAAAATTCAAACGTCAAGAAATTAAATCATGCTACATGTACAGGGGGTTTGCCCGAGAGTTCGACAGAATGCCATGTGGCAACAGTGTATTGGCATGATTAGATCTGTTTTTCGTCCAACATCCAATGCAGCTAAGCCACCTGGCACTCTCCCCCGTAGAAGGGGCTTAACTCAAGAAATTAATACTACAGTAAATAAAGACTGCACTAAAATTAATCAGCTGCAATTCTTACCAGCCAGGATGCACAACAAATCTTCCAGTGGAAAGGGCCCAGTTCACCTGTTTTGAATAACTTAAAAATCAGACATTGTTTACCACCAAAGAAAGATAGGCTAAACCAGAAAAGAGTTTCAGATCAACCGAGAAAAATAATCTATAAAATAATTTCTAAATTACAGATCGGCTAAGGGCGACCAATCACCATGGTTTGTCCAACCAACTAAGACGTACCTTATCAGTCCCAAGAGAATTGGCAACTACATGGGTGACCTGCTCATCTATCTGATTAGTGCAAACGGCACCAAATTGTTCAGCCGTCTGCCACAATGGATGCATGTGAGGATTTGTTTCACCGACTGGAAATACTCTGCTGAAGACAATGCGACAACCAGCCAGAATCTTATGTTGTTCAGAAGCTAGGATGTTTCTAACATCAGCTTCATCTAAGGATTGGTGAGCAAAAAAGGCCTCGTGTATTCTCTCAATAACCTATATTTAACAACAAAAACTAATCAAACACTGAAGGTAGACTAGGCATCCACTGCCCCAATCATTTTGTCCAAGTCCACTCTCAAGTTTTTATTAACCAATTACAAAGTCATGCCATGCAAGCTAAACCATCTCACCGCTAGAGAAGAGGCCAAAGTCCCATCTTCTGGTCTCTCATCATGATCAATCTCAAGGAGAGAAGGGCCGGGCAGCCCAAATTGCCGTCTACTACATGGAAAATAAATATACCTGATGAAGAAAAAACAATGAATATTCAATCATTAGAATCAAATAGTAAGTGTAAAGATCAAGCAGTAAAATCTGTGGAGCAATATCCTTTTCTCCTTAACAAGACAAATCTTTACCGTTCAACAGCTATCAAGTTTAGTTTGTTGTGTGGCCAGACTCGCACAGAATCATCTATAATTACTACAGCCGACTCCATACCCAAGACACCTTCCAAGTCCTTGCTCTTGGGAACCCTATCTTCACTATCAAAAGAATCACCATCATCACCACGAGAGATAACTCGACCAGCAAATAACTCCCCTTTTGGATCAAGCAGTTTAGCCATCTCTGTGGCATAATACTTGTTCCCCATGGTGTATAGATGCAGCTCATATAGCTTACTAGCCTAAAATGGCAAGAGCAGAGGCTTCAGGAGACATTCAAGGAACCAATAGTGATGCAAATCAAAGTACAGAAATAATATTATCACCTTCTCCAAGAAATTCCATATCCCCGGCCGCAATTTGGTCCACATTCCCATATGAGGAAAACGAAATAGATGCCTGTGAGGCTTTTCACGATCTTGTTCCTCTTTCTTTCTCAAGATTTCATCATGCGGTGGATCTACTTCAACAAACTGAAAAGGAAACAGAAGTTTTTGATAATCTTTTTCATAAAACAATATCTTAATCTGGCAGTTCTCAGGCTTGCATTAAATTTACTAGCAGCAGAAAAAGTCCATGCCTTGGCCGAATTTAGAAGTGTGTGATCCAGATCCAAGACAAGACAGAGCTTGCGAGCACCAAACATTTTCTTCTGTTCTTCAATCCTCCGTGTCCTCTCTCTCTGAATAGCTGCTTTTTGCTGGTCATCAAATCCCTCAAACAGATGATCGACATCCCTCCACGCATTCTGTGGTCGTGATAAGGCTGCAGTCACTTCCTGAGAAGTGAAGCCAATTCCACTTCTAAGGTTGCTGGACTCAGACACTACACTCTTAGTCTTCATTTTACCTTGATTAACTTGTGCTGGTTGTGATGACGAAGCCTGAGGAACAATTGGTGGAGATATAGATGCTTGAGATGCAGACAGGATGTCTGCAATGTTTTTCAAATTTTTAGTGAATTGCCGTGTAATATCAGGTGCAGCAATCGAACTTGAAGAGCCGGGCTTCCTATCCAACTGATCCTCCTGCCTTTGGGCACCCAAGCTGCTTGTCATTCCCTGACTGACTGTGGGATTAGTTTTCGGTTGATCAGGACCCACAGTCCCACCCTTTTGAGATGTACCATTGTGAAGAACACGGCGTGGGTCACGAGGTTTCATGCGCACTTTTCCAGATTCTTCCTGCAAAAGACATAAATAGCAAACAAAATGAATATTAACATTTGATGAGCAAATGAAAACAACAAAATATTTTATTGACAAACAGGAAATTTTCCTTTATTTCAATTTGATTTAGAAGCATGGAGTTTTAAACAGCTCGGGCAAGTTACATTGTCATGTTTAACTTAATATTATCCCTAGTAAGAGTTAGATTATTTGATACAGCATTCTACTGGAAGGAATCAGTTGCCGAGCATGGCAGTATAAACAATTGAACAAAAAATAGAAAGAAAAAAAAATATAAATCTGTCAAGACTGCAGAGAAGACAATATATATAAACACCACTAGCCAGAAGGCAGAAAGGACAATTTAAAGAGAGTTCATCAAAAATATATAATGCGCATAAATTCTCACCATAGAAACTGCCTGCAGAGGAGACTTAAGTAATCCTGCTGATTGGTGTCCAGCCACTGGGGGCTTGGATGGAGGTACTTTAATTGATGGAACTGCTCCCAGTATAGAATTTGAGGTAGGCGGTGATGTCATACTTTTGATAGAATCAACAGACTTCAACTGTTCCATCTTAAGTATGTTCATCCATATAGATGGGTTCCCTGCTATATCTTTCAACAGAGAATGAAAGGAAGCTGTATTAGTAGGATCTGTCACTGGCAAGCTTGGAACTGTTACTGGTAGGCTTGCTAATGGACCTGTTACTGGTAGGCTTGTAAATGGACCTGTTGCTGACAGGCTTGTGGATGGACCTGTAGCTGGCAGGCTTGTGGATGCACCTGTAGCTGGCAGGTTTGTGGGTTGACTTACAATTGGCAAGCTTGTGATTGGGCTTGTTACTGGTAAGGTGGCACAGGGACCTACACATTGGAACTTCTCATTTCCATTGCCTTTTCTCGGTAGTAGTAATACTGCTGGAACTGATGCAGGTTACTGTATCTTCCGATTTTCTCAGATCAATTCCAGAGTTTCCATTTTTTACCTGCATTCCAACTGATCCTCGGTCTTCCAACCAACCACCTGTTTCGGTAACAGTATGCAGATCGTTTCTTTGCCTTTTCAATGCAGGACCAAACAAAACTGGCTCATTGACTGTCTTCTGCTTCCTTGAACTCATCATTCCTAAAGGCTCTACTTTGGGCTCAGTACTCTCCATAGGTAAAAGGGATTTACTTAGATCCCTGGCACCTGCATCAGAATTGACCAGTCTACGCCTAGGGTCCCTACTCTTCGCTGATGAAGATTTCAACACAGGATTTGGCCAAGGAGTCATGGGGCTAGTGGTCCTAGTACTGCTATGTCCTTGTCCAGAAAGGATATCCATATCGACAACAGAAGAAACAGATGATTGTCCAACAACTGAGGTGTTAACAGGAACATTATTGCGAGGAATAGAAGCACTGGAAACCTCCCCACCATTATCAACATCCCCACTATCACCTTCTTCCGATGGAGTTGGACTTGGAAGCTTGTCACTCATGAAAATGGAACTGCGACCAAATTTCTGTTGATAGGTGGAAAAAGCTTTGACGGCATCAGTTTCATTAGGATGCATTATAGCATTTCCGCTCTCAAGAGTTCGTCTGGGCACAGGCCACTCTGGCTTCACCAACCCATGTCCTAATACAAATCCTTTATCAAAGGGCAAAGGTGGAGATGTTTCTCTGGTGGGTGATGGAAGACTATCTGCATCGTGATCTTTATGAAGGTCTAGCAGGGGAAATACTAATCCTTTATGCTTAGCATTACCAACCAATGATTTTGCACGTTCTAATGAAACCCTACACTCATTTAGAACTGATGACCCAGTAGACATAGATTCTATCTCACTCTTCTTCATGCTAGTGGAAACATTATTAGCATTGTCAGACAACACATCAGAATCGGTATTTATAGGCGCCTCGTCCACTGATTTATCTATATCCATGTTATTGTCTTTAAGGTTCAAAGAAACAGCTGAAAAATCCACGGAAGATCTAATAACCTCCACCTGTGACACCCACACACCACAATCAGTTCTAATAAATACTAAAAATCCTACAATTGCAATACACTGTGGAAAACCTCACCATTTTCAACTGCTTAATGGAAAAAAGATGCACCTTTAGACTCATTACATGAGCAAGGAACCTGTCAACAAATTAAGAAGGATTATATATAAGGTATCTGTAACTCTGCTGTTAGGACATATAAAAAATGTTCCCAAATAGACAACACAATAATTACTATTAAAACCTTGATAAAATGTCCCGATTCTTTTCTTTTTGACTTCTATTCATGGAGCAGAACACCTGAAAAAACAACCACCTCAGTCTTTATCTAGACAATTACAGAATTACTACAGGACTGAACGGGAACTATAGCTACAAAAATGATGATGAATCTAAGGATACGAAAAGAAAATATATAAAGAAAATGTGGGGCATTATATACATTGTAAGATATCTTACAGAATAAAAAACCCGAATTGCACCAAATAACAGTTGAACAAGATCTTCTTTCTCAGCAATTAAACTTTCTGAACCCAATTCCGGCACGCTGTCCATCAAGCTTTGCAATCTCAAACACAGTCCATCAAACGATCTATCCAAAAAAAAAAAAAAGTCAACAACAAAATTAATCACCCATAAGGCAGCATTCTGCAATACTAAAGTTTATCAATGCAATTGTCAATTCTTTTCAGTCAACTTACTCTTCTGCAACAACTGCAGTCAGACTCTCGAGCTCTTTCTTAATCAAATCAAACTGCTTCTTCTCCAACTCAACATTCTCTTTCGAACCAGGCTTAGCTTCATTCTCAATCCCCATATTCAAATCCATATTCTCCAGAACAACCTCAGATTCCAAATCAATCTCACCCTCCTCCAATTCCCCTTCCTCCTTCTCACCCTCGTCCTCCACATCAATCACAACTTTACTTTCAATCCCAGCAGATTCCACACACTCGGATTCCATCCTCTTTGAATTCGAGTTGCTGCTATTGTTATTATTGTCACTATTACTGTTATTATTTGAATTATCCTCCATCATGACTAAAACCTCATCAAGGGGCTTATTGTTGACAGCCTGAGCCCAAGCCAAGTTATACAAACCCGGATAATTCCCTGAAGTGATCTGATACTTGTACAGATCTCTCATCGTCCAAACCCTAGTTCCTGTTCCTCCAACACTATTCTGACTCTTATTATTATTGTTGTTAACATTAGTATTAGTGGAAGCACTGGTAATCGGATTAACATTAGTATTGGCAGACGACGGCTGCGGCTCTTGCTTAGAATTAAACGCCTCTTCGGTAATTTCTTCGATAGAGACGGAATCTGAGATCTCACCTTCCTCTACATCGAGAACTTCAACTGCTACTTGTGGTTGTTCAGAATCCCGTTCCATTTGTATAAGTACTAGGGTTTTTTCCTTAAATACTTGAAATAAAAATGTCAAATTCAAATCACCCACAAGCATATGTTAATTACCCAACAAATATCCGGAAATCGAAATAAATTCTTATATACAGAGAAGATCTTGAGTTTGGCGCAAAAGAATAATGATTAAAAAATGAAAAACGAAAGAAAAATATTTTCGTTCAAGATTTAGGGTTTCTGGAAAAAAAAAATTGGAAAATTTTGAAGTTTCTAAAAGATCTGTGAGATTTGGGAACTTTAAAACAGATGATTTCGTTTTCAAAAATTCAGATCTAATTAGATGGTAAATTGAAATACTGAATGATCTGGTAAATTCTTGTGTTCTGTTTATTTCAATTAAAAACAGAAAGACAGTGAATAAAAGGAATCGGAGACCGAAGAAATAGAAAATAGAATAGTGGAGACAGAAGAGGAGGAGGAGAGCTTAAAATAAATTGTAGAGAGGGGTAGAATCTAAGGGTTGTTTGGGGGTTCTGATAGAGTATCTGGACCGTACACGTCATCCAGAATCCGCGTCGGCTACAGTAGGGCGGGACCAGAAAATCATTGGTGGCTGGTTCATGTGCCATGGCTGAAATTATTTATTTTTAGAATTAAGCTTGGCGTACAGATTCATTTGCCTTTTTACAGGGTTTTTTGAAAATTTAATTTATTTGTCACGTGTTGTCAATTAAAAAATGGAGAAATTGTAGTCGAGGGAAAGGAATGAGAAAACCACGTAAATGGCTTATTTTCCTCCCAAAATAGCAAAACCTCGATCTCTTCTTCTCCAGCTCCAGTAGACAGCTTATTTCAATTTCGGTAACTCCCCGACGATTGGTGTCTGCCCTCCGACCAGCCGTCCTTCAACGTGAGCCAATATATCTTCTCCACCTCCAACTATCTCCCACGTGAGGTAAACTTCCGGCAACGATTTGAAATTCCGTTGTGGGTTCACATGCATATGAAAGCTAAAATTTATAATCGTTCATATGTATTTGTGGAGACCTTTTTTGATTTCGTAACCGAAAGAAAAAAAAATGGTGATGTGGATAATCATTTAGATTACACAACCTTCTATTTAGGATGGCTAACTGATAGTTACATAGATGAGTGAAATTTAATCTAGCAAGTCTTATTTATTTAAATTAATAAAATGATGATTGTGTGGACTGCTTTACTAGAGTTTATTTTGTCTATAAGCTAATAGATTATGTAATATTTGTTGGACGGAATTGCAAGATTTGTTGAATTAGCTCTTTAGCTAGAACATACGTCTATGTCAAGAGGATTCATATTTGTTGAAGAACTGATTGGAAGATGAAATACACATCATTTGTTTCCTTAATTCTAAACTTTGATAAACTTCATGTATTAATTCATCTGTTGCTCGAATTTTGATGAAAGTGTTCTCTTGCAGGTTGAACAAGAGTGGCTTCATTGTAGGAAATAATCAAAACAGAGTACAAAAGCATTTAAAGACTTAGATTTGGAAGCAAAATATGATGCAACTTTATTGTGAAAAGAATTGTACACAATGCTATAGCTAATCTACCTCCAAAAGATGAGGAAATCATTTTGGACTGCTTAAGACAGAAAAATTCTCCATGGTTCGAAGATACTGATTCTGGCAGTTGGTACCAAGAACTTTTTACTGGTTAGAACAATGCTATAAATTACGAGGCATCTGAAGAATGTTACAAGAACTTCTGCACCACCGGCGAGAGTGTAAGCGTGAGAAAATCTGTTATGGAAAAATGAGAAAACAATAAAAATGTTAATGCGTTCAGGCGGAATGTTTTGTATGAGGAAAGACAACTTGATGAGGATGGTGGTGAGGTGTTGCCGGAGGTGGGATGTGCTCGCCGATGTTTGGTCGGCGTTGTGAAGTGAAGAGGGGATCGATTTTGGAAGAGGGATTTGGAGAGGTAGTACAGGGTTTGAAATTGGGGATTATTGGGGTGAAAGGGGGATGGACAGATGGGATTTTAATTTCTTGTTTTTAAATTTTTTTTTTTTTAGCCTTTCCATGTGGCCTTGTAGACAGCCTGTAGGTACTCACCCTGTACGCCAAGCGCGATTGTTATTTTTATATTTTAAAATACGTTGGGCCTCTACTTCGTAAATTGTATAAATTATTTATATCGTCAAACTTTATTTTAAATCATAAATTAAATAGACTCATAAGTAATGTTCACTAATTAATTACTCATTTATATTTATTTATTCATAAGAAAAAAACTGCTTATACATTCTTTTCAAATAGAGGCTAAACTTGATTATATCACTAACCTTCATTCTATCTAGTGTAAACCTTTTTCCACAAACACATTTTTCCCAAAGTTGTTTGAACAATTATTTGGAAAGATGGCAGATACTTGAAGAAATCGAATTGGAATTGAAGGTACGTTACAATGTCAATTTTCTTAAAATATTATTTGTCCCATTAGAATAATTACATACTTGGAAATGCAAATATACCTACAGGATAAAATGGACCTTTTTATTATTGTCTACAATGTTCTCAAGCAAAGACGGTAGGTATAAAATCTACACTTACCTTGATCTTAAAAGACTTTGGAGGATAACTTTCTATGGTGATATTACACGTATGTCTATTCCGATATCCAATCCCCTCACATGAAGGGGGACTCAATTTGAATAAAATATAATTTATTCGAAATGAGGCCCCCTCCACGTGAGAAGATGGATACCGCATCATGTATAAGTAGTATATTCCAATTTTCTATTGATTTTTAGTTTATTTTTGCTTCTTTAGGATGAATCTGAGAGTTAGGTACATTGACGTTAAATGAAAAGAAAATGAGAAAAGTTGGAACTGAAGGCATAAAGAAAGTAGTGAAGTAAAGGAATCGACAATTAGAACTCGTGAAGAAATTTCTAGAGTGGTAAGTTTGATGCAAAGATTTTTACAAGGAAAATATATTGTTGAAAAGTTTGGGCGTAGGATTTCCTTTAAATCTCTCATATGATTGAGGTCTTGAGTTCGAATTTTGGGGAACACAATAGAAATTCGTGAGGGGTCAAGTGGGCACAGGCTCACCCAAAGCGGACAATACGTATGTTCTAGCGACTTGGGCGCAAGCGTTAGCACCGATGCGAGGCAAATTCATCTTAAGGACAAAATTTGAAATAAAGAATGGGAAGTGATGAATCCATATTCACGTATTCGGTAAATTACTTTGTCTTCTCAACCATTTCAGTAAGTCAAATTTCATTTCGATTTCATTGAATATAATGTGTACAATATCAGTGTAATTTTCCCAATAATTTCCTTCTCTACCACAACCATGATTTTTATGCAAGAAATAGTCACTTCTACAAAGTATTTTATGCAACATGATATGAAAGGAATGATGTGAAATTGTGAGATGAGATATAAAATTCAAACATATGAGATCAATTTATAGTAGTTGGAACCATACCAAGAGACACATCTGTTGGACTTTATACCTCTACATAAAGAGACATAAATATTGGAAATTAACCATTCCAAAAGTCATGATCTCCAAAAGTCATGATCTTGATTAATTTCTCATTCACTAATCATACAAATTCCAACAATACTTGCCTAATTGGTACCAGGATTCCCCTTAAATTTTCCATATGATGGAGGTCTTGAGTTCGAATCCTCGGGAACTCGATAGAAATCCGTGAGGGACCAAATGGGCACAGGCTCACCTAAAGCGGACCGTACATATGTTCTAGCGGTTTGGGTGCAAAGTCTAGGTCGTTACAAAAATCGCGCTTGCCCAATTGGTGCTAAGATTCTCCTTAAATCTCCCATATGATGGAGGTCTTGAGTTCGAATCATGGGGAACGCGATAGAAATCCGTGAGGGGCCAAGTGGGCACAGGCTCACCCAAAGCGGAAAGTACGTATATTCTAACGGCTTGGCGCGCAAGGTCCTAATCGTTACAGTTATGGTATGTGAGATCGCTACGTGATGTTTGGATGTTCTTAATGTATTTTTATGCATACATAATTTTCATAGAGATATAGGATATACGTATGTAGAAATATGTTCGACTTTGTTTGATACTATTAAATATCCAGGCCGTTAAAAGTAAACATTTGGAATTCAAATTGATTGGATTGCTCTTAATTTGGTTAAATATTTGATTGTTGTAGGAAAAACTCGAGTTTAGATGACTTTTGATAAGAAAAGGAAGAAGTTATAATCGATGAAAGAAGGGTGAAAAATGAAGAATTTCAAAGTTTATGGATTAAATTACAAATATTCAAAAGTTGTTCGGACCAAGGAATAAAGATTGAAGATCACAAGGAATCACTTGGAAGACAAAAGGACTCAAGATGAAGAATGAAGAAACTTGGAGACCAAAACGAAAAGAATCTAGTGCGATCACAAGTACAAATTCTGCAATATGGGGGCAACTTCTTTCGTTGATTTAAACTTCTTATGCCAAACATCTTGGACACATATTTTGACCTAATTTCAACCTCTATAAGTACGTAACATAGACCAAAATTGCAAGATACCTCTCATATCATACAATACAACAAGATCTTACAATTAAGGGAGGCCAAATCATTATTATTTTGGGAGAAATAAGAGGCGAGATACAAAAATTTCATCATTTGAAGATTTAATTTTTGCTTTTGAGCAAAGAAGAGAGGTGTAGCTAGAGATTAAGCAAGAAAGATTTAAGAGATTCAAGATTTCATGGCTTTTGGATGATATCTTACAAACCAAACATGAATTTTTTGTAGCTAGGCTATATTTTTCGTGGCAAAGACATAGATGAACACTTGTTATGAAGTTTTAGTATAATTTTCAATATTTTGATGCTCAATATATGTTTATTTTGGATGATTGTTATAATGTTTAATGCTTTTCAATTTCCTGATCAATAATTGTATTAATGTGTAATTTTTATCATTATTAAGAGAAATAATAAAAGAGATAGCATGTTATAATAATTTTTGTGAGGTCCGATTACGATAGAGATTTACCGCCATGCTTTTCATGATATTAATATGTGTTTTAGCTTTTTAATGCATGATTTCATGATCGCATCTTTCATAGAGATATATGAAAGTCACATGAGATGATATGTTTAATTATTCTCGAGAGAGATTTGATAATAGCACATTTAATACATTTTTCATCCATTAATATTTGCATTTCTATGATTATATGGATGAAAACGGAGGAAACTATAAGAAAGGAGCGAAAAAGGACTAAAGTGGAGGAAAGTGGAAGTTCGAGGACTAAAATGCAAATACTCTAAACTTGTTTCTAGCCTTGTGACAGAGATTCGAGAGTGTTAGAAGTTAATTGGATGAGGAAATGAGTCAAAGTGTTGAAATAAAGCCAAAACATTATCACATATCAACATTCAAATTGAAAAGTTTTGCACCAGTTATCAGCCTTATATTGAGACCAGTTTTTGACATGTAAAATGATCGAATTCGAAAATCATATTTGAAGAAAAGTTGTATCCCTTTGAGTTAGCGTTCCAACGCAACTTGAATCACCTCAATCAAACATCGAGAGAGAAAGATATCGTCAAAATACTACAAACTGTCCGACGAAAAAAATGTAGAACCATGCGACCGCACAAGGTGAACAAAGATCTCAAAGGCCGAAGTTGGTTGTTCGCATGGATTTATACCATGCGGTCGCATAGTATTTTTTTTGCCAGATCTGTTCTATTTCCGGAAATTGCTGAATCAACTTTGGAAACCTCATCCAACACGTCTCTAAGACCTAAAAATCGTCCAGAACCAGGAACACGAGATTTTTATCATCTTTTCTCTGAATTTGGCTCAAGCACTTTATGGAAGGCTAAATATCTTGGTGAAGCGAGGAAGGAAGGAACTCGAAATTGAAGACTTCACGTCATTTATTCATTCTATTTGGTATTTATTTTGTTAAACACTCCTAAACCTAGATCGTTTATTCTGATGAGTTATTTGTGAAATTAGTTTAACATGTATTAGATTTTTCATAGAATTTTGGTATTTATTTTGTTAAACACTCCTAAACCTAGATCGTTTATTCTGATGAGTTATTTGTGAAATTGGTTTAACATGTATTAGATTTTTCATAAAATTTTGGTATTTATTTTGTTAAACACTCCCGAACCTAGATCTTTTATTCTTATGAGTTATTTGTGAAATTGGTTTAACATGTATAGGTTTTTCATAGAATTAATCATGTTTTATTCTATCGAACGATCAAACTATGTGTTGAATCTATATTCCATGAAAGTTATTGGTGTGATTATTTACTATCTAGATTATTAAATGAATTAGAAACATTGATTAATAAGAACGAAGAATTATTGTCATAATATTTAATTGTATTAAAATAGATTAATAAGGGGGATTCAAAGTCTTAGTGCATGTTCAGACCAAGTTTAAAGCAGTTTTCTTAATTAATTTAGTTAAATAATTAGTGTAAATACATAAAACAAAATTTGCCTCTTTTATAGAGTTATCATTAGTTGACAGTAAATTAAGTATATAGTCTTCGTGGAACTATACTCTATTCATCATTATATTATTTATTTACTATACTGTATACTTGTGGAATTTCACTGATCACTACTTGCGAGAGATTGTTGGATAATTTACAGGAATCGATCATTAATACAAATAAATATTATCAACTATGAGTTTCATTGAAATTTAAATAGATAAATATATTTGAACTCAAAACAAAGTTTGTCCAAACACTTTTAAAAGCTTTATTATAATGACATTAGTAACTTTTAGTAAAAAAAAAAACTCAAAACTAGATTTTTGCAAATTCAGTTGAAGATAGATTTAATTGAATTGAAATGTAAGTACATAATTATCGTGGGATCAACACTAGACCAATTGTCCAAATCTTTCATGTCCTAAATGTATCCATTTTAATCTTATCAGCCCTAGCTCTATGCATCATGTATCTAACAATTGTAATCACCCCCCTTTAATCGTATGTGATGTACTTTCACATTCTAAATGTAGCCATAGGAAATGGGCTGACCTGGCTCCCAAGCTCATCTCGTGCGACTCGTGGAGGCTCAAGCTTGAATCTAACCAAGCTTGAGCTAGCTCACAAGGTGAGCTCATGGGCTCATAAAAAAAAATTAAATTTTTATTAACATGAGGGAGTGGCTTGTAAGTCAACTCGGCGCAACACGAGCCAATCCAAGCTCACATTTTGGTTAGTAACCGAGCCAAGTTCAAAGTTGCGTGAGTAGAATCGGCTTGGGTTGGCCATTGCCTTGGCTACCTTAATATTATAATTTAAGAAATTGTGACAATATAGAAAAAAATGATTTTGTGAAAAATCTAACGTTGCGCTTCCCAAATTTTATTACAAAGAATATTGCCTTATCTTACACAATTTTTTTTTTTTTGGATAAAAAGAGTGCATTATTAATTAGGTTTTTTTAAAAAAAAAAAAAAAAAAAACTTTCTTCACTATATTTGAAGGATGAATATTTTACGTAGGGAGTTTTCTATAAAAGAGAATGGCCGTAGTCTTTCAAATATAAAACAAGAAGCTCCATTGGTGTAAAAATACTTAAAAGGTCCCCACGGGCATTATGCAGTGGTAAAATAGGAGGATTCTCTACAGAATATCGGATGTTCAAATTTCTGCAACAACTGGAAGACGACATTGATGTTGGTGCATTTTGTCGTCCATTTGGGGGTTCTGTCCGCATGCCGTGAAGGGAGGTTCATAGGGAGGAGAATTGCATCCCAAATGTTCTGACCAAGTGTGTATAAACAGTGATCGCATCCAAATTTATCTGAGTGGTGAACTAGGGGGGAAGACCGTCACTCATTAGGATTAATTGGGTGAAATTTGGACACCTGAGTTACAGAAAAAAAAAAAAACTTAAAATTGTCTTCTTCTTTTTCCTACACATGAAGTAACATTTAGGAAAACGATACACAAACTGGTTTTTAAGATTTAATTGAATTAGTTTTGTGAAGTTTTTACTAGAAAGTTATTCACGAGTACTTGAAACATTTATTAGAAATTTCTCTTCTACGTACCTTTTCTCTACTTGAAAATATCACCAAGCAAATTTCCAAATGTATATCATTTGTATGTAGACATCTTGAAAAATGACAAAATTGATTGTATCCACATTAATGGCATGTAGATAAAAATTGGATTTTGAGTAGATTTTGATTAAAATTGATTAATTGTATGGTTGAAAAATTAATAAAAATTGTGGGTCACGTTAAATGTATAGTTGAAATGAATTTGAAGAAAAAATAATTTTGTAAAATGGGGGCCAAATTTGTTTTTACTAATTAGGAATGCTAATTAATAATCATTGGTTAAATTGATGGATTCGGAGTTTCACTTTACCACTTTAAGCTTGTTTGGGAGATATTTTTTTCAAGTAAAAAATAAATTTTTAGAAAATGTGTGAATAATCATATTACGGTGTTTGAGGCACTTTTTCACACAAGAAAAAGATAAAGAAATTTGAACCCTTCTAGAATTCAGTGCCTCGTAGAGAAGATAGTAAGACGGTTTTTTGTAAAAATTTCCCTTTAATTATCTTAAAGAGAATAATTTTAAAATTAAATTAAACAAATCCTAAATTTTTAAGAATAATTTTAAAATTAAATTCAACAAATCATAAATTTTTAATAATTAAATTTTTTAATTTACATTAAAAATGGGGTTCGTTTAATTCAAAATCTAACATATTTGAAGAAAACGTAGGATAACAATTAGGCTGGCCACGAAATAGGCAGGTGACCCACTGGGACTTTGCTAGCCCATTTTGATTATATAAGTTGGGTTTGGAAAAATTTCCTATTTTCTTTTGTTAACAAAATTCTAGTTTCAGTTTCCTATTATTATTGTCAATTTAATTTTTTTTTTTTTTTTTTTTTTTTAATGCCGTTCTAGATTTCGAGTAGTGATCGAGCTACACACCTCACTTAAGAATAGATCGAAGTGTTGAAGATGGGAGTGTGTGAATCGATTTTGTGCCATTTGCTTCGATTACTTTACAAGGATAACAATTCAAAATTTCTTCAGATTATTTAATTTTAATTCTAATGTTTAGTATAAGATATTAATAGTCAGGTGGCGCTACACGTACACAAACAACACTTACATACATTATATATATGCAACCACCAAACAAATCCAATTTCTAACAGGATTCGGATAAAATCCCTATCGAATATTCTATTAATATCAAGATTTGGGCATTAATTATGATAATCTTTGTTAAATTTCGATACTCATAATTTTTGAATGTGAACACCAACAAGATTTCTGGCAATCTCCGAGTTTTTGGCCCTGGTTTGAAACCGTTTGCTCCTTACGACTTAGCCAATCATTCCTCTCGCTAATTTTGTTTATAGTTTTTGTTTTTGAAAATTATGTAAACTGTTTGAGGATAGGTGGGATCTCTGAAATTTCAGGTATTTTTAATTGGGTCTTATCTATTCATATATTTTCTGGGTTTCTCTTGAGATTTGAAGACAAGACCAAATTCACTGATAAATTGAAACTTTTGCTGACCAACTCCAAAATGCGTTCGGCAGGAGAAGCGAACCTGGTTAGAAATCAGCTGATTCTTCGATTTTTCTATACACCCGGATCTGAGAAGCGAAAATGGAAAATGGTCACGTGAATTTCAGCACTATCCTGGAATTTCTCTCTAGAACCGGAGCTGTTTTTTCATCTCTTTAGGGCGTCTAATTGGAGAAAGGAAATAGAACAAACACGCGAAATGGTTTCCCTCCTATTTCTTCTTTTTTTTTTTTTCCCGTGTGTTTCCCTCCCATTCCTTTCTCCATTTCTCAGCGTGACACGTAGCCTAATTTTAAATTTCTGTGAGGAAAAATTTGTACGCCCAACATTTTCCTTTACGGTCCATTTGATTGTAAGGATGAAAAATGGGTGAAAATGAATTGGATTCCAGGGAATTGAATTGCTTGGAATTGTTTTACCGAGAATTGAATTAAAAGTGTTTGATTGATATAATTTTTCACTTTTATATTATAATACGTTTGACTTTGTTTTTCATGTAAATTGTCAATTAAATGGATAAATTTTTTTTACCATTGGGGACAAAATATGTTTAGATTGCCAAAAAAAATAAAAAATAAAAAATTATTTTACATGAAATTTGTCAATTAAATGGATAAATTTTTTTACACTTTATCTTAAAATTTGTTTCTATTGCTAAAATAAAAAAAAAATAAAAAGGTGGAAATCAATTCCCACCATATAGCAAGGAATTGAATTCCACGGAATCACGCTTCAAGTGGATGTACCTTGAAGAACGCTGGAAACCAATTCCATGGAAAAAAAACGCTATCAAACAGCGCAAAAGTGGAAGTTGGAATTCGATTCCAACTTCCAGGGAAATTTTTTGCCTATCAAACGGAGCCTAATAGTCTTGCACTCCTTTTATTCCGCCACACTATAATTTGTGGGAAAAAAAATGAATTTTTTTATGTGATGGATGTTGAATATGTGATTGAAAAAGAAGGAAAAGTTATTGGTGTGATGGAAAATATTATTTTATTAAAAAATTTGTGATTAAAAATGAGTTGAAGAATAAGAATAAAAAAAAAGTCTAACAGACAGGGACTTAATTTATCCTACATAAATAAAAGAGTCACTTTATGATTACTATTCATAAGCCGAGCCGAGCCAAATGACTTTATGGCTTGGCTCTGCTAAGCCCTTTTTTTTTCTCTATTTTTTTTTTTTAATTACGTTTGATTCAATATTTTTAGTTACAAATATTCGTTTTAAGCGATTTAAAATTTGTTGGAAATGTTGAAGTGCTGCCATGATAAAAAAAATTTGTTTTTGTTTTTTTACGTTTGATTCAGTATCGACTCGGCTAAGTCGTCTAAGCCATTTTTTTGTTGTGTTTTTTTTAACGTTCGATTCAGTATTTTAAGTTACAAATATTCCTTTTAAGCAATTTAAAATTTGTTGAAAATGTTGAAGGGCGGCCCCGAGTCAAGCCAAATGGCTTTATGGCTCGACTCGGCTAAGCCGTCTAAGCTTTTTTTTTATTTTTTATTTTTTTTATTTTTTTTTTACACTTGATTCAGTATCGGTTCGGCTAAGCCATCTAAGTCGTTTTGTTTTGTTTTGTTCTTTTTTTTAAAAATTTGATTCAATATTTTAAATTACAAATATTCGTTTTAAAAAATTTAAAATTTGTTGAAAATGTTGAAGTCCGGCCATAATTTGAATCCATTTAATTTTTTTAAAAACTTAAAATGTGATAATAATAAATATATTGTCGATTAAGTTTAAATATAAAAATTATCTTAAATTATGAAACGTAAAATCATAATCGTTAATTTTTCTTTTCTAACCCCACCCTCAACCCTCATTCTCACACCAATTTTTCTCAATTTCATTTTTCTTCAATTTTTACGGTTAAAAATGATAAATTTATGGCGTCAAAATGGATATTGAAGGAACTCAATGATTTTTAGTAGAATCCTCCTACATCATGCAGTGTTGATAGACAAACATCTTCTATGAAATGAATTATTTTGGTTTTGTTTTTTAAAAAATGGATTTGATGTACAGTATAATTAGAACATGTTGAAAAGATATTCGATGAAATTTACGAAGTTAGGTGATCGTTTGTCATTCTTTTTGCCTCTATGATGGAAGTTTTCGTTGTGTTGTGATTTTAATACTGATAGAGATCCTTGATTTGTCCTAAATTCTAAACTGTATTATCATTAATTAATTAGTCTTGACTACTTACGCCTTGCATAGGGTCTTGGTAAAGAAATTAAATACTGGTGCAATTGATACATCTAATTGGAGATTTTATGAGCACGAGATGAATGAGACACAATGCCTTACCTCAATAGGTAGAAAAATGAGGGCTATGTTGAACTTCATTATCTCTTTAACATGGCATCAACACCTAATCATTTATGCCATGTCTTTTTTTTAAAAAGAAAAGAGAGACTTTCAAACGCAAAGTCTAGAAAATAAGCTCCGAATAAAATCTCTTAATATTATTTTTGTCGCCTATCATCATTTCAAGTGTTTTAAGTTTAATGTAACTAATGCTTAAGACAATTTTTTTTTTTCCATATTTATACTATCATATAACCAATTATACTATAACACGTGCATTGCACGTTCGTCTTACTAGTACTCAAACAATTATCAAACGATTTTTGTTTTTTTGTTTTTGGGTACTTCACAGCACAAAATCAAACTGGAGGCCCAAAACAATTGGGACAATACAAACGAAATGGGGCAAAGACAAGAAAGCAACAACATAAATTTTGGTTTATTTTATTTGTTTTCGCACTTCTTCATTTAATTAATATTAGCTTTCAATATATATATATATATATATATATATATATATATATTTTTTTTTTTTTTTGGCTTTGTCTAGGTAAAATAAATCTGTCTCGTTCCAAAAAAGGTGGATTTTTGGGTTTCGATATTGAAATGTAATAAATGAAATCGAGATTGAAATCCCCAAATATTTTACAGTGCGTTGGAACTATACTCATTGTGGAAGAAGAAATTAAAACAGAAACAATAAAGAGAGATAACAAGATATATTAATCTCTTGACAAACAAATTTCTAACCTTTTAATTGGCAATAAAGAGAAAAAGAAAATTATTTTTAGTATGGCGAACCATGATTAGATATTGTTGGGCAAATTGTTATCAAACGACCTCCTAGGCAATGTTAACCAGGTTTAATTTTTCAGTCACCATTAATCGAATGACTGAATGGTATATCAACACCCAAATTAAAACGACCTGGCCTAAAACAAAGTTGACTGGACCATTTGAAGCGACTAAATTAAGTTTTGTTGCTCATGACCCGATTCTTTACCTACTTGGATGGCTAGTATCCTTGGAGTCCCGTCTTACAACCCATTTGATATCAGTTGGGCCCATGACCCATTACTGTGACCTAATGGACTTACCTTTTTTGTCCAATTCCTCTTCGGCCTCCATATGACAGAACGTATTCGGTAGTGTTTCTGTGGTTTTCTCTGTGCCGCCTTCTACTTCATCTTAGATGCAGCCTTTGTGGCCTCCTTCTTCGTGATTCAATCTTTCTTAGTGGTGGTTCTCTAAGCTCTAAGTAAGTAAACTTCTAGCAATCGTAGGTGAAGGCTTTGAAGGAATTTTGGATTGTTTGATTTGAGGTGTTGATTTGAGGTGTTGATTTGAGTTTGTAGAATTGAGCCTGTGAAGCCTTGGTGGTTATCACTATCAGCTCCAACAGCAATAGATAAAAATTTGGAGGGCATATCCCGCGGTTTACCTCCTCGGGCTGGAGAGGAGTCAAAGGCTCGAGGTCCAGGATTTAGTCTGGCGCAAGTTGGGACACCTGGGTGATAAAAAAAAAAAAAAAAAAAAAAAAAAATTGGAAGAAAATGACCTAAAAGTATACATGCAACCGAGGAAATAAAATTAAAAAAAATAAAAATCGAATTGTGATAATTTAACAATAATTGAAGAAATGAGAAAAGGTTAATTAATTAGAAGAACTTCTGCCATAGAATAGAATCATGACGTGGTCAGTAGCTGAGGAGGAATGGGGAAACAAAGTCACAAAATCCCTTTGACTCCATATGTTATCTCTTACATGCTGCAACGTCAAGAAAGGATGAAGCTCTTGCCCTTTACATCTTATTTCTATCTGAAAAGAAAGCATAGACAAAACATTTTATTATTTATATAATTTGTTACTATTTTGATAAAATTAACATAAAGGGTAATTGACGTAAAACGTCCCTACCTTTCATGTTAGAAAACATCCTTATCTTTCATTTTTTTTGGTGCAAAACGTTCATACCTTTCACATTCTTAGCGCTGAACGTTATTTTCAACAATTTTTAATATAAATGACAAATATACCCTCCTATTTAAATAAAATAAAATAAAATAAAATAAAAGAAAAATAAAGAATAAATTGTAACTATAGCCCAAACCTCTTAAAAAGTGCAAATAATCCATTAAACTTTACCTTCTTCCCATACCTCATCCCCACCCCACTGCCACTTGTCGGCCATTTTCAGTAAGACATTATTAAACAAATTCCGACCAGTACATCTCCTTCTCTGGCCAAAAAAAGTCATCACCACCGCAACTCTATATACCTTCCAGCCCATTGCACATCCAAAAATCAAACCAAGAAAACTTCCTATTTTCTGCGTTATATAGCTTGGAATAAAAACCTAATTCCAATTCCAATTCTCAAACCCAATTCCAATTCAAAATTCTGCTTGAGGAATTGTGGGATTTCTACATTATACAGGTTGAAACTCCCTCCATAGCTCAAACCCAATTCCAATTCTCCAAAATCCTAAACCATATAAAAATCAACAATTTTTCAATCGATAGTTAGAACTCCATTTCTCAATTTTTCAACCCACAAATTCTCGGTTTTCTAAAATTTAGGTTGCAATATTGAGGGGAGATCTCACAATGAGATTTCAAATCCCAGATTCCTCCTACAAAACCCGCCAAAGATTTCGTGAGCCACCCCGAAATCTACTTGGCAAATAGAGATGGTGTAGACAAACTGTTGAAAATATCACATTATGCTACCAAATTAAATTTGGCCTCCTCAGTCATCCCTAACACCTAAAATCCATTAATTAATCTTCTCAAACTGAATTTGGCTTGATGGCATCACAGGAACGAACACCAGTCTCTTTCTTTCTTTTTTTTCCCCTTTCCTTTTTGCTGTATTATTATTTTTATTATTTGTTTATTTGAAAATTTCTTGAATGGGTTTCATTTGAGGCAACCACTATATTCCAAAAAAGCTAAGAACAACAATGACTGCTCTCTCTCTCACATCCCTCTCGCTCTCCTCTTCTCCCCAAGATTCCCTCTTTCGTCGAGCATTTTAAATGGTGAATATATGTTAAATGTTGGACTCGTTTGCAATTTTAATAAAAAGTTTGGTGGATTATTTTCAATTTTTAAAAGGTTTGGGCCTATAGTTACAATTTATTCTTTATTTTTATTTTATTTTGTTTTGTTTTAATTAAATATATGAGGGCATATTGATTATTTTATATTAAAAATTGGTGAAAATGACATTCAGCGCTAAGAATGTGAAAGGTAGGGACGTTTTGCATCAAAAAATGAAATGTAAGGATGTTTTCCACAATAAACATAAAAGGTAGGGACGTATTGCGTCAATTACCCTTAACATAAACAACATAGTACATGGCAATTTCAAGCATGACACTTAACACAAACACAAATGATGCACATTGACGTTTCTATAAGTTACAGTTAGTAGGAGAGGTACAATTGAGCTCTTTATCACCCACAATCATGCTACTTGTACAGAATTATTCATTTACCACTTGGATGACATACATTCACAATAGGGGGTTCTACCTTTTTTTTTGCATTGTTTATTCACCCGAGTCCCATTACATGTGAGTGAATGTCATCTAGGTGGTAATGAATAATTTTGTACAAGTAGTTTAATTCTTATCACCCATGATGAGTTCTGAAAATTCATTGAGCCCACTACTTGTTTAGACATCACTTTGAGCATCTCTTACGAGATAAGTCTACTTTGATGTTCAATTGACGCTCGTATTTAGGAGAAATATTAAACATGAGACCTCTAACTCTCATACTAAGAAATACATGAACACTACTCATTCTCTCAAAAGCTATAATCAGTAAGAAGAGAGTGATCAAGACTTTACCTAATTATTGGGGCAGGTTTACATGTCTGCATGTGGGTTCAGTTGACCTCACAAAAATTTCAAAATCCCCCCCCCCCCCCCCGGCCCCCACCCCATTTACACTAGTTTTTTCCACCAACATGTCTCAATTTCTTTCTAGTCATCAAATAATTCTCCTTTTCTACTTAGCTTGTCTCCGTCAACATCAACGACTTTTCCACTTTATGTGATTTTTTTTTATTTTTAAAATGAAATATTAATTTTTGAGTGACGAGTAAAATATTGTTGAAACAAGAATTAAAGAGAAAAAAATGATCAGATTTTTTTTTTTTTTTGTAACTTATTTTTGAACTCTACATTGAAGAATGTTTGTCTCCGCTACTACCTAATTACTTCGAGAATCCATTATTGGATTAATATATCATCATGTTCGGCTTCGTAAAGTCAATCATATTCATAATTTATTTGGATTTATGGATAGAAAGTCAAGTTTAACATAAAAAGATTTTAATTAAATGATATATAACCACGTATATGCGTATATATAAAAGTTAATGGCATTTGAAACTGACATATACTAGAGAAGACGTCCACCCCACGATAGTAAACTACTATCGACTTTAATTATGTAAAGGGACCCATTCAGACTTTGCTCCTAAGCCAACATCATTATACCTTAGACTTAATGTTCCAATACAATATATTAATTAATTAATTTATATATAAGATTAAATACAAAATAAAAGGAAAAAAAGGTGCGACACGACACATTAATATATGCATTTTCTTTTCTTCAACATAATTTTACCTAACTTTTACAAATTTATACACCATTACACTAACGTCGTTCATGCACGTTTCCTTCTATCTTTAATTAAGAAACCCAAATTTGAATGTAAATGTAAATATGCACTTGTTTGGTAGTCGTTTTTAGGGAAAAAAAATGTATTTTTGAATAGTTAATTGATAGAGAATGTGTGGTTAAAAATTAAGGAAAAATTTTGGGTTTGCATGTAATATTATTTTATTGAAAAATGTGTAGTTGAAAAGAAGAGAGAAAAATACATTTTGAAAAAAATGACTATCGAACAGGGGCATAACATATATAACTTGAATTATGCTACTTTGTCCGCACGGATGACGCTCACGATGATCGTGCCCTCACATGGGATGCGTGAGTCCCGTGCGAATAAAATAATCCTGACCCCCATGTGTGCACGCACAATCATCCCCGCGATCATTCGTGTGAATCGTGTAGCGCGGTTGATAAAACTTAGGCGGTATATATCAAATTTATAATTCCATCAAAGTGCACCACTTACGTTTTGATGGACCCACCGGTTCTTGTTCAATAGTGTGAAAAGACAATAAAGGGCCTACATAAGCTGCTAAAGGGCTGAGTTAAAGCAATCGAAAGCGTGACGAAACCATTCACCAATCCATGCACATATATATACACGCACGAACTACATACATATTTAATCTTAAGTTAATTAATTATTTAATTATGGAGGAACGAAATAAATTAATTTTTACACCTCAAAGTCAATTTTATGATAATTAAGAAAGAGAAATGCACATACCTACCCTTTTTGCTTTTATTATTACTCACGGATTGTGAGAATAACAATCATTATTTTATATATATATATATATATATATATATATATATATATATATGTATGTTAGCTTAGAATATAACATTAACGTGCCTAATTAGAATGAAAACAGTGCACGTAATCGTAGCCAGTCGAAAAAATAAAATAAAATAAAATAATTCCTAACGTTGATTTGATTTTATTTGATTTAAATAGTTTTCATATTTTAAAGTTTGATATTTTAATTCCTACCCACCCAAAAATAAATATAATACGGATGTATGATTATATGTTCATGAAATGAAACTCGATCATGCACGCCATACATTTCAACACGACTTTAAAAAATTAACCGAAAAATGTTGACTTCAAGGAATAAAAATTAAAAACATAGAATGGACTAATCAATAACATATATATATATATATATATATATATATATATATATATATTGTTGAATAAGTTATATATAATTCATTCTCTTCCTTAATGGTAGGAAATATGATTGGAATTATATGCATTCTAATCATTGAACTATAAGAGTTGACCTTAATGCTAAAATGTATGAGAAAGATTAACATGCATGAAAAAATAATTAATGTATTTGTCATCATATCCTATCAAAGTGCCAGCTTAATAATTAAACTCGTTTCCTTTAGCTAAGGAATTGAAGAAGATTATTTGAAGTATTATTAATTTGAAAACCTATAAGAAAATTCAACTAAATAATTAATTAATTCCACAAAAAAGTAAAGAGGTTTTTAATTGTTACTCTTCCCTCGTAAGCATTCAATAAATTCACTAAAATATACCCTTACTCTAGTAATAACAAGAAAAAGGATCTGATATAACCTTGCAACCATTAATGTTGATCTAATGTTTAACGGTATTTGCATACACGATGATTTTTTATCCATCATAGTTGACATATTATGACGTCTAATCATCATAGAGGTCATGGATTCGCTATGCAGTTCAAGAGACTCGACTTTCACAATCATCAACCACCATAATATATATAACCAAACCTAATATTTATACCCGTAAAAAAAAAAAATGCTTCCCAAGATATTTAACACATGAATATTAGGTTGTAAATGTCCTTTTGACTTAGATTCATCCAAAGTCATACTTTAGGATTTGAGTAATAGAACTCAGGAAACAAATATGTTGGCAAAAATTCATGGATCCCACTTCTAAACATAAGCAAAAGAATTTTTTTGAAGAAAAGTTGAAATATTTATCTAATTCTTGTTACTCTAGTTCATTAACATGAAGTGGGTTTATTAAAATTTCAATCCTTAGCTCAAAACCATGGATAGGAAGAAAATTTATAAGCTCAAAATATAAGTGAAGAAATATATCTATCAATTTTTCCTTCACCAGATGATAATAAGTTCTGCTAGAATTAACATGCATGACACTTGTGTTTTTGCTTACTTGTGAAGAATTATTTTGTTGGAACCTAGAAAAAATTTATGCTAGATAATATTGCTCAAGGCAATGAAATGTTTTACTTGTTCTTTCCCAGAAATTCTAATATAATTATCTGCGTTTCTCATTGAACTGAACACTTGCACTACCATGAAAAATTGCAGAAATTCATGCTGTTTCTTACGAACCTATATGTGAGAATAGTTTCAGGATCCAATAAATTTGTTCTCATCTTTTTTAAGCACTAATGAATCAATAGAAAAGTTACTGATCTTTTACTTGATTACAAGAAAAGAAAAAGCTTCTTTTCTTTTGCTCGTATTTCCAGCAAATTAAACCGATTATTTACGCATTAACTTCAGATTCCTATGGATCCAGCACTTTCTCAATAACAAATGGAAATTAAGGAGTAAACAGGATAACCTTCACTCCAACCCTAAAAAATGATATTCAAATTCATAAAGCATTTCTCAAAAAAGGAAAAGACCTTGTTTTTGCTAGAATTCAGCAACAGCTTAAGCTATAATGGCACGAAAAGAGAAGAGTTCTACCTATAAATGCACATCGTACCAACCAACCATGATGTTTTATTAAAATATCAGTAATAGAAGCCCTTATAATTAGTTCTGCTGTTTCTGTCATATGTTTCTTAAACCAATTCAAGTCTTGGAGAATGTTGTTAACTAACAATATGCATACTCATTGATCATAAACAATTTCTGATCATAGCAAATTCAGTGTAACAAAAAGAAGGAAAAAAAGATGGAATGTGAGGCGTACCTCTGATTCGTTTTCCAGATTAAGCTTATTAACCAGATATTTTTTGACCAATCGAATTGTCATCCTTCCGTCTCTAAAAAAATCAAAGATTTTTAGACCTAGGGATAAAAAAAGGAGAACAAAAGACATGAAAATAAAAGGAACTGAAGAAAATAAATTACTTGATTCTCAAGTAGCTCTTGGATATCTGAGGCAAATATGGTTCTTTTGTTCTGCAATGCAAAATAAAAGGTCCATTAATTATGATGATGTCGTAAGAAATCAAAGCTTCAAGGTAGGGACACAAAAACACAGAAAGGAAAATAGTGCTGCTGCAAAGTAAATATTGATGATTAATTTGATTTTCCTACTGATTTTGCGATGCTTGTAGTATGAACCATATGCCGGAATGTGGTCTCCGAGGTTGCTGAATCACTCTGAAATCTAGATTCGGCCCGGGGATATCTATTCCGGGATGGACTTGAAATGGCCGGGGAAAATAAGAACCCGGTGCCATTAAAGAAGTTGAAGGAGATGTTGTATTTTTTGGGATGGGCCTATATGCCCAGTTAATCTCTTGATGATAAGGGAAAGTTGAACTAGTTCCCGGGTGTTGCAAGAAAAATAAGGTTTCATGATCAGTGGCGGTTGAGAAATTCGTTACAGGCCGAGGAGTTGCAAATTCTGATACATTAAGCATAGGAGCTAATGGCCTAATTTGTGAAGTACTACCACTACTACTTGGAAGAAGCTCGAGCTCGACCGGGTGATGGCCGTCTATTCGGGAGCTTTGATCTGCCTGATCTTTCTTGTTTTCACGGCCTGTGTAACCACCAATACTCAATTGAAGCCACCCTTCATCTTTTTCTTGTTGAACATCTTTTGAACTTGATCCTGTTTCGTAAATACTCCCAGTTCTTGATTGGTCTTCAGCCATTAATGGACCAACTAATCGATCAGATCCTAAACAAGCTTCACTATGAGAATCATAACCTTGTACTTGACCACTCATAACACCAAAACCCTCCGAAAAGCACCACCACAAAACAGGTGTTTGAAGGTATTTTCTGCAGGAAACATGGTCATGTCCACAACCCCAAAAACCCAAACCGCCAGTTCCACTGAGATTTAAACCTTTTGAACTGATCTTGGATCTCAAGGTAAGCCATGAACTTGAAGTTCTTGAAATTTCAACTCTTCAGAGAGATCTGTTGAGGCCATTAACATGTTTGAGATTCAATTAGGACATAGATTCCCATTGGACACTTAAGTATTAATATATGGTGGACAATAGACAAGAGAATGAAACCTGTAAATCTCACTTTGTATTTAATTCTCTTGGTTTGGCAGTTTTTGAGAGGATGGAATAGCTGCAAGGGGGTAGATAGACGATGGTGAGTCAGTTATATAGAAATATATTTATTTTTTAATTACTAAGGTCACAGTAATATGTCGTTTTCTCTTTCATCTTGACTTTATTAATAAGATAAGAGTACAAGTTCTACTTGCTTTCTAGTGGAGGTTTTTCCAGCTAACAACTTTTGGGCATTCTTTCAAGAAACTAAATTACAGTACAAGTTATACTCTTATTCTGATTTCACAAAAGGGTCCTTTTTAGCTTTCTATTAGAGCATTATATACTAAGGGATTGGGGTATTTCTTTTCTTCATTTTACATATTTAGGTTTTTGTATGCTGCTGAAGGCTTTTGCATTTCAAACTAAAATACATCAGACAAGATTGCGCGTCAAAGGAAAAATGCATTACATTAGCAATTTGCAAAATTATTTGTGTGTATATATTATTGATCCAAGAAATCGAGAAAGAACAAGGATTAGAATATCGCATACTCGTTAAATAATTATGCAGAACCAGAGAATATACGGCCTTAGTCAATTCATCGAAGCAACAATGAACCATGAAAGACCACGCAATAAATGTCCCTAACATCGGTTGGATTGTACTTCTTTGACATAGCGATTTTATCCCGTTAGTCCAAAAAACGTTATTATCTTTTTGGCCATGTCACTTTCCCACGACAAAGCGATTTGCTCTCGAATAGACATCACATCATCCTTCGACAAGCCGTCTCCAAGATGCATAACCAAGTGTTAAACATTGAAACTATTCGTCTCATCTCCTTCATGTTAACTCGGTCATATCAAACCATAGTATTTGTTCAATAACTGTTGGAACCAAGTATATATACGAAGTAACATGTCCCTCGATGGAGGTAAATTCATCGATATGTCTGTGGTAAATAACTATCGAACTCCCATAGCAACGAAGTCAACTTTTCTTGATAGTTCCCATAGCACCCTCTCCATACAATTCGTTGCTTTCTCTTCAATTTATTTTACCTTCCAAGTTCCAAACTCTTTTCAATTCAAGCACTTACACGTTGGGAGACTCGGATTGGATTAGGAACATTAAGACACATTCCATTACTTCCTCATATCAAATGCTTTGACCCACAAATATATTTGTAAATAAATTTCCCATATTTGTTAGCATCTTCCTATGAATACTTCCTCAATCATCGTTATTGATAATTTGAATATATAACCAATACATATATGGACCATGCTATTTGTATCCTTTCCTTTACCAGTTTGTTTACCCGATTCCAGCCGCCTCTCTCACATTGGGGTAAGTGGGGTACATTTGTCGAAAGTGGGTCCAGACCCCATGTCAGAGTATTGGTGAGGTCGGGTAACCCAAATGATAAGTCAAAAAGTACAAATGGCTTAATCTACGTATATAAGCCAACAATTTTGGACATCATATATAACCTAATCAAGACCACACGACAAAATACGTAAGAAAAGAGATAGATACAGCCCAAATTAATGAATGCCAAGGTGTAACTGGGCATAAATAATAGTAAAAATACCTGTGTATATGGCTACATCCCACTACAGAATGTTATTAATGATTTTTTATTAAAAAAAATATATAACTCTTGATATTTAAATAAATAAAAGGACATTGGCATGCATGATTGTGTTTCCCAAATCCAAGAAACAGAAGAGCTGAATAAGACGTGGTCTTGTAAAACATTCGATTGAACAGAAGAGAAGAGAAGAGGCATGTGCCCCCCACTCTCCCTGCACTACTCTGTCAACTGTCAAATATTCCCACATATTCTTAATTGGGTTCAACACTAATTATATTCATTTACAAGAATGAATTTTTTAGTTAATTTTGTTAAGAAATAGACATAAACTTGAGAGAAATGATATTTTATCTAGGGAGCTGGGGACACAAGCCATGTCTTTGCTGCCTCTCCTCCTGAAAAGCTGATCATTGCACTTTTTTCCAGCTACCCGTTCACCATGCTCCCCCCCCCTCTTTTTCTTGTGTGAGTGTGTGAAAGAGAGTGACAACTAGGGTACTTTACTAATCAACAAAATTTGGGACTTTTTTGTATTTTGCATGGTATTACACATAGTTGAAACATTCGACTCATCTCAAGGGTTTAACCAATCAGAAATGAAGCTTGTACATATAAATTACAGTTTTACACGTGATGAGATAGCAATACCTAATTGGTTGTTTTAACTTTTTTTTTTTGGTTCAAAATCCAATGAAATGTTGTCACGTTGCATTCATTAACCAATCTGTGCAATTTGTCTGTACATATATCATTATTTTTAACCAATTGACCTGATCAATAAATTGGATAAAGTTTCTTAAGCATGTGAACTCTATTGAAGAATTTTCACTTAGATTTCCACTTTTCTCGTTAGTTTATGATGACTGATCGAATAACGTTATTCTTGGTGTGACCTTAATGCATTGCTACTTTCTATTCAAATCAATCACGCAAGACATCAAATTGAAGATGTACGTTGACAATATCGTCCACTAATAAAAGGGATGTGATCAAGAAACCTCAACCAGCCAAGGCAACATGCATTATGATTGCCCTTACATAAAGGAGCAAGCAAAGTTGAAGAATTGAAACCACGTAATCATAATGCATGGGATGCTTTTGGAGATAGTTCATCATCAATTTTCATGCATCTTACCTGACTTTCCAATTTCAATTCAACTCAATTAATTAAATAAAGATGTTACAAATTTACCAATGTGTGTCGTGCAGGAGAAAGTGGTTCAACTTTAAATATTTATGTATAGAGTTTGATGGCAAGTGAAGATAAAAAAAAGGGGATGCGTCGTCACGATGACGTCATGAGTACTCCTTATCATAACTCTTCCACTTTGTACATCAAAGAAAATAAAAGGGCCATCCCAATAATCATCTTTCTATGCATATATTCATAATTTTCCTTTTTCTTTCTCTCCTCTTTTCATTTTTAGCTATAAATGATTTTCCACTTTCTTTTTCTTTAGTAATTGTTTTCCTCATACGGGCAAGTGATGGTAAGATTGCTTTGGATTGAATACCAAGTCTTTTCTGCCCCATGCACCCTTTGTTTCACTGCTTTGTAGGCCATTTAATTAATTATTTTCCCATCCATGTATGTCGGTTTGGCTATGATATGATCGATATTTCTCTAATTATGTCTTGTTCATTAATGATTTGGGAACTTTATTAAAGAAAGCAAATTATAATGTGAATGTTAACCCCCAAATGTAGTAGCAGCAGCCCACTATGATCTTGCCTCACGTCTCTGATATGAAGGCATTGAGAGGTTTTTGTCACCTTATATATTGCTTATGTTAGCAACTGCGGAGAGGGATAATTGTGATACTAAAATTGTTAGGATTTTTAACTTGATATTATCCAAATTAAATACGAATTTTATTTTTATTGTTTGTTTCTTAGAATATGGAATTGAGAAAAAAGATTAATCCCTGTTTTGATAGAAGTGGATAGTCTGGACACCTCAAGAAAATTTGTTCGAAGGTGGAGCATGTTCAGCTAATTGCTCGAAATGATCAGTATACGACGATACTGATTGTGTCACTAATAGTGTGTCTCTTTTCTACATGAGACACATTGATATTCTTTAGAAAGAATATGTTCATCCTTGTGACATATATATGGTCAATAAATTGTCATATAGAGGATGTGTTATTATTAGTAGGTCTACAATTTTGCATGCAAGCATTGATTTGGCGTTATTGAAGGATTTTTGTGGAATTTATGTCGATACCTGATGAACCTTCAGGAAAGTCGAATGTGGGAGTTGCAACGGGTTTGTTTCGACATGAGCGGATGAAATTCTTAAGAGTTTATTATTAATTTAAATGTCTAAACTCTTTATGGTGGAGTATGGTAATTCTTTGTTTAGAAAATTGTAGCTATTGAAAAAAAGGTTTACTAAGGAGGGTGTATTCAATTAAGATTTTTAATGACTTTTTGGGATTTAAAAGTTTAGGGGTATTCAATGTAAATTTTTTGAAATTCTCTAAAAATATTGATGTATTCAATTAAAACTTTTATAGAATTTTATAAAGTCTATAAAAGTCACGGTGTATTTAATTAATTTTTTTTTAGAAATATTTATAAGTTTTGGAGTATTCAAATTTTAATGACTTCCAAAGATTTTATAAAAGTCTTTGGGGTACTAACTTTTAAACAAAACACACTTATATAAAATTTCAAAATTTGTCTCTTATTAATCACAAGATTATGGAAGACTTTCACAAAAAAAAAAAAAAAAGATATCTATTTTTTCAATATTTCTCTTTCCTTTTACGAACATTAAAGTTATGATTAAAATTTATCTTTTTCTATTGATTATATCTCTCTCTCTCTCTAATTTCTACGAAAAAAATTAAATTGGATTCTTATAACTTTTTTTTTTTTTTTTTTTTACCCTTTTCATTCAGTTTTTTTTTTTTTTTTTTTTTTGAAAAATATCTATTTTTTTAATTTAATTATAAGATTTTATATGCCAAATGTATAACAAAATTTAAATATATTGATTGATTGATTGATTTATTTTTAAAGTTATATTATATTGATAATATTGAATATTAAATTTAGTTTTTACGATGTGTATATGTGTCTATATATATATATATATATATATATATATATATTTATTTATTATGTGTATATGTGTCTATATATATGTGTATATGTGTCTATATATGTTTTGATTATTATTTATTTAATTAAGGTCTTAAATTTTTATTTTCTTAAAAATAACTTTTTATTTTATCGGGAGGGAAAGGGGAAGGGAAATTGTTTTACATTATTGCACTAGATCCACGTGAATTCTATTTCAAGGGGTTGTTTGAGTTCTTTTTTTTTTTAATCAAAAAATGTATTTTGAAGTAGTGTTATGATGAAGAATGTTTGGTTAAAAAATAAGAAATTTTTTTGAGTTTACGCGTAGTATTGTTTTATTGAAAAATGTGTGGTTGAAATTAAGTCAAATCACTATTGAAAAATGTATTTTATTGAAAAAATGGGAATCAACCAAGGACCAAATGAAGTCTTCAATAGTCCTTTGAGTTCTACAAAAGTCAATAAAAGTTTTAAAATGAAAGTTTATAGAAGTTTACAAAAAACTTTCACTAATTCCATGCAAATCTACAAAAAATCTATGAAATCCACAAAAATCATCACTTAAAAAAGTCCATTAAAACATTCAAAAGTACACTCCCTAAAATTTCCTAAGATGTGTGACAAAGAAGGGGACGGGAGGAGACGAGACTCTGGTTGAGGCACATTATTGGATTTAGAGGTGACGTGGAAGAATTAGACAATTCAAACTCAAAAGGAAAATTTTTAGGATTTTTGACTTAGTATCGTCCTGCTAAAATAAGAATAATTGTTTGTTTCTTAGTGGAATACTTGTTCTATATGAGTGGTTTTTTCTTTCCTACTTGAAGTTTGAGTATTTAGTCACTCCCTCTAAATAGGAGTTCCCCGTTGTATTTTATTTATTCTAGGTTTAAGATAATCATGGACTGTCTTGAGATGAGATTTGAGATCCTTTGTAATCTCATCCAGTCTAATTTTGTAGTGTTCTTGGACGTTTAGGATGTAAGAATCTCATTTTCACAGTTGTTTCACATCATGTTGCGGTTATCATTTCCACTACTATATAGCCTAGATCTCATATAAACGCCCACTAAAATAAAATAATATTACCTAGTATCGGTGATACTACAACGTCAATTTAAATGGTACTAAGGGTCTGTTTGTTTCCCCCCCCCCCCCCCCCCCCCCCTTTTTCATGGAAAATGAAAATGAAATTTCATTTCCATCTTTTGTCATGTTTGATTGCAATATTTTTTATGGAATTTCAATTCCACGTTTAGCCCACGCACTTACATTTTCTTTGATTTTGATAAATTTCAATTCTTTTGGTTTTGGTGGGAATTGGTCTTCCACCTTATTTTTATTTTATTGAAAATTGAAACAAAATTTATCCCCAATTGTAAAAAATATATTTCTTTCATTGATAATTTTCATGGAAAATAAAGCCAAACGAATGGTACTCGGTATTCCAATTTTTATTTTTGCAATCTAAACAAATTTTATTCCCAATGGTAAGAAATTATATACCTTTAACTGACAATTTTCATGAAAAATAAAGTCAAACGAAACAAAAAGATAGAAAATTTCAACATTTTTCAGGTGGAAAATTTTATCAATCAAATACAATTAATTGACAATTTCCAATAAAATAAGTTCTAGACAATTTAATTTTCTACAATTCGTTTTCTTTCCAGTCAAATTCCATCTTTGAATCAAACGAATTCTAAGTGATACAACCAAAATAATATAGAACTATATAACTCATAATTAGGTTTATTTTTATTGTCACTTAATATATACTATCTAAAAAAAAAAAAAAGAGAGAGGAATTGTCTGGGATTCCGTTAGGACTAAACTCCCCAAGGTTCATTGGCCAAGGTATATTTGGTTCAAAGAAGCTACTCATTTAACGGCACATGACGGGGCAAGTCGGGGTACAAGCAACCATTTTTGTCCCATGCCTCGTTTGAATATTTTTGTCTTCTTATCCCCTCTCTCGTACCCAGTTAAGACGGGACGGGTGTGGGGGGATAGGGCCTCCATTTATTTTTTATTTTTTTAATGTCTTTAATTGGTAAACATCAATACTTTTTTACAATTGTACAATAATTCATTTTTTCCTTTTGAAAGGATGACGATTCTTTTCTTTTCATGTGATACAAAACATATATATTGGAATAGAATTTAAACGGGACAGGGACCATGTTCCCATACCCGCCTCATGTCGCCACGGGGCAATGACTCCACTCGAATTATGCAGGGAATCTCCATCCCGTTCGAAGCGGGACCTACGCGTATTGTGTTTAACAATTTTTTTTTGTCATCCCTCCTACTCAAACATGCTGTTATTTTTGGATAAAACTATTTGTAGACAATTTTTGGTACATAATAGTGTCTACATATTCACAGGGGTGTGGGACTCATGTGAATAGGGCCCACTCCATGTAAGTGTGGGGACACCATTACTCCACTTAGTATGCATGCTCCATTGCTAAGTGAGTTGCCCAAAATCCAAGGCTAAACTCTTTTGCGGGGTAGTTCGAATTTGAGGCTAGGGCATGCATGCGTTTGGATTAATATAGATATACATGCGTGTCCATTTATATGTATATTATTACGAGGCAAACAACAAACTGGGGATTGCACCCTCTGCATGTCACCAAGCCCAAAATATTCCTTTCTTTACTGTCTTTTTTCTTCCCCATTAGCAGATACCCCACTTGGAATCATTACCACAACCTCATCATCTTTGATTTCATGTTTTTTTATTATCATTTTTTCCTTGGCCTAGAATTCAACCTTTCCCCCCACAACTTTCCAACTTTTCTTACTTTTGATGATTATTTACAATTATCCGTGTTGTTAATCTTACTACCACCAAAGAGTACGTGAGCAGGTGAGCTTTCCTCAATTTTACCTTTTCGCCGAAATACGGCACTCTCTTTTTCACACCCATAGACTGATTCATGCACTGGTTGAGGTTTGTTAGAACCTATAATATGCACGGTCCACATTCAGATTGGAATTAGTAACATATTTACAGTTAAAGAGACCTAAAAAACTTGGGTAAGAAAATGGGATAAATCTGTTTGGCTCATGCTTATAAACATTTATGTACTTTTTATTCATACATTTTGATGGACTCACAAATATTATTCATTCATTCACCCTTCATTTCTATTTATTTATAATTTAAAATCTTCATTAACACTCCATAAACATGCTTTAAGATAAGGTGTCATAATTTGCATGCATGCATGTTCATGAAGCAATGAAGCATACATAATTATATCATAAATGGATGAAATGCCAAAAAAGTAAAATTGCACATCATTGGGTGAAATATCTCATTTTTATTGTATTTTTGGTTAAGGTTATTGAAAATAGGAATGAGTAGACGCACCCTGATGTCGCAACTAGTCTAATACCTCATTGGACATCTCCATTGTTAATGTGATTTGCATAAAAAAAAATTGCAATATAAGTTGAAGTAAATAATGACTATAAAAAACTCACTCTAATGCAACATGTCTGTAATTGTATCTACACTACAATACAAATAGGTTTTTGCAACATTTCTAATGCAATATTTATTAATTGGATGTTGCTAAAAGGGTATACCACAACATTTTAATAAATGCATGTTGCCATTGTTAAAAAAAAATTGAGATTTGACAACACTTTTTTAATGCATGCGATAAATGTCGCTTTTTGTAATGTTCATTGATTGTTGTGAAAAAATCAATTTTTTGCAACGTTTATTGACTGTTTATTTTTCGCAACGTTCAATACATGTTGCTAAAACAATTAATATATAGGGTATGCTTGATAGCACATAATTTTTCATGTAAGATGAAAATGAAATTCCATTTTCCCATTTTAGCTTGTTTGATGGTGTTTATTTTCTTGGTATTTGCTTTTCCCCAAATCCCCCCACGTGACCAGTTTGCCTTGATTTTGTGGAAAATGAATTCCCACCTTCCACCTTTTTTTTTTTTTTTTGTTTTTTTTTTTGGTTTCAATGCAAATAAATTCTATCTCCAATGGTTAAAAAATTTATCCATTTAATTGACAATTTGTATAAAAACAAAGCTAAACGATTACAAAAAAATTTCTAAATTTTTTTAATTTCTTTTATTTTTTTAATTTTTTAATTTTTACTTTTTGACAATCCAAAAAAATTCTATTCCATATTGTAAAAAAATTTCCCCAAAAATTGACAATTTGCATGAAAAATAAAGCCAAACAGATTAGGTAAAAATTATACCAATCAAACATAAGTAATTACAATTCCTAGTAAAACAAATTTTAGGCAATTCAATTCCGTGCAATTCGTTTTCTTTTCACCCAAATTTTACCTTTGTAATCAAACGGACCCATAGTCTTATATAACATTTATTAGTTGTTGCAAAAATATTCACTTTTTTGCAATGTTCTTTGAAAGTTGTGAAAGGTTTTAATTTTTGCAACATTTTTTTAACCATTGTTAAAACATATTATATAACACCGTTTAGAACCCGTTGCTAACACTACAATAAAAAATGCATTTTGCAATATGTAAAAGACAACGTTCAATAATTGCATATTGCTAAAAGGGGTCTATCGCACCATTCAGCAAGTGTATGCTGCTATTGGTTGGTAAAATTGAGTTTTGAAAACGTTTTTTAATGAATGTTGCTAATACACCATTTTGCAACGTTTGGGGTCTGTTGCCATTAATTTCTTTTTGCTATGCGCATTGTACGTTGCTGTTAATTTTTAGCAACGTGCACTGCGCGTTGCCGTAAATTATTTTAGCAACGTGCACTGCCTGTTGCTGTTAATGTTTTAGTAACGTGCAGTGCACGTTGTCGTAAACTATTTTTAATAATGTGCATTGAGTGTTGCTGTTAGCGTATTAGCAACGTGAAATGCATGTTGCCGTAAACAGTTTTTAGCAACGTGCACTGCGCGTTGCTGTTAGTGTTTTGGCAATGTGTAGTGTGTCTTGTCATAAATTATTTTTAGCAACGTGCATTGCGCCTTGTTATTATTGTTGGGTCGTCCAACACAAAGGCCTCAAACCCATTTGTAGCCCAGGGTCCCAAACCATTTTTTAAACCCAACTCATTAGCCTAAGGCCCCAAACTCATTTCTAATCTGACCATAACCCATTTCTTTCCAATTTCTCCTACAACCATTCGAAACGTAAAACTTTCATCACTGATTTGCAACCTCATCGCCTCTGTCCGCCTTCGCTTGCAGGCCGCAGCCTTGCTACTGCTTTGCAGTGCTCACCTCACTTACTCCCAATTTTTGGCTACCACCTTCGAGCCTTAAATGGAGCTCACGGCCCGTGAGCGGCCACGTGCCAGCTAAGTATATTGTGTAATTGACATCCATCTAACTTCAATTGACATCCTATTTCTATAATCTGCTGTATCTTCTCAATTTGAGCTCGTGAAGTCTCTTCTTGCAATAGAGGTAGTCAGCTGAACATATTATTGAACAGTGCTTTGGTTCGAAACAGACATACGTTGTTTGTCTAATTCTATAATTTAGAATGTCAACCTGCAAATTGGAAAGGATAAGTTCCCCAATTCCTGGCCTCTTAACTTTCTAAATTTTCTGGAGCCTGGTTATACGATCATGTAGTAGAAGAAAGGTTAGCAGTGGAAGAATGAAAAATTCACAATTTACCTTGTTAACATCCATTTTTCCTGTCCATCTCATAATATTTTATATAGTTTAAAATATGAACATTATTCTTCCTCTGCATATATTCTAAACAGTACAACTTTTGCATACAATAGTGTGACTTATAAATTTGAAGAAATTTACCTTTCTAATTTTAGCTGTAGAAGTCGATTAATCAAGCTTCGCCCGATGAAATGATAGGCAGGAACAAAGCGTGACAAGTCTACTGTGGATGACAATATGAATAAAATTGATAGCTTGCTCTTCAAGGTAAACACATGGTTGCTTCATAATCATATTCTCAATTAACGTTTGTTAGCCCATGTCATGTATTGTTACTTGGCCCATCCATTTGTTTCACCCCAAAATCTATATATATGAGCCCCTTCTATTGATTGAACCGTATGTTTGTAAAACGATAAAAATGAAGCTTTGTGATATAGTTGAGGTTTTACCAGAAGTTAACAATTCCACTAAGAAAAGTTAGTCTAATCCCAAATATTTCTTGTAGTCAATCATAAAATTCTTTTATTTTAATTTATATATACGTGTTGCTTCTTTAATATTTTTTTTTGAATTGATTGGTTTTTATCATTTTTCTATGTTTTGTTTTTCCAGTCAGTTTCAGCATTTGTACCTATTGTCAATCCTATTAATTGTCCCTGAAATCAGAAAACTTTCGCAAATTACTTGGGTGAAAATAAAACTGTCTAGCATGTATGATCTTTGATTAGCTATGAACATGGTTGGTTAAGCTTAATGTTTACTTACAGTAAACAAGTAAGCTACTTATTTTGATAGTGAGATGAGTCATAAAGAGTTATTCAAAATAAGTAACTTTATTTACTTAAAAGAAGTTAATTTTCCTTATTTTTAAGCTTTGGATTTGTATTTGTGTTGTTCAGTGTTTGATAGAATAATAATGGACAAAACATGACTATAATTATTGAGATTATTGCATGAAATAAGATCTCGTGAATCTACTTACAAAATTTAAACAATTTAACAACAAATGATCATAACATTTTACTTATAGCATACTAATTTTAAAGGGAATATGTTCATTTTACTGTGAATTTGTAGTCTCAACAAGGAAGTGGTATCCAGAAAGGTACTGCATTTTACCTGTACGATGAGGAAGAAATTGTAACAGAAATCATGATTGCATCAACAGATAAGCACAAAGGTGCACCACATGCCACTTGGACGAGATTATTGGAAGGTTTGGTTTGAGGAAGTGTATATGGGTCATTTGGGAAGTACTGTTGCTTAGCCAAAGAGTAGTATTAGACTCATTTGACGAAGGTATTTCATGAATTTTGGCACTTATGCATGTGTTTATGTCTTCATTTCTGTATTTTCATATTTGTGCTTTTCTTTATCTTCAACTGTGATATTATTCCATTCCTGGGCGCATGGACGAATGTACGTGGGTTCATGTGGGATCAAAGGACCCCACATTTTCCTTTTTTTTTTAAAAAAAAATAGTTGTTTTGATTCGTAAGTATTTCGAGAGTTTCGATAATATGCTAACTTTCAAAATTTGTCGATGATCATATGCTATCCGAATCCAAAAATCGTCTATGTCATGTAGAAGTTCGTTTCGAAAACTATATCGTTGTCATATCAAATGATCCAAACAGATATCGAAAATAGTTAAATATACGTCAAACGTACGTCTAAAAAAAGACGTCTAGCTCATTTTTTCTTTAAAAAAATTCAATTATTTCATTAGCGTTTATTATTTTAAACAATAAATTTTTCAATATAATTTATATCATTTTATTAAGAAATTGTACATAGGGGTGAACACGGTTCGGTTTGGGCTGTTTATGCTATATTTTCAACTTAAACCATTTCAAACGGTTTGGAATTTTTCCAAACCAAACCAAACCATTTTATTTTTCAAACCAACCAAACCAAATCATTATTTGCGGTTCGGTTCGGTTTGATTTTAATCCGTGGTTTACCTATCGACATTACTAATTCCACAGTTTTTTACATGATACTTTTATGTTTGTCCACAATAATTACATTCTTCCCTCTCATCTCCTCGAATTTTAAAATGATGCCACACCTCGGACTTTTTGTTTCCCTTTTTACCTTTTACATCCATTGCTATATCTCCTAGATTTTGGTTTGAGACTTTGAGTTGGGTTTTAAGTTGTTCCCCTTTCTCTTTTTAGAATATGGAACCCACAGGGAGGTTCTGCAATGGGAAACTAGCTACTGATATTACTGGTAATTTGATTTAGGCCAGGGACTCGATTCTTTTCACTTTAAAAATGAAGTTTCGCATTGGTTAATTAGTTTTCATGTTTCTGTGTAGCCGAGACTCTCAGATTTACGACGTATCCCCCAGCTTATCTTAGCCCTCAGGCATCAGGAAAGAACCTTATCATATGAGCCAATTTTGCTTCAACTGCTTCTGGATATGATGATCAAATAGCCATTCTAAATGTAAGAATTTGGTGGACAATTATAAACTAAGATGTATTTTGAGTAAATTGAGGGTACGTCATCATCCCCACTGTTGGTTTCAACTTCCAAAAGCTTTTGCAGAATCTAATCCGGTCTTTGTCCTAATTTGTTTCTTCTGTTTTTTTTTTCTTTTCCTAATTTTGCAATTCTTAGTAGAACAAATTTGACAATTTCTAACTAAAAAACGATATGATTTCCAAGGAACCCCATAAAGCTAGGTCGATAATGACTCCATTTTCAATTGGGTTGTCTCGTGGCGTGACAATGTTTTGGGATGTGCTAAACGATAGTCGATCCTAGCAAGAGTTAGGTTTCTTCGGGTTAAACGATTTGAAATGTCTAACTCACTTGAATACATGATTTGAATGATTTGGTTTGGCTTTATATTTTTATTTTGTATTTATCAAGATTATATAAATTTATAATTTTACTATGTCCATTTTTATTTTTTATTTTTTTTCAAAATTCATTTTTTACTCTCTTATTTTTAACCACATTCTTCAATAAAATAATATAATACGAAAATTCAAAACTTTTCCTTAATATTTGACCATACATCTTAATCAATCAACTATTCAAAATATTTTCTTTCCTCCAAATGAGAATCAAACTGGGAAAATTTTATATATATATAAATTAATTCATATTAAATAATACGTGCATATTTTAGCACCTGGAGAGATGCATTACTGATAGAGATGAAAAGTCAGGCAATCTTTCATGGCAGAGCCTAAGTAATGACATGGTACTCACATAAAACATTATGAGAAATTATTTTGGTTTGAGACTTTGAGTTGGGTTTTGAGTTGCTCCCCCCCGCACCTTTTTTTTTTTTTTTTTTTTTTCCTTTTTTTTGGCTTGACCTTAGACATAAATTCGAAAATTGAATTTTTGGATCTATTTTGGAGGTATCATTTCTAATTGGTTTATATTTTAAATTCTAAAAATTATATATGAAAATTTATAATTTCATAAAAAAATTAATTAAAAAGTGCGGTTCAGTTTTATTTTTTGCTATTTTTGAAAATCAAAACCTAAACCAAACCATTTTGAAATGGTTTGGTTTGGTTTGGTTTGAGGAAAAAATTGTGGGTCCACGTAGACTCGAACCAACGGTTTCAGACCAACGGTTAAGGTTCGGTTTGCGGTTTCGCGATTTTTTTGTACAGCCCTAATTGTACATATAATATGACGTCCAAAATTTTAGGATCATTACAAATTAAATGTAATTTGAATTACTTTCAAATTATATTTGCTTTAAATTTAAATTTCATATACTTCTTCTTCGATTAAACTTGGATTTTATTTCAATTCATTTACTTTCTATATTCAATTTGATTTACTCACTTTCGACTCATCATTTGTCAACGAAATTGTAAACAAAACTATATAAGTAGCAAAATTCACTTAATAATATCGATACTGATGTAATTATATACGACGTTTTTAAAGTATTAAAACATCTATTAACTTATTTCATTAATAATTTGTTGTTTTTTTTTAACAAAAAATATATTTTAATTTTTGACCCCACAGTATAAAAGGCCTTGGTCCGTCCCTGCCTGGGTGGTGTGACTGGTTTAATTGGAAGAATTGCGTTATTGTTAACTTTGGCTAATCCAATTTTCATGTGGCTTAAGGTGAAGAAACCAAAGATGTATAATGCAATATGGTGGCTTAACTGGGCATTGAGTCTTATTGGAATGAGAGTAAGTGGAATTATAATTGCTGCTCGTCTGTATATTGTGAGAGACACTGGCATTCAAGTTAACTTCTTTAAGCCTCACTAATAAATGATGGAGTCAAAATCAATGCTAAGGAATGTGGCCCCTTGAATGTCTCTGGGGCATCATCTGATACAAATGCTACTTATAATTTTTGTTTCATCTTTCATATTGTAGTTTAGCTCTTGCTTCGTGTTCCTGATTTTAGTGAAGGATTAAAGTCGTCGAAGTTAATTTTGTACTGAAATCAACTTATTTCGTGAAGTTATTGAATTTTGTTTTATTGATGTGTTCTAATTCATTTTTGTATGGATTCAAAAATTCATAATGAAATTATTATCAATTTTGTTGGTTAATTTGTGTAAATCGTTGTGCGAATGCAATGGTCAAACAACATTATCGAGAGAGAGAGAGAGAGAGAGAGAGAGAGAGAGAGAGAGAGAATTGGCAGCAAAAGTTGTAAAAATTCTTCTAGCAACATTCAAGAAAAGTTATAAAGGTTATTAGCAACACTTGAAAATTGTTGTAAAAGGTTATTAACAACAGTATATGAACGTTGCAAAATGGTTATTAGCAACATTCAAAAATTATTGTAAAATGTTATTAGTAACATTCAAAAAACGTTGCCTTATCTTTCTACTTTAATGCAACATCGAGGTTAAAAAAACGTTGCTAAAATGTGAGCACAAAAATAAAGACAACACTCCAAAAATGTTGCAAATAAGTTAAAGGCAACATTCCAAAAATATTGCAAAATGGTTATTGGCAATACTCAAAAGATATTGCAAAAGATTATTCGCAACTCTGAAAAATGTTACGAAAATGTTATTGGCAACAGTTAATAAATGTTGCAAAAAAATTATTAGTAATATTTAAAAAACGTTGTGAAAAGTTCAATGCAACAGTCAAAAAACGTTGTAAAATATTATTCGTAACGTTGAAAAAATGTTGTTGTATTCTTCTACTCTATGACAACATTGATATTTGCAATATACGTTCGAACGGTGTAAAAACTCCACAACAACTTTTTTGAACGTTGCAAAAGACTATTTTTATTGTAGTGCTAGCTAACGTAATAAAAAGAAAATAGACATTGTGAAGAGATTTGTCTACATGTAGAGACTCTTCTAGACAAGTGAATTATTGAAAATGAAAATTGAACAAATTGTCTTTTGTTAATGCATTAATTAAAGATGCCTTAAGCACCCTCATTTTCTACCGTATTAATAATAAAAGAGAGTACAAGAATGTAGGAACAAAATTCATGTCAGCATAACTTATAACAAGTCTACTACAAATATTATAAAATATAAATATAAAACTAAAATATTTGAGCAATCCTAGTTCCTTCGTATACCTATTTCTTAGTTCTCTTCATAAACCCTCATAAACCTATATATTACTTGAAAAGAGACTTTGGCATGCAAACCAGAAAAAAAATCGCTTAAAATAATGCTTTTTTGCATGCTATATTGTCAAGATAGAGGTTCTCTACATGAGCTTGGATTTGCAATTGCCACAATTCACTAGTTGTTTCTACTGATATTGGACCCATCTAACAACTATCTCACTGTGAACTACATGTAAAATCTTTGCTCAATAATGCTAAGGCAGCCCCTTGAATGTCTCTGGGACATCATCCGGTACAAATGCTACTTCTAATTTTTGTTCTATCTTTCAAATTGTAGTTTAGCTCCTGCTTGGTGTTCGTGATTTCAACGAAAGATTAAGATGGAAGATGGAAGATGTTAGTATATGAATGTTGATAGTAAAGTCGTTGAAGTTAATTTTATACTAAAATCGACTTATTTGGTGAAATTATTGAATTTTGTATTATTGATATGTTTTAATTCATTTTTGTATGGATTCAGAAATTCGTAATGAAATTATCAATTTTGTTGGTTAATTTGTGTAAATTGTTGTACGACTGCAATGGTTAAACACATTATCCCGAGAGAGAGAGAGAGAGAGAGAGAGAGAGAGAGACCTACAACAATGGTCACAAAATGGTGCAAAAAGTAAGGATATAAGCATAGACAACTAGCAACAAACGTTGCAAAAATTCTATTAGCAACGTTCAAAAAAAGGTTACAAAAAATTTATTAGCAACACTTGAAAATTGTTGCAAAAGGTTATTAACAACAGTAAATAATTGTTGCAAAAAGGTTATTAGCAACATTAAAAAAATATTGCCTTATCTTTCTACTTTACGACAACATCGAGGTTAAAAAGAGTCGCTAAAAGGTGAGCATAAAAATAAAGACAACACTCCAAAAACGTTGCAAATTAGATAAAGGCAATGTTCCAAAAATGTTGTAAAATGGTTATTAGCAACACTAAAAAAATTACAAAAGATTATTTGCAACACTGAAAAACATTGCGAAAAGGTTATTGACAACAATTAATAAATGTTGTAAAAAGATTATTAACAACATTTAAAAAATGTTGCGAAAAGATTATTGAAAAGTAAAAAAAAACGTTGCAAAAGATTATTTGCAACGCTGAAAAAACGTTGTTGTATCCTTCTACTCTACAACAACATCGAGTTTTGCAATCTACGTCCGTACGTTGCAAAAGTTCTACGACAACGTTTTTTGAATGTTGCAAATGCTGTTTTTGTTATAGTGCTAGCTAACGTTGTAAAAAGAAATAGACATTGTTAAGAGATTTGTCCACATGTAGAGACTCTTCTAGACAAGTGAATTATTGAAAATGAAAATTGAAAAAATTGTCTTTTGTTAATACATTAAAGATGCTTTAGCACCTTCATCGTCTACCGTATATATAATAATAAAAAAGAGGCAAATGACGGGACTCTTAGTTGCTGACAGTTCAAAGATTGCGAGTTTGATTCGTGGGGCTCTTGGAAGGTAGACTTTCTCCTGGAAGACAGAATTTATTTTGGAAGACATGAGTTTTCTTGGAAGGCAAGGTGCAATATGTGTTCTCGCTCGATACTTTGACAGATCAGTGGAGGGGGCTCTTGGACCCTGACTAGTTTGGGACACATCCCGCGATTTACCTGGTCTGCATCTTTAGGGGTCAAGGTGTAGACCCCAAAATTAGTCGTCGAAAGTAGATACCTGGATATTAAAAAAAAAAAAAAAAGAGAGTACAAGAACGTAGAAACAAAATTCATGTCAACATAACATATAACAAGTCTACTATAAACATTATAAAATATAAATATAAAACTAAAATCAAGAGCTCATTTACTTATATAGTAAGACATTTTTATAATGATACTCTATATAGGAATAATCTCCATATACTCTTAATTAATTATTAACGTAGTTCATATTTTATCTCTATACAACTTACACTAAGGATAATTAAGTCAAAATAAGAATTTTGTTAACTACGTATCAATTAAGTTATAACCTCCTCATAGTAATAAAATTAATTTTGTCCTAATATTATGACTATAAAGAGGTTTTACGTATAAAGTTATGATTTTTCAAATATCAATATTACAATTTTTTTTTTTGATACGTATAACATATTAATTAGTTGAAAGAGAAATGAATTTTGAAATCTAATTAACAATCCTATAATGTTAAAATGTTTTATATAGTTGCATCATTGGTTCTCCATATTACATATATTAAGTAATGATGGATCAAAATCTCATTATACACAACAAGGATGGATCCAATGCTACTATCACTATATCATATAAATAGACAAGCAATATCCATACTCCATAGTCTGCAACCAACTCGTGAAAGGAAAAAACAAGGCATATACACACAAATTCATGTTTACCTCGTAAACTTGAAAACTGAATATGAATGATGTGTTTGTTTGAAAAAGTATTTTATAAAAAATTTAGCGAATTTTAAGTTGTCAGAAATTGACAAATCATATACGGTTGAAAAAGCTCTACCAGTCTACTTTCATATACAAGAAACGATTTTTCGAATCACATTCGTCCTTTGAGTTATGAAACTTTTTACAGAAGTGCACGAAAATCGTGCAGACCTTCAAAAATCATTTGATTGATTTATATGTTTACGTCGTAAACTTTAAATTTGGATCTGAATTATGGGTATGTGTGATTTTTTTTTGATAAAAATGTATAATAATTTTTTTTAATATGACGAATCTTAGTATCTTACACAGTTGAAAAGCACTATCAACATACTTTCATATGCAAGAAATAATTTTTCAAAATCACGTCTATCCTTTAAGTTATGAAATTTTTTTCGAAACTGAACGAAAATCATACAGAATATAAAAAATCGTTCGATTACTTTATGTTTACATCGTAAAATCGAAAACTGAATATGAATTATGGGTTTTTGTGAATTTTTTTTTTTTAAATTTTAGTAAATTTTAATAAAAATTAATTGATAAAATTTGTGGATTCCGAACGTGCAATTAAAATTAAAATTTGACCAATTGATTTAAAACAAGGTCGTAGACTCGTATATGCATATTATTCCCGACAATGCAGGGGCCATAAAATTCCACGCTTGGTTGCATGGACGTGCGTGGCGTGGGCTTAGCTGATTCTGATTGTGGGCTCCATTTACTGACAACGCGTGCAAAGCCGGACTTCATGGGGGGCTCTTCCTGTGGGGCCCCACCTATCCCCTTCTCTCCCCATACACGTACCACTATCTCTAATTACAATAATTTCTATTTAAACCATCATTACTTTCCTTTACTATCTAATCTAATCTTTATTATCACTATTTTAATAATTACATCTAATTACAATTATTGTTCTAATTAGCAGAATTCAGGTTTATTGAATAGTAAATACCCTATTTTGACCGTAGTGGGTCCAAGATTCTTTTCGTTATAATAATTTTGTTTCAGTTTTTATTAATTGAAAATCCTGAAAAAAAAAAAGAGATAATTTTTAGCAAAAATGTGTTTGTCATGGTTAAGTCACGCCTTCGTCTTGTTCAGTCATTTCCAGTCAATGGTGTTCCACCTATTTTAGCCCACGTTTGTCTACCATTGTAATGTAAAAACGAGTTTTAAAATAAGAAGAAAAGTGTGGTTTAAAAGTAAAAAAAAAAAAAATTTAAATTATGTGTCAAATATTTTTTATTATAAAATTTTATAATTAAAAATAAATTTGAGAAAAAAAAGAGTTAGAGAAATAAATGTAGCTTTTCAACGTATCTTGTCCTACTTTTATTTTAATTTTAATTTATTTTTGACATTTATATCGTGTTTAGTTAATTTTTTATAAACTATGCGTAATCGATCAAATTATTTTTTATTCACACATTTAATTGAATTCATAAGTATTATCCATTTATTCATCAATAATTTTATCTGTTTTTAATTTAAAGTTCGTTTGATAGCATTGAATTTCATGAAAAATGACATATCCGAGGAATTCGAATTCCACTTTGACTGTTTGATACGAAAGTGGAAATAAAGCTCGAATTTCAAGATACAATCACTTTAAGCTTGTTTTCAACCAATTACACGACAAATGATTTTCAATGGAAGCTTGAACTTCAACTGAAAAAGTTCCATAGTTTGCCCCAATTTAACTCTAAACTTGCACCTTGGAGCATACAAGAGAATAGAGGCCTAACCATTATGTTAAATTCGCGCACGAGATATGTGATTAACTTTGATGGTAAAAGTTGTCGTCCGCCAGTAATAAGAGGGGTTTTGGTTTTGTTGGAGGTGTGAGGTGAGGAGTATACTTTAGCAATCACTAATTATAAATCTTCATTCTTTTCTATACACTAGTGGGGTGAACATGTGTTGCACATTAATTGAATAATGTTAAAAATAAGTGTATGTAAATATGAAAGAAATTCATTTATAAACGTGAAAGATATTCATACGCTGGTTGGAATTGACTTACTTTTCATCTATTTGTTATTCTTCATATGAGAAGTTAGTATCCACCGTAATTAACTTCTCATTACAATTTTTTATTTATCGAAGTTCTATACAATCGTAGAAGCCCCAAGGCAAGAATAAAACTAATTATCTATTAACCAACATTATTTTGGTCTCAAAGCACTCAGATTTTATGAAAACTTCAAGATCAACTTTGCTGTGTGACAAGAGTCCTAGTAAGCAATAATGAATTTTTTTTTTTTTTTTTTATACCCAAGTATCCCAGTTTCGCCAGACTAAATCCTGGACCTTGAGCCTTTGGCCCCTCTCCAGCCCGAGGAGGTAAACCGCGGGATATGCCCTCTATAGTCAATGTCCATGCGCCCTTCTACTTGTTGTCCCAAGAGACCCTCCTCCATGGATCTTACAACACCAAGTTGCTCTGCCCAAAGGTTTTACATCACTTGGTTGCTCTTCCCAGGATTCGAACTCCCCACGCTGGGTTGGCAAGCTCCAACACACCCTAAAATTTCTACGAAAATCAAAATAATAAGCATCACCCTTAGTTAAGTATTCAGTGCATAAAAATATAATTTTCTTACAAATAAGCATATTTATTCAAGAAAAACCTAAACATATTAAATTGAGCAACACAAGTAGCTAATTTTTAAATTAGGTCACCCATACAATAAGATGGTTTACTCACCGCTTACTATTAAATTGACCAGATGAATCAGAATCATTTCCTAACCTATCTCTAACTGAATGTTTGCCTCATAGGGTTAGCTCTGAATCAATAAGAACAATTATTTAATGCAACATACTGCACTTTTTACTACCTGCAAAGGACAATCAAAATGAACATAGCCAAGTTCACAAGTGCATAGTTCGAAAATGCATATAGACTTCAAATGCAGGTAATTCCATACCATCATAATTATCGAAAATATACAGGTTACATATGCTTTTTTTTTTTTTTTGTAAAACTATGAGGACAGGTGAAAGCACCTCAATCGAATCCACATTTCCACATAAAACTGATAAAATTGTTTTTTTAACCTAAAAAACTACAAATTAATAATGTGACTGGGATTTCACAAAATTAGCAGATGCAGAAACCCATAGAACCAATTGCTTCAATTTGAAACTTGTTGATAATTTTTGCAGTTTCCAAATCATTAAAATATTTCACACCGCACAAGAAACCGCAAAAATAATAAACATGATCTAATATAAGTATAAACAAAAGAAGTGTGGTAATGAGACTACTTGACCACTGCAGCCGAGGGTTATTGTGACTCGTGACTTTGAACTCTTAGACATTTGGATGCTAACAAAAGCTCAGAAATCCTGCCCACTTAATTAAACAGTAATTGAAATAAGAAGAAGCAGAAAATCAACGAATTTTAATCACACTCATGAGAAATCCATAAGCTTCACTCCACTTAAATTACTTGTACAGCTTGATTATGAAAGTTCTCCAAATGTTGCTGAATTTTAAAAAGAAAAGCTTCAAGTTAAGAGGCCTCTGAGTATTAATTCCACCTACAATTGAACAAATCAACAAGTGAATGGAATTAAAACAATATTTATGGAATCAAACAATAGAAACGAAAACAAAGAATGGAAAAGCAAGAAACAAAGAAACAATATCTACTACCACAAAGGTAACACCAACGGGAGACTTTCGGAGTCCAAGATACACACTAAGTTATAGAGCACACAAAGGCAGGAAGAATAACTTCAAAGCACAAAGCATGGAGTAATTCTCAAGCACAAAGCAAAGGGACGGTTTCTTACGTAATGTAGGTGTTTTTGATAGGGTATTTAAGGACTCTTATTTGTAGGTCAAAGGGGAAAACGAATTTCCAAGATTTTCCAAGCAAATTTCTACGAGATAGAGTTCAACAAGAGATAGAATAGGTTACCAAAGATAGAGATAAATGATAGAGATAGTGTATATCTCTAACTACCAAGTCTATCTCCAAACTAGGTATTGAGCATCTAACCCTAATGTGCTGATTTTCTCTAAATACCCAATACAATTGGGTTACTACAATTGTGGTGTGGATCGAGTATACTTTTCAATCCTAGGCTTAAAGCCTATGAAATAAATGGGCCACGGTTTTTCATCATCTCCTAAGGGTTATTTGTGCATCACTAAAATACCCAACAACTTCCACCTTGATGCCAAATCAACCTGCAAGTCAGATAAGATAACAAATAGTTTAAGGAAAGAGACTTACAAGTTTGTACCAATGTTTAGAAGATCAAGACAACTTCTAAACTTTACCAATGGGAGCACCTTAGTTCTCTTGTCTGCAGGATTATACTCTGAAATGATTTTCTCTAGTTTTACCAGTTGTTGAGAAACTATATCTCTAATGAAATGCAATCTAACATCTATATGTTTAACACGTTCATGAAAGACAGGATTTTTGCGTAAGTGAATAGCAGTTTGACTATCAGAATATATTGTCACATCATCATCAAGAACACCAAGTTCATTTAACACACTTTTAAACCACATAGATTCTTTAAAGGCTTCAGTAGCAGCAATATATTCAGATTCAGTAGTGGACAATGCAACAACATGTTCAAGTTGTGATTTCCAGCTAACATATGAATTACACAAAGTAAATACATAGGAAGATGCAGATTTCCTATGATCTCTATCACCAGCATAATTAGCGTCAGTAAAACCTTTCAATTTTACTCGTTCAGTACTAAACTTATATATTAAGCCAACATTGCATGTTCCTTTCAATTATTTAAACAACCATTTTAAAGCTTCCCAATGTGTGGGACCAAGGTTCGACATATACCTGCTAAGTGTACTAACAGTAAAGGCTAAGTCAGGTCTAGTACACACCATTAAATACATCACAGAACCAATGGCAATCGAATATGGAATATTTTTCTTATATTCCTCTTCCTCTTCATTAGTAGGTGATTGCTCTTTAGATAATACAAATTGATTGCCCAAAGGCAATGTAACAGGTTTGCATTCATTCATGCCAAACTTTTTCAGAATTTTCGTAATGTATGGAGCCTAATGAAAAAAAAAAAAAACAATGAATTTGACCTATCTCTTTTAATTTCCATGCCTAAGATCCTTTTAGCATTACCTAGGGTTGGACATATTTCCCAAACCGAATCGAGCGGTTCTTCGTAACTGAAATACCCGAACGGGTATCTGAATCGAGAACCAACGGGTTCGATTCGGTTCTCGGTTCTCGGTTCTAGACCCAGAACCAAAGAACTAAATTTTTATATATGAGAAAGATTAAATTATTTTAACTTTTTAAAAATAAATTAGCAAAGATAGAGTTTGCATTGAAGACATTGAGTTCTATGAGCGCATTGAGACATGTAATAAAATATATATTATATTTTTTCTTATTAAATCTTATTAGTTGAACAATTTTTAATTTATTTATGTTAGTTAATTGTGATTTTTAAAATTTTTCTTTTAGAGTTTCTTAGTATCTAGTACGACAAGTCAAACAATTGATGGTTAAATCAAATAATTGGTAAGTACTACTGTATTAGCAATATTTTAAAATATTTTATCTTTATGAGTCTATGACTTCTAATTTATATAGATCACCGATATTTTAGTATCACTAATTTACTATCTAGTTTTTGTTATTTGTATACATTGATAAATTAATTTTATTGTACAACTTGTTATTTATATGTTATTAAATTGGAATACATTAATTTGTAAAAGTTAAGATTAAACATGTCAAACTGTGGTGTTATAAATGTTAAAAAAATTAATTATAATATGGAACCGAACCGAACCGAACCGAACCGAACCCGAACAGTTCCAAAATTACATTTGGACCCGACGGTTCCGTTTACTAACTACCCGAAAATTTTCGGTTCGGTTCGGTTCTAAAGCCGTGCCCAGGCCTAGCATTACCTAGGCCTTTCATATCAAATTCATTACTCAAAGTAGTTTTTATATCATTTAACAGTTTGAGGTTGAGACCAATCAAAAGCATATCATCCACGTACAGTAATAAAAACACATAGTTATTATTAACACTACCTTGATAGTATAAGTAATGATCAAATTCACTCCTTTTAAAATCAATTGTTTGAACAAACGAATCAAAACGTTTGTACCATTGTCTAGGAGATTGTTTTAAACCATACAGAGAGCATTTAAGAAAACACACATGATTAAGTTTTTGTTTATTTTCAAAACCCTTAGGTTGATCCATAAAAATCTTTTCATCAAGTTCACCATGCAGAAAAGCAGTTTTAACATCAAGTTGTTCAAGTTTCCAATTAAAGTGCGCAACTAATGCAAGCATAGTCTTAATTGTGGTATACTTAACAATTGAAGAAAAGATTTCATTATAATCTATCCTTTCCTTTTGTGTGTAACCTTTGGCCACAAGTGTAGCCTTAAACCTTAAATCCTCTCATTTGGTGATTCTCTCCTTAATTCTAAAAACCCATTTACACCCAACAATAGACTTGTCTTTAGGTCTTGGGACTAACTCCCATGGTTGATTTTTATCAAGGGAATTTATCTATTCTTTCATCGCTTTCACCCAATTGTCAGATTGTTCACTCCTCAAGGCTTCTTCGAACGTGTTTGGTTCCCTATCAACTAGTTCTTCATAACTAGCATAAGCAAGTTCAAAATCAGACTCTAACCTTTTGAGGCACCCTATGTGTTCTCCTAACTCTGTCTCTAGCTAATTGATAATCAGATAAAGGGTTTTGCTCTCCTTAATATTCCTCTACAACCTCATCTCTTTCTCAATATTTTCATTCTGTCTATCTTCTAATTCAGGATTTTGATGCTCCACCTCAACTGAGGTGGTACGGGTTTGAACACTTAAAGGTCTTAAATCCTCTTGGGATTCGTAACTAGTGTTTTCTTTCTTGCTTTTTTCTTTCAAAGTGTCATTCTTTGATTTTAGACATGGCATATCAGACTTATTAAATGTAACATCACGACTTACGATGATCTTAACTCTAAGTTGACTTCATCCCAGAGCCTATACCCTTTAACTCCTTCGGGGTATCCTAAGAAAACACATTTCCTAACTCTAGGTTCTATTTTTCCCTCATTTTGATAAGAGAAAGCAGCACAACCAAAAGTTTTCAACATAGTATAGTCAGAACATTTACCATACCATTTTTCATACGAAGTATTACCATTTAATGCAGTAGAAGGTGTCATATTAATAAGATAAAATGCAGTTATAACAACTTCACCCCAAAAAGATTTAAGAATACCAGAACTCAACATCATACATCTAACTTTGTCAAGTACAGTACGATTCATACGTTCAACCACCCCGTTCTGTTGAGGTGTGTAAGGAACAGTTCTATGTCTAGTAATTCCACATTTTTCACACATATCATCAAAATCATTATTACAGAATTCTAGACCATTATCAGTTCTTAGATATTTTATCTTTTTGCCAGTTTGAGTTTCAACTTGCAATTTTCATATTTTGAAAATCTTAAAGGTTTCAGTTTTATCCTTTAATAGATAAACTCATACTCTACGAGAGTAATAATCAATTATGGACAAAAAATATCTATTACCACCCATTGAAGGGTTAGTAGCAGGCCCCATAATTCTGTATGAATATATTCCAAAACTTTAGCAGTTTTATGCATGCCAGACGAGATAGATAACTTATGATGTTTACCAAGCACATAGTGATCACAGAAAGACATATTAGACACACAGTCTTTTCCAAATACACCTTTATCATTTAGCAGTTTAAGTCCTTTAATACTTATGTGAGCTAATATATTGTGCCACTTGTGTGTGTCATCCGTGTTGGTCAAATTTATAGAGGAAATATAATTTTTAACAATTTCAGCATTAGTCACATAGATACCGTTTCTTTTAATACCTTTACATGTGACAAGCGAGCCCTTAATCATTTTTAACATGATGTTTCCAATTTTACCAGTAAAATCACCGGTTTCTAATGCTCCTACCAAAATAAGATTCCTGGCCATTTCAGGAATATATCTGACTACATATAATTTAAGCACATAACCAGTGTCAAATTTTAATGTGATATCACTAATTCCAACAATTTTATATGCATCATATTGCATAAAATAGCATGACCACTTTCAAATTTTTGCAATTTTTCGAACCAAGATTTATGTGATGAAACATTGAATGATGTACCAGAATCAAGTATCCATTCATGCAAGTGTGATTTCATTGTCAGATTTACTTCAGTAGGTTCATAGTTCAATAACATATAAACTTCATAGCATTCATCAGAAGAAGTAATAACATTTGCCTCGTCATGGACCTTTTCTTTTTATTTGTTTTTCTCAACATAACAGTCTTTAATGAAATGTCTAGTTTTACCGCACCCATAACATTTCCGACCTTTAGCTTTACCTTTTGGGTGGACTTAGACACATAAAGTTCCTCCAATTTTTTCAAAAGTTCTTTAGTAGTTTTTAATTTACCACCTTTTCTTAAAACTTCATCAGACAAGTGTAAAATAATAGAAGTATATGCCAATTCGTCCAAATTTTCTTTTTCTTCAATAGTCAAGTTTATAGAAAAAGAATTATTAATAGCTTTAGAAACTTTTTGTTGAACAAGAATACCTTTAATTTTTTGTTGCCAAATTGCAAAAATCTCTTTTACCATTAAAGATACCCAAATAAAAGTGATGTGTCGACATCTTACCAAAAAATATACAGAACACAAACTCAGGTATGTAAAAGTCACAAGTCACACAGATTACACAAAGTAATAAGATTCCTACGGTTTCACAATAATACGCTATTCTAGAACCCCAGGATTCCGTGAGAATTACGTTCTCAGGTCAAGGAAAGAAACTAGAATAGTAGTCTTGGGTACAATTCTAAAATAATATGAGATAACGTAATAATGTTCAACAAATTAGGTGAAAGACAATAAACAAATAATTTCACTTAGAAATTAAACAGAGAACGACAAACAATCTTAGCTTTTAGCATCAAGTAATGGTTACCAAGCAATGACAACCCCCAAACCTATATGATTACCCCACACGATGATCTGCTAGTCCGTAAATAGGAGAGATGCTAATTACTACTTTAGGGCTGCAATTTTGTCCTAAAGTAATTCAATAAATATAGCAGTTTGTAGCAGTCGACCCACCAAGGGCAAAAGCGTCCAACTTTTTTTTTTAATCTGAAACATGAAACAAATTATATTAGTATGTTCAAGACATCAAAATAAGAAAACTGTCTGAAGAGAGTTTCCGGAGATGAGCCTCCACGCGCCACCCACGCGCCGCCGAAAAATTCACGCGCCACCCAGGAAGGTGCTCTTCCACCCGCAGAGTCCAAATATGGTCTCAAATTTTTCGTTAGGTGAGTGATTTGGCCGAAATCTTGAGTTGCAGGTCTGATTTTTGAGAAAATTTTCCCGTTCTTCGCGTTTTTCTTCTACTACTCGATCTTATATGATCTATTGATTCCCTACCAAGCTCTGATACCAATTGTGAGTATTAATTCCACCTACAATTGAACAAATCAACACGTAAGTGAATGTAATTAAAACAATATTTATGGAATAAAACAATAGAAACAAAAACAAAGAATGGAAAAGCAAGAAACAAAGAAACAATAATCCCCTTTTGATTAAGCTCAAAAAACTCGATCCATCACCACAAAGGTAACACCAACGGGAGACTTTCGGAGTCCAAGATACACACTAAGGTATAGAGCACACAAAGGCAGGAAGAATAGCTTCAAAGCACAAAACAGGGGGTATTTCTCAAACACTAAGCACAAAGACAGTTTCTCATGTAATGTTGGCGTTTTTGATAGGGTATTTCAGGACTCTAATTTGTAGGTCAAAGGGCAAAATGAATTTCCGATCAACAAGAGATAAAATAGGTTACGAAAGATAGAGATAAAGGATAGGGATAGTATATATCTCGAACTACCAAATCTATCTCCAAATTAGGTATTGAACACCTAACCCTAATGGGCTGATTTTCTCTATTTACCCAACACAATTGAGTTACTACAATTGTGGTATGGATCGAGTATACTTTTCAATCCTGGGCTCAAAGCCTATGAAATAAATGAGTCATGATTTTTCATCATTGCCTAGGGGTTATTTGGGCATCACTAAAATATCCTACAAAGCCCATAACTTACTCACCAATTTAAAAGCCAGAAGCCTGGGAGACGTCTGTCTTCACGTGCTCTACTAAATAAATTGAATAGCTCTCTTGCCATAAAAAATTGGATAACTAATATGGCCCAGTTATAATGATCACCCATGTAGATTATGGAGGGAAAACCTCCAATCGTCAAAGCGGATGAATATATACGGATTAACATCACTATAGGAAATATCACTTTCAACAATCATATAAATGGTCGTAGAAAATACGTTTTTGGTTGTTGGTAATATTCAACGACCAAAATCAGTTGGTCGTTCCTTGGTTGGCAAATGGGTGTTGGCGAATGTATTTAACGACTAAAAGTATGTGTGGTCGTTGAATGTATTATTTCAGCAATTAAATAATTGGTCGTAAAAAGTTTGTATTTACAACCAATTCTATTTTCAACAACCAGTTGTTTGGTTGTTATATCAACTATTTTGGTCGTTAAAATACAATAAAAGCAACCAAATATTAGTTGTCTTTCATTTCAACAACGAAATAAATGGTCGTAAAAAATTAAAATTGACGACCATCACTAACAACAATATTTCTATTGCAAATACCTGCAAATTAAGTCTGTTGTCAATTAGCAACTGATTTTCATTGTTGTTCCGTTGCTAATGTAAATTGAAATTAAAAAATTATGATTATTATTGTAATTATTGTTTTCTAGGGAATTTAATATATTAAAGTTTATCTCAAAAGTTAAAAAATGCTAAAATTCGATAAAATGAACAACTAAATAACAATGAAAATGAAATTGCAAATATATTCATTCAATTCCTTAATTGTTGAGTTCAAAACAACATAAAATAAAAATAATTTACAAAAAATAGTTAGACTCCAACTATTGGATAAACTTTATCTTGTGCAAATTGAATAAACTTCTTCCCATGACGAACATAATCTGCAAATAAATAAGCAAAAAACACCATAAATTTCATAAAATCTATGTTGTAGCAAGAAAATTAAGAAAATCACATTAAAATTGAAGTTGTAATTCTACTAGATTTGCTCACCTAAGATAAGGACGTGCAAACATGAAAGAAATCAAAACTAACGAACTAGAAAACTAATCTTAGAAACTCAACTATATAAGAATCGAATTAGAACAAAATCTTGAGCCTCACTAATCTTCTTGCTTATTGAAGATGAACCCCAGTAATTGTTGTTTGTTGATTTTTTAACCTTGCAGTTTGAGTGGGCATGGCAACACCCAGTAGAATCTCTGGCAGTTAGAAAGGCGGCTACGGCTTTTAAATCCCTTTCTGAAATTACTAACAAAATTAAATTGGCATACACAATCTCCAAGCGATCAAGGTATAATTCCAGAAAAGAGATGAAAACAAATCAATCATATAGAAGAAAACTAATAGACTGCTCAATGATAGTTTAGACTATAAAATGTAAGTATAATTAAAATAATGAGCGATTACCTCTAATTCCAAACACTTGAGCAATTTACATTTCTCAGCAATAGATATTAGGCCTACATGTATTGCATCAGGATACCACATCAACCTCAAAATCTCAAGTTTGGTAAAGCCATCTCTAACACCAGCCAATACAGAATCTAAACCAATGTTTTAAAATGAACTATGATGCTCGGACTCAGGTACGGGTACGTATCTAAGTATCGGACACTTTATTTCTAAAAGTGGAAATTGCACCCTTCCCTACCTTAAGAATCTTGAGTTCTAAAATAAGATGGAATGTTAAATCTTTCAAAAATCAGAAGTTTTATTTTAATTAAACTTTTTTATAAAATAAATATTTCTACTAAATATATATACTACAATATACACATCACAAACCCTACATCTCAATTTAATTCCCACCCACCCACGTCTCTCTCTCTACACTTGAAAACCCGGCTCCTCCTGCGCTCTCTCTTTCTCTCTTCCCACCCCATCGCGACCTTCTCCGTTACCACCGAATCGACGACGACCAGCGAGCGCGAAGCACAGCGATGAATTGGAAGATGATGATGAAGAACTAGACCCTGTAACTCCGAATTTTTTTGGGAGTTTTTTGTATTTGATTCGATTTTTTTTTTGTGGTTGTGCGGTGTGGTGGTGCTGTTGGTTTGGGTGATGCAGTTGTGGTGCCGGCGAAGGGGCGGCAGTGGCGGTGTTTTCGTGCGGTGTTGTAGTCGTGGCGTTAATGGTGGGGTGGTGGTGGCGGCGGCGGCGATTTTCAGAATTTTAGATTTGCGAGGTGTTGTTGGTGGCGTTGGACGATGTTGCAGGTGGTAGTGTGGCGTTGAGCGATGTTGCAGGTGGTAGTGGTTGCGTGGATGATGTGTTACTGCAATGGTTGCGTGGATGATGTGGCAGATTTGCGTGGTGGTGGCGGATTTGCGTAGGTGCAGTGGTGGTGGTGCCAGCGACCTTGTAGGGGGCACAGCGAGCGTGAATGTGTTGGTGAAGGTGGGAACGGCTCTAGCTAATGCACGGTTTGTGGTAACGGATCTGTGGATCGTGTTGCGGTGGTGGAGTGGAGTTTGGGGTGGTGGAGTTCGTGGTGGTGGTTATGGTTTGGGGATTTTTTAGTATAGGTGGTGCTCGCAGGGTGGTGGCAAATCTGAGCGGGTTTGGGGATGGTTGTGGAGACGGTGGTCATTGGTGAGGTGGTGGCGATGGCGACTGTGAGGTGGTGGTGGCGGCGATGGTGATTGTGAGGTAGTGGCGGGGTTGTGTGGTTGTCGGGCAGTGGTCACAAAATATTTTGTTAACTGTGACCACTAAATTGACTAATATGTGACCAATAATAAATCTGTGACCTAATAAATCTTTTTAAAATTTTGATATGTGACTTCGAAAATAATCTGTGACCTAATAAATCTTTGACCTGTGACCTTGAAAATAAGTTGTGACTTATTAAAATTTTGATTCGTGACATCGAAAAAAATTGTGACCTAATAAATTTCGATCTGTGACTAAACTGTGAATCTGTGACCAAATTATGTAAATCTTTGACCTTAATTTATTTAATTAATAAAATATATAATTAATTGAATAAATTATAAATATTTTTAAATGAATATCCGATTTTGAAAATTTGAAACTTAATTTCTGATTTTGGAAATACACTATTCTTAAAGTAGGATTTATGAAAAATTCCCTTTCTAAAATGTGGGATATGAGGATATGGCTAAAAAGAGTCCAAATCTCGGGTACAGGTACATGGGTACGTCTTTCAAACTTCAATTTTCTTTTTAAGATTTTCTTTTTACTTTGATATTGCAGTAATTTTGAATTAAAAATGATGAATTGAAAAAAGAAATTACATAAAATTATTAATTGTATTATTTGAATATTTTATTAAAAATAATTATATTATTAGTCCACTCATATCTATACTAAAAATTGATCGTCAACCCATATTTATATTATTAAGCCTAGTGAAAATTATACATGGGCCGCTTTTGAAGATCCAACTTAAAAAATTAAATGGAAGGTTAGATAATAATGAGGAAATAGTGGCTAGAATTTTTAAGTAATAATAATAATTTTATGAAAATTATTTAAATCCCAAACCCTCGTTTGATTTCCTCTCTTCTCACGCAAGAAACCTACCGCCGTTTTCCCTCTCTTCATATTCTCTCCTCACGCAAGAGACCCATCGCCGACGCCGAAGACCATAGTGGAGCTCGTCGCTGTGAGCCGCGAGCACCGCTCCCTACGATGCCTTCGAGCACATTCCTCAAGGAAGTGCGCTCGCTGCAACGCCTCCGAGCAGATACCTCCAGCCACACTGCTGTTAAGGTAAATTTACAAATTCTTTAAAGATTTTCGCTCGCTGCAACGCCTCCGAGCAGATACCTCCAGCCACACTGCTGCTAAGGTAAATTTACAAATTCTTTAAAGATTTCTTGACGTGTCCGTTCGAAACATGAAGAGTCCGACCCGTATTCCGTACTCGTACCCGTGTCGTGTCGACACGAGTACACCGGCGGGAATGGCCAGTTCGAGCATCACAGAAAATGAACCAGTAAATAAAAATCAAACCACCAACTATAAATTCCAAATCTAAATTGCGTCTTTAATCTTTTTCTAATAATTGCTTCTATAATGCAACAGTCACACCAAATTAGGAAGACCCTTTGCTAGAACTATACTTCTAACTAGGGGTGTAAGCGGTCCAGTTTTATCAAATTTTTTTACAGATTTTCAAACCAAACCGTTTACACCGGTTTGAGAAATTTTTTATCAAACCTAAATCAAACCATTTTGAACGGTTTGAAAAAACTCAAACCTAAACCTAATGGTTTGGTCCGGTTTTAAACCGCTGGTTTTGCCGTATATTTTTTTTGCTCGGCATCAGATTTTAAATCGTTGATTTCACCGTATATTTTTTTCTGTCTCCTTTTATGCCATTAATTTAGGAGTAGATAATTTTTTCCAGAACCTGTGAAACCGGACCAGAACCATTTAGAACCGGTCGATTCGGTTCGAATCTTTTAAAAAATAATTTGATTTTGGGACAAATTATTAAAAATCAACCGGTTCCGATCCAGTTCCCGATTCTAGAATGGGAACTGTCGGGAACCTGACGATTCTCATAGGGATTTTTTTAGTAAAATAAATGATTCAATCTTCTATTACTTTTATAAAAAATAATAGGTTTTCTTCTTCATTTTAGACCCCAGTACTTTCCTTCTTCTCTTTTATTCTTTTCTTCTCTCTTCTTATAATTATTTGATTAACTGATTCTCAAGCCAAATTAGAATATTGAGTAAATCTATACCTAAATAAATTTATTTATAATATATAATTTCATTTCTAAGATCCGAAATTTTTATTTTGTTTTCATTTTGATTATATAGTTGTTGATCCGATCAAAACTTTTCATCTGAATTTCTACAAATTGTAATCGACAGAACCAAAAATTGCAATAATTTTTTAAAGAATGTTCAATTCAATGCAGGATTTTGATTTTGATTGAAATTTGTTTAATCGTTGGAGTATTATGCAATTATATAAGTTGATGATTGTTTGGTGATAGTAATTTATATGAAATACAACGTGAGATTGTTTGATGAATCGTTTCAAACTTTCAGTTTAAGAGCTTATGGAATATATTAGCCTCATTTAAAAATAAATAAAAAAACTCAACACAAAAGTCTTATAAGTTACAGTTTAGAAAATTTCATTTTTTTTAATTTTTATTTATTTTTTCGCCGGTTTGATTTGTTTTTAAACCGCAATAAAATTTCTCAAACCTAAACCAAACCATTTTTGACCAATTTGGTTTGTTTCAAAATCATTTCGTTGACGGGTCCACGTGGCACCAAATCGATGATTTCTAAAATGCGGTTTCGGTTTGATTTTTCAATTTGACGATTTTTGCTTACAGTCCTACTTCTAACTAATCAAATTTCATTTTCTTATACAAAAACAGAGTGCATAGTTCATTCAAGGGTAAAATAAAGAGAGTATAAATTATTACCCAAGCAAATATGTCCGTTGCTGTAAATGTGAGGATGCAATGGTACTGGATACAGAAATATCACCTGCAGTAATTCCCAATCATACATAAATTATAACAAATCAAAACTCAAATGACAAATTATAACTCATAACTCAATGACTCGTACAACATAAATTATTTATCCCAAATCACATATTCACATATTCTCATTTGAATGCCAAATTGCCAATTAACTCAGAATATAAATCATGATTCATAAGTCATAAATAAAAAATAGCACTAGATCATTGCAATAAAAACCAGAACATATACATCAATTAAGCACTGGATATATGTCACATGCACCTGAACATCAAACAAAAATTCTCGTCTAAAATCTTAATGCATTCATTTAAATCTTGATGAACCTTTTTCGAATAGCCAAGGCCTGTTCACCAGGAAACAATTGTAGCAACTCATCAAACAGGCGATTCGCTCCTCCACCTGTACACACACGAAGTCGTGTTGTATTACAAATAATTATTAAACTGATTTTTTACCACTGTCTCATAATTACATAAAAAAGTAAAACTAAATTAAAACAGAAAAATAATGATTATAAATGATAATTTACCATTGTTCCAGAGGAAGGGAATGAATTTGGGCAAAGGTTGGTTAAGTTATACCAGTGCATATAATAGAGAGGAGCTACTGTCGACAGGAAATTGGGGAAGAACCGAAGAAGAAACGTAGAGGAATGAAGCATCAAATCCATCTTTCTCTCTCTCTCAATTCAAAACGGAAATTAAATTCAAAGAGTACAAGAATAGCCAGTACAGAATCGGAATTTCAGATTTTGTGGAAACCACGCAACTATAATAAAGATATATTTCAATCCTCTTCTTCCGACTCCGGCGGATCCTATTAGGGCGATCGCCCCTGGCTCGTCACTGCCTGAATTCGCCATTGTCCATGAAGAGATAAAGTTATGGATTTGAGTTTAGGATTTTGAATTGCACATCAACCAATTCTCCATAAACCTAGACATCAGAGTTCTGCAGGAAATCGTTGACAAGCAAAAATGTGTTCGACTTATAGTACCGCAAGTATACGGTTCGTTCAAGTAATAAAGTGGATTTTTAAGTCCAAGTATCGTTCCCACAGAGATTTAATAGTTCGACCTTAACCGAAACTAAGACGTGATTTGAGTTTTTATAACTAAATTGCAATAAAATTAATAATCTACTTATGCAAAAGTGAATGAATTAACTAAATGAATGCAACTTTCACTACGTGCAATAATATAACTAAATGCAAAGTTGAGATAATAATCAAAAAAAATGCGTACTAAGTTCTCAAATCCCCATGTAACGATCTATTTCAACTCTAGTTCTACAATTTGACAACACGTTTGAATTATGACGAATCAATGTTCCTATTTTATTCAAGACTCTCTTTCGATCAAGTTTGAACCTATTTGAATATACGGCACCGACTATATCTCTATGACAGGAGCAAATTTATAAAAATGCATGCATATCTATGAATACTTAGAGATTCACATAGAACATAGCGGTATCTCTATCCCCTATCGGACCCTACGATGATTTATACCCTGTTTAATTTATTTCTCCACTTTCGAATGGATGAAATAAACCACAACAATCACATAATCATGTGCACAATAATTATGGATAAAATTCAATGTGTATAAACCATTCATCAATCTAAAATGCGTTTTAACGTCAAATATATAAAACTAGGAATTAAAATATCATATTACGTGGTTCATCGTTCACCTAACACATTAAAATCTAGCCTAGCATGATAAAACTAAGAAAAGAAAGACAACAAATAAGAGAAGACATCACCCTATCAAATCTTGAAGTGAAATCTTGAATATTGGAATCAATCATCTCGTTCTTCACCTTCGTTTTGCTCTCCAATATGTTCCCCGTAGTAGAATAATGCGTAACCCCCGTTCTCGTCGTGTTTAGGGTTAAAAAGGGGTCCTAGATTTGTTTCCATAAGAGGTTGAATCAAATAAGGAAAGCAGAAAATTCGCGTCAGAAATGAACCAAATGACTGCTTGGTTATAAGCCAAGCGACTGCTTGGTTAGTGAAGTTCGCCTCCTGGATTCCCTAGAGGTAACTGAGCGACCACTTGGAATGAAAACTTCAAAGCTTATTCGTTTTGGTCCCCAAATTTCATTCTCTCATATCTTGGCCTATTTTCTTCTTTTTCCTTCCTCAATCATCCCATGATTTCACCAATTTGCACTGAGTCCATCCCACGCTTGATTCGATCTTCGGGATAACTTTTAGAAAGTTGCAATTTGGTCCCTGAACTTTGATTTTCTTCCATTTTAGCTATTTTTCACTCATTTTCGCATACTTTTCGTTCCATCCATCAATGTAGAGACAAACATAAATTGTACCGAATTAAGCCATAATTCAACATATACGTTCACAATTTGTCATATTTTGTGGCCTAAATAAGTGTGTAAAATACACTTATCAAACCCCCAAACTTGAACTATTGTTTGTCCTCAAACAAGATGGCGATTTAAATCAACATAAAACATGGTTCAATGACTTGCCATGTCTCAGAATTAGAATTTAGTAATCACATAGTGAATATTTTCGACAGTGCAGAATCAGATCAACCTACATTTATCATGTGCAAAACTTGATGCGCGCGCGCGTGTGTGTGTGTGTGTGTGTGGTATACACATGCAAACATACCAAACTTATGACAGGTTCAAATCCCGACCCAATGTAGTCAGATTTTCCTTTGTTCGATTGAGAGATACACACACCAAACTTATTCTTTTCACTCAATTATCCCAGTGTGTGTTCTAGAGTAGAGATTTGATTCACTTAAGTTCTTGCCCTCTCTTAGTTTGGATAGACCTTGCAATCGCAAGTTTACAGTTCAACAAGCAGGGATTCTTCTATTTATTTGATTGGTTCAACTTCTAAGACTAAACTAAGTTACTAGTCTTGCATCAAAGGTATAATTTCATCGACTAACTGTCTTGAGGCTCTTTTCTCACTCCATTTCCTTTCTATATAACTCATGTATCAAGCTTTAGGCTAATGACTCCCAAGTCAGTTGACTTTAAGGCATCAGGTTTCAATCACCCTTGCAGGCTTACTTATTCAAGTTATAAAGGCTCGAGAATATGTATTTACTTTTTTTCTTTTGACTATTTCCCTCTTGCTTTCTATATGACTCCTATACCGAGTTTTAGACCGATAACTCCCAAGTCAATTGACTTTAGGGCACCAGGTTTTAATCTCCATTACGTGCTTACTTGCTCGAGTCATAAAGACTTGAAAATAGTGTTTTCTCTCAAAAATTATGACATGCCCCTATTTTTCTAGACATTTAGTTTCAAAAACCAACCTCTAACTCAAAACTTTCACCTCATCTTCGTCTCATTGGTCTAAATAATCCACACAACATAGTTTTCATGCATGAAATCTCTTCTCATCTCAATGCTCTCCTGTAATAGCTAAATCCTCTCCAAACTACTAAAATAATGGTTTATCGATAAGTGTAATAGAGATTTTTCAGTTTGATCTATCATGTTCAACTCTTCTATACATCATGACCCCAACCATCACCTTAGCATGCAAACATGAGTGACGTGTGCAAAAAGTATCAAGTTTCCACATAAACAAGTATTGACCAACCTAACATGTACAATATCCACTATTCATAGCTCATACTAATTCCAATAATCACATCATTGCCGGAAAGGCCATTAAACCCACACAAGCACACAAAACAATACAAAAAGGTACTGAAATAAGCAAAACTGATTTTTTTTACACACAGAAAGCAGTAAAAATACACATTAGACATTGAACACACATAAGGACATCGATGGATAATGAATGTAATGCAAATGTTCACCAATTTTGTCATACAAATTCAACCACCCCCCAAACTTGAACTGAACATTGTCCCCAATGTGGAAAGTGTAAAAGTGAACTACAGAATTTGAATGACAAAGCTCAAACAAAATAAAGCATAGGGGAATGAAAACTCCCACGATTAGAATGGAAGTGGTGGTGAAGATGGTGGAAACGAGCTGGGCCATGCAATGGTATCGTCTTGTGTCGGAGGCATCTGAAAGAAAACAAATGAAGAAATCAGTGAAAGCATAAAAATTGGTATTGGAAATATCAAATCCCCCAAACTTTCTTCAATGCATGTATATGGATACATTTTATCATGTTCAGCCAAGGAGTTTCACCCCTGGACACCACTGAGGAAAATCAATATTTTTCTGGGCTCTATCCGAGCATATGAGAGTATCATATTGTTCTAGTACATATCCAAAATTCAAATCATTCGAACTTCATTTAAGTTAGGAAATCGAGGGACGAAGTAGGTGACGTGAGGTGCGGTGATGCCTAGACATGGTACCTATGTGTGCCACATTCATGTGTTGTGTGTTTCCATGTGTTTTGACAATGAATTACACCCCATTGAGCATGGTATAACTCATACCAACTAGTAGAAATTCCAGATTCACCATAAAGCACAACAGTTATCTTTCAAACACTTCATCAAACACATAGTAGGCTTAGAAATTCGTTCAAATGTGTCAAGCTAATGTCAATGGATACAAGCCACATTTTTTCACAACATATCACCAATCAACACTCATCCAACTACCTATCCCATACTCCTCAATAATTAAACAACAAATTCGAGCAAAATACCTCAAGAATGGAAAAGCGACAATGGTGGAGAGAAGATTTCATACCTTTGATATTGTATAATGGAATGAAGGATGTAGGTGCAAAGAATTTCAGGTGATTGTGATGATTTGGCCGGATTCCTTGGTGATAGCGAGGCCATTGTCGTGGGTCTGTGAAAATGAGAAGTCGCGTGCTGGGGATGCCGTAAAATGAAGGGAGTAAACCCAGTTGGTGACTTAAAATCTCGGTCAGATTTGCCCGAAATTAACTCTAAGCAACTACTTAGAGTAACGCTTGGAGTTAATTTCTGGGCCATTTTGATTTTGGTAGAGGGGTGGGCGATCGCTCAGTTGATAGTGCTAAGCGACCACTTAGACTACCAGTAGGGCAATTTTGTGTCTTTTCCCAAATTTTGGCCTCGATCGACCCTCCCGACACCCAATGCCTCATTTTTCGTGCCGAACAAGTTAAAGTGAGTGTGATGAGTGTATGTGATAAGTGCGGGTTTTGCACTCATTTATACCATTAAACTTATGTCTTTGTGAGTTTTCTTTTGTAAGTTTCTACTTATTTTTGTTACTTTTGTCATATAGGTGGAAACCCAAGTTTGATGGCAGATTTTGAAGGAATTCAAGCGTGAATAGGGCCAAAAGAATTGAAGATGCAATGATCCAAAGTCTTGCTTACAAGGGCTGTCAACTGTTGGAGAAAGTTTGGTGGCTTGAAGTGGTAAAAATGGTGGAAAAAACATACAAAATCAGCCCAAAAACAGAAAACAGATTAAGAAACAAATCAGCCGGCACCCAGAAATCCAAAAAAACCCGTAGAACTCCCAGCGGATCGAATTAGGGCGACCTGGCTCGTCACTGCCTGAATTCGCCACTGTCCATGAAGATATAAAGTTATGGATTTGAGTTTAGGGTTTTGAATTGCACATCAACCAATTCACTATAAACCTAGATATCAGAGTTCTGCAGGTAATCCTTGACACGCAAAAATATGTTCGACTTATAGTACTGCAAGTAAACGGTTCGTTCAAGTAATAAATTGAATTTTTAAGTCCAAGTATCGTTCCCATAGAGATTTAATATTTCGACCTTAACCGAAACTAAGACGTGATTTGAGTTTTTGTAACTAAATTGCAATAAAACTAGTAATCTACTTATGCAAAAGTGAATAAATTAATTAAATGAATGCAACTTTCACTACGTGCAATAATATAACTAAATGAAAAATTGAGATAATAATCAAATAAAATGCGTACTAGGTTCATGAATCCCCACGTAACGATCTATTTCAACTATAGTTCTACAATTTAACAACACGTTTAAATTATGACGAATCAATGTTCCTATTATATTCAGGACTCTCTTTCGATTACGTTTGAACCTATTCTCATATACAACGCCGACTATATCTCTATGACAGGAACAAATTTATAAAAATGCATGAATATCTATGAACACTTAGAGATTCACATAGAGCATAGCGGTATATCTCTATCCCCTACGATGATTTATACCCTTTTTAATCTATTTCTCCTTTTTCGAATGGATGAAATAAACCACAACAATCACATAATCACGTGCACAATAATTATGTATAAAATTCAATGTATATAAACCATTCATCAATCCTAAATGCGTTTTAACGTCAAATATATAAAACTAGGAATTAAAATATCATATTACATGATTCATCGTTCACCTAACACATTAAAATCTAGTCTAGCATGACAAAACTAAGAAAAAAAAGAAAGCAAATAAGAGAAGACTGATCCCTATCAAATCTTGAAATGAAATCTTGAATCTTGGAATCAATTTTCTCGTTCTTCACCTTCTTTTTGCTCTCCAATATGTCCCCCGTAGTAGAATAATGCGTAACCCCCATTTCTTGTCATGTTTAGGGTTAAAAAGAGGTCCTAGATTTGTTTTCATAAGAGATTGAATCAAATAAGGAAAGCATAAAATTCACGCCAGAAATGAACCAAGCGACCACTTGGTTATAAGCCAAGTGACCGCTTGGTTAGTGAAGTTCGCCTCCTGGATTCCCTGGAGGTAACTGAGCGACCACTTGCAGTTGTTCCAAGCGATCGCTTGGAATGAAAACTTCCAAGTTTCTTCGTTTTGGTCTCCAAATTTCATTCTCTCATGTCTTGGTCTCTTTTCTTCTTTTTCCTTCCTCAATCATCCCTTGACTTTACCAATTTGCACTTAGTCCATCTCATGCTCTATTCGATCTTCGGAATAACTTTTAAAATGTTGCAATTTGGTCCCTGAACTTTGGTTTTCTTCAATTTTAGCCCCTTTTCACTCGTTTTCGCATACTTTTCGTTTCATCCATCAATGTAACCCTACAAACACAAATTGTACCGAATTAAGCCATAATTTAACGTATACGTTTACAATTAGCGATGTTTTGTGGCCTAAAAAAGTGTGTAAAACACACTTATCAATTGTGGTGGATGTTATACCGAAATCAATAAAAAAAAAAAAAATCCTGTATTAAGAATTGACAATTTAGAAGAAGAATTAAAAAAAATATTAAATTAGAATTAAAAGAATGTTATCATGAACATTCCTTAGCTAAATAGGACAAAGATAAACATATTGCAACCATTAAACTAAAAAGCCCAGATGCTGAGATATCAAGAAAACAATTCCCGTATAGCGAAGAAGATCAGAAAAGAATTTGAAATACAAATTAAAGAACTATTAAAATTAGGAGAGAATCAACCTGTCCATATAATAGTCCCGCATTTATGGTCAGAAATCATAGTGAAATTAAAAGAGGAAAAGCTGGAATGGTAATTGATTATAGAGACATAATTTATAAAACTATACCAAATAGTCATAAATTATCAATAAAAGATTTGTTAATAAAACAAATACAAGGAAGTAAAATATATTCTAAATTTGACTGTAAATCAGGATATTGACAAATAAAATTAAATGAAACATCAAAACCTTTAACTAGTTTTACTACCCCGAATCCATTAGGACAATTCGAGTGGAATGTTATGTCATTTGGATTAATGAATGCGCCAACAATATTTCAACAAAGAATGGATAAGATTATCAAACCAATAATTTTTTTTTGCATTGTTTATGTAGATGATATTCTTATTCATAGTAGAAATTTAAAAGAACATATCGATCATCTTAAAAAATTCAATTATATTGCCAAAAAAATATATGGATTAGCTCTATCCGAAAGAAAAGTAGAAATAGCTAAAACTGAAATCGAATTCTTAGAATATATTTTTACAGAAGAAAAAAGACTTCAACAACCTCATATTGGGAAAACGATTATAGAATTTTCAGAAATAATTAAAGATAAGAAATAATTGCAAAACTTTATTGGATTGTTAAAGTACTCTGAAAAATTATCAAAAACTGCTCTAAATACAAAGTCCACTTTACCAAAAAACTTAGAAAATGAGTTGTATGGGAATGGACACAAGTAGATATCGAAATAATAAACAAAACAAAGAAAATATGTGAAAATCTACCTGAATTAAATATTCCAAATGAAAATGATTTCTATATTTTAGAAACTAATGCATCTCTATTACATTGGGGTGCAATCCTCAAAAGAAAGGAGAATCATAAAGACTTTATTTGTAATCCATTATGTAAATGTCCAGAAGAGCTTGTCGCTTATACTTCAGCGCTTTTAAAGATGTATAAACTAGGTATGATCTTAATCGTAAAGAATGTTTAGCTGTTAAAAAAGGAGTAGCAAAATTTGAACCTTATTTGTTACCTAAGAAGTTTCTTTTTAGAATAGATAATACTCAGGTAAAACCATTGTTGACAAACAAACTTGAAACAAGTGCAGCTGAAAGGCCACTTATTAGAATGCAAATGTGGATTGTGCTATTTAAATTTGATATTGTCCATATTAAAGGGAAAAACAATTTTATTCCAGATTTCTTAACCAGGAATGGAGCAAATCAAGAAGGAACTCGAAACATTGAAGTTCGAGATGAATGTGAAGATAGCTGCTATAGAATCTAAGATAACACCGATAGAGATGGCTGCTACCAATCCAATATCTGAGAAGGCCAACAAGGGTATATTACTCGAAGGTCCTAGTGCCAATAAATTTGAAGACCTTTATGCCAATATTGAACACGAAGCATCAAAGCTTCATAAATTATCAGTCAAAGAGAATACTACTTTGTCTCCCTCACAGGAGAAAAAACTTATAAAAGAAAGTATCTCTATACCAGAGCTTAATCGCTTAAATATCATTAAAGCCTGTAATACCCTTGGTGTTATGGATATTAAAAACAAAAATGATTTTATTTTAGCATGCGTATTGTTCAATCTTGCCTCCTGCTGGTTCCCCAGTATAGGAGGATAGATGAAAACTCTAACGTATGGAACTTATAATAGAGTCAGTATATATCCACGAGCCCCAGCATATTGGGTTCGTACTCTTTATTTGCCCATCAAAATCTTTAAAAGAAATTTCTATACTGCCAAAGGATGTTGTTCGAGCTATTGAACGATATTGTCAAGTTCTTAAACAAAAGAACATCTATATCAGGTTTTTCTCTACAAGTCCTGAATGTGATAATGAAGAAGATAGATGACTTTCAGCAAGCCATGTCATAAGAATGACCACTACTTCTAAGCATCTCCAGCCTGAGAAGAGTGAAGTCACTGAAACTAAACCAGAAGAAGTCATCAACATGATAGCCTTTTGTAGAGCCAAGGGATACGAGGAACAGTTCGAGCATATCCAAAAAATTATTGAGAAAAAAACAAATATCTGGGTGTACAAGTCACAAAATCACATAATTTACAGTAAGACTGTAACACCCACTAAACAAGAAGATTGACACTATCTAGACACATGGTGTGATCATATCTTTGAATGACATGCTAGTGGAACACAGAAAATAAAATATAAGCTGTACAAACAATTTTGACGTTATTCTAATCACAAGTGCGAATGTTATAGAAATGAAGGCAACATCTCACCAGTTTTCCTCGACCCAGATGAATTTTCGGATGAATAGTTTGAGTCGCACATGGAAAAGTAATGGACCCCTTTATCACAACTTTATCAAATTCACTCTGATAGAGAAAAACTATGGATTTACCCCAATAATTTTTCATGTTAAGATAAAGAACTTTAGGCCCCAGCAAGATTCCCAATACCTTACACAATTAAAGCAACAATAATGAAGGACCGTTGTAGAACTTTTTCAGTCTATAAATTGAAGACGAATTCTCAGAAGTTAGGCATGAGTTGTAAAACAAAAATTTATCTCTCTATCTAGTATTTCAAGTCTTATAGCAATTTCAGTTTCTTTCTTTGAAGTCAAGCGTGTAATAAAATAATCTCTATGAAGTTCTAATTTCCTTAGAGAAAGTACCAGGAGTGTAGCAAAAGTATGTATGTGTACTCTTATGTAAGAGATATTAGTGTGATATGTTTACGAAATTAAAGTTGTTTTAAGACACTGTCTTTTTATCCTTATTATTGTTTCAAAAACTCTTATCTTACTTATACTCCAACGGTAAAAACCTTGAGGGTTAGTGCAAATATCTTGTTGCCGTGCTGTTATGTGTTTCAGGCGTCATTAAAGAAAGCCATGAAAACCCTGTTACCATTTAAGGTGATGTTTTAACAAGGAGTTGAAAAGAAAACCGTGATTCCGTGTGATCCACTGTAAGATATGCAAGAGAGGTAGAGAGAACAAATAAGTGTGCGAAAGTCGTGTTGGATCTTAACCACTTTCTTAAACTTAAACAACACCGATCACTTATATCTGAGTATACTAACATACGGAGGCAAGCTCAAGAGAAATCTCGTTGATATTAATCTACTTTTACCTTCTGCTCCAATACTGTAAGATCTTTCTTATTTACGTTACATACTTGCATTAATATTTGTTTTTCTGCTATTTATGAAGTTTTAATTACTTTTATTAGAAATTTAAAATCACAGAGATTATTTATTATATTTGTAGTTTTATGCCTGGATATACTATTGAAGGATTAGATAATTTAATAGAAAAATTGTTAACTAAAATAAATAATATTACTTCTCAATTAAAAAATATAAAATATTACCAGAAGAATATAATAGACTTAAAGAAAAAAAGAACAACATGTTACAGATTATTCTAATCTATTAGATCAAAGAATGAATTTATATTTTGAAATTCAAGATAGAAGATAAAAACTAATTTTTAAACCAATTCCAAAAGAAATGATATATTTTGCAATATATAATTCATTTCATTAAGGGTAATATAGATTTTTTTTCAATTGGCAAAGTTAGGTGCTTTGACTAGGCCATTTTTTAAAAATACCCCCAAAATTCGAGGACCTTCCAATTTTAGTAAACCAAAATCTCATTTTACATTAACATAAAAGTTGAAAAGATTAAAAAGAAGTCCTTACCATGAAATTTTGGTATCCTGAAGAGTTTTTGTATAGAAACTCGGAGTCGAAAGGAAAGGAGGGGCGCAAACACATCAGCAATGTCTTCTTCTTCCTCTGGTCCGACCACCCGTGCCAACAAGCGCGTTTGTCATTTTGCTTCTAAAGCTGCCACTGCCTCTTCATCAACGAACTCATCGATATCCTCTCGTTCACGTGCCGTGACTCAATCCAAAGACTTCATAGTTTGTCCACTCTAATGGACCCAACCCCTGAAGCCTCTGTTATCTTTGCCCCTAACTTCTTCTTCTTCTGATCTGCTCTAGCAAGAAGGAAAATTTAGGGATTTGAGGTTCTGGGGAATGAAATGAAAATAAATGGGTAACCCCTATTGTGCGTTTCCAAATGCATATATTTCAGAAAAACACACACACACACACACACACACACACACACACACACACACATATATATATATATATATATATATATATATATATATATATATCACGTCGATAGGAAATTGCGACATGTTTCGAATAAGTTAGCCTCTTTTATTTAGTAGATTTAGAAAAGAAAAGAAAATGACATAATACAAAAAGATTAACTACTTTGATTAACATCTATTACAATGGTAGTCTGGAAATATGTAGTTGGTTTTTCAATTCCCTTCTACAACATGACTATAAAAGTAAATTATATTTCATGTAACAAAGATAAGGTGTTGCTTTCACTCAAATTTCTAAGACACTAGACAAGAATTAAAATAAGACTCGAATACGAAATAAAAAAATTATTAATTCTTTCTTGTAGTTGCAGCTACTCAGATTGTGGAGAGGAGAAGGTGAAGTGGTGAAATTTAGTTTTTTAGCTAAATAAAATTCATTCATTATGAAAGGAGGACTATCATCACTGAATAGGTTAAGAGGTAAAATTGATATATGGACTCATTCTATTTTGTTCAAGGTGATGCTGATTCTTTTGGGTTTGTAGGGATGGAAAAATGAGAGCTCATTCTGGAAATATAGAATTTATCAATTTTTTTCCATGTTCTATCTTCAGTAAACCAAACATTAGTTAATTGGACTAACAATATCAAGATAATATATCTTAGATTCCAACCCTAAGATTCTTTATCATGCATTAACCAATCCAATATTTCCTGATACTAGACGTAACACATCCATTTACCATTACCAACGAAAATGAAGTATGAACACTAGCCACTAATAATGGTTGGGATTAGCCTTTTCATCCAAGTTAAACCATCATAAGCACAAGGAATCTTGGTTACACTTTGCAATTAAGATTTTCTCAACATTTCAATTCTTGATGATTGATGCCATTTTGGACCAGAATGAGTGCGCATCTTGTTTGAACCTGCTGGCAAAATATAATTAATATATAGCAAAGCTTATGCCTAGAAAATTGAAAAGGTGAAAACAAGGTACTTATGATGAGGCTACACTCTGAGGTGTTCGGTATTAGTACTTACCAGATATTGAGATAAGTGGAAACCGGATATTAAGATAAGTGGAAACCTGATATTGAAATACGGTAAGTAAATACCGGATATGGAAATACGATAAGTGCTTACCGTATCTAAAAATACGGTAAGTGGATACCGTATATGGAAATATGGTAAGTGAATACCGGATATGGAGAAACTGATTCCTGCCATTGCACATGAATATTCTTTCTATTGTAATTTGTTAGGATTTTTTTCGTTTACATTTTTACCGCTTCTTTCCTTGTATATTTTTGCACTTGTAGTGATGAACTTCCAGATCGAATACAATAAAAGAGTTTCTTCTTCGATTCTTGATCTCTTCATGGTATCAGAGCAAGGAAGATCTTGAAGATAGGATCTGATGCATACAGATTACTAGTGATTCAAATACTTGAATATATTTATGATGGTTGACGAATTAGAAGACCAAAATCTCATTTTACATTAACATAAAAGTTGAAAAGATTAAAAAGAAGTCCTTACCATGAAATTTTGGTATCCTGAAGAGTTTTTGTATAGAAACTCGGAGTCGAAAGGAAAGGAGGGCGCAAACACATCAGCAATGTCTTCTTCTTCCTCTGGTCCGACCACCCGTGCCAACAAGCGCGTTTGTCATTTTGCTTCTAAAGCTGCCACTGCCTCTTCATCAACGAACTCATCGATATCCTCTCGTTCACGTGCCGTGACTCAATCCAAAGACTTCATAGTTTGTCCACTCTAATGGACCCAACCCCTGAAGCCTCTGTTATCTTTGCCCCTAACTTCTTCTTCTTCTGATCTGCTCTAGCAAGAAGGAAAATTTAGGGATTTGAGGTTCTGGGGAATGAAATGAAAATAAATGGGTAACCCCTATTGTGCGTTTCCAAATGCATATATTTCAGAAAAACACACACACACACACACACACACACACATATATATATATATCACGTCGATAGGAAATTGCGACATGTTTCGAATAAGTTAGCCTCTTTTATTTAGTAGATTTAGAAAAGAAAAGAAAATGACATAATACAAAAAGATTAACTACTTTGATTAACATCTATTACAATGGTAGTCTGGAAATATGTAGTTGGTTTTTCAATTCCCTTCTACAACATGACTATAAAAGTAAATTATATTTCATGTAACAAAGATAAGGTGTTGCTTTCACTCAAATTTCTAAGACACTAGACAAGAATTAAAATAAGACTCGAATACGAAATAAAAAAATTATTAATTCTTTCTTGTAGTTGCAGCTACTCAGATTGTGGAGAGGAGAAGGTGAAGTGGTGAAATTTAGTTTTTTAGCTAAATAAAATTCATTCATTATGAAAGGAGGACTATCATCACTGAATAGGTAAGAGGTAAAATTGATATATGGACTCATTCTATTTTGTTCAAGGTGATGCTGATTCTTTTGGGTTTGTAGGGATGGAAAAATGAGAGCTCATTCTGGAAATATAGAATTTATCAATTTTTTTCCATGTTCTATCTTCAGTAAACCAAACATTAGTTAATTGGACTAACAATATCAAGATAATATATCTTAGATTCCAACCCTAAGATTCTTTATCATGCATTAACCAATCCAATATTTCCTGATACTAGACGTAACACATCCATTTACCATTACCAACGAAAATGAAGTATGAACACTAGCCACTAATAATGGTTGGGATTAGCCTTTTCATCCAAGTTAAACCATCATAAGCACAAGGAATCTTGGTTACACTTTGCAATTAAGATTTTCTCAACATTTCAATTCTTGATGATTGATGCCATTTTGGACCAGAATGAGTGCGCATCTTGTTTGAACCTGCTGGCAAAATATAATTAATATATAGCAAAGCTTATGCCTAGAAAATTGAAAAGGTGAAAACAAGGTACTTATGATGAGGCTACACTCTGAGGTGTTCGGTATTAGTACTTACCAGATATTGAGATAAGTGGAAACCGGATATTAAGATAAGTGGAAACCTGATATTGAAATACGGTAAGTAAATACCGGATATGGAAATACGATAAGTGCTTACCGTATCTAAAAATACGGTAAGTGGATACCGTATATGGAAATATGGTAAGTGAATACCGGATATGGAGAAACTGATTCCTGCCATTGCACATGAATATTCTTTCTATTGTAATTTGTTAGGATTTTTTTCGTTTACATTTTTACCGCTTCTTTCCTTGTATATTTTTGCACTTGTAGTGATGAACTTCCAGATCGAATACAATAAAAGAGTTTCTTCTTCGATTCTTGATCTCTTCATGGTATCAGAGCAAGGAAGATCTTGAAGATAGGATCTGATGCATACAGATTACTAGTGATTCAAATACTTGAATATATTTATGATGGTTGACGAATTAGAAGAAGGTACTAACTTACAAACAAATGGAGATCAAACGAATGGAGGTTGTCGCGAAGCTGATGAAAGAGATCCACTTCGGTTAGGTAACTCAGATCACCCTAGTTTGTCACTTGTTACTATGCCTCTTACCGGGAAGAACTTTCTGGCTTGGAGTAGATAGGTTAGAATTGCACTTGGTGCCAAAATGAAGTTAGGGTTCATTGATGGAACAATTGAAACTCCAACTAAGAATTCACCTCAATTTGTAAAATGGAATAGAGTCAACTGCATGATAACTTCGTGGATCTTAAACTCTATTTCAAAAGACATTGTTGATGTTTTTTTGTACACTACTTCTGCTAAGGAGCTTTGGAGTGAATTGGAAGAGAGATTCGGTGGTTGTAATGGTCCACAGTTGTACCAGATACAGAGGAAAATTTGCTCGATAACATAGGGTAATCAATCAATAGCTCAATACTACACAAAATTGAAAAGTCTGTGGGATGAATTGACATATCTTATGCCATTACCTGAATGCACCTGTGGCTCAACTAAAGCAGTGTTAGATATAACTTCATTTAATAGGTTGATGCAATTCTCATGGGATGAAATGAGGAATATGAACAAGTTCGAAGCCAGATTTTAGTTATGGAGCCCTTACCTACTGTTAACAAGGCCTATGCTATGATCCAAAGGATTGAGAAACAGAAAGAGGCACACATAGCCTTTGGTAACAAAACAGAAATGAGTGCCATGTTTTCTAAGGTAAATAATTTGAAGAAAGATTAGGGAGTCAGACCTACAGGAGGCAAGAGCTATGAAATGATAAAAAGGAAGAAATAATTATTATATTGCACTTATTGCAAGGTAAATGGTCACAACAAGGATGGATGCTTCAAAATTATAGGCTATCCAGATTGGTTCAAGAAATTAAGGAATCAAAACAGATCTGGAACTGTGAAGTATTCAGCAAACATGGCTAATACACCGTTTGAAACTGATCAGGAAATGAAGGATAAGCTGCAGAAACTCAATTTGTCAGAAATGATACAACAGGAATTGGTAAAGATGATGAAAGGAAGTACTGGAGGTGACATGATTAACTTTGCTCATTTTGATGATTTTACAGGTTCTGCACTCAAACCTGATGTCATTCTTACTTTCAATGCTTCAAACTTGTTAGAAGTAGGTTCTTGGATATTAGACATAGGGGCATCTAATCATATGTGCAACAACCTAAATTTTTTTAAGGGACCCAAACAATGTATTTCAACCATTCCTGTATATCTTGCTGATGCATCTATTAATTTTGTTCAGAACACTAGCGATATTCACATTCATCCTGCTATTACCCTGAGAGATGTCTTGCATATCCTGACCTTCAAGTTTAATTTGTTGTCTGTTAGTAAGTTAACAAAAACTTCAAAGATGAAACTCACATTTTTTATTACCATTTCTAAATAAATTCAAAGCTTCCATTTGTAATTCTGTTTTTCCCTAGTGTAATAATTTCTCCGTGTCTTCAAATGTTGTTATAGATAAATCTTTGAATCTATGGCACAAAAGACTTGGAAAAATTTCCGCAAAGGCTATGAAACATTTAGAAATTTTAAATATTTGTGATGATGATTTTCTTCCACATTGTGATATTTGTGCCATTTCCAAACAACCTAGATTACCTTTCACAAAAAGTATGATACAAACTCAATTGGTAGGAGAATTGATTCATCTTTATCTATGGGGATTGGGGAACCTACAAATAGGCATCTATATCAGGGGCACATTATTTTTTAAGCGTTGTTGATGATCTAAGTAGAGCCACTTGGACCTTTCTCCTCAAACATAAGACTCAAGTTCTCCAAACCTTTAAAGCCTTCCATCAATTTCTTAGAACTCAGTTTAACAAAGATATCAACTGTGTGAGATCTGACAATGACACAGAATTTGTCAACTCAGAATTTCAAAAATTTCTTATTGACAAAGGTATAGTGCATCAAAAAACTTATGTCTGCACACTTCAACAAAATTGTGTTGTTGAGAGGAAGCATAGACACCTCTTGCAAGTTGCAAGAGCTCTTATGTTTTAAGCAAACCTGCCTAAATTCTTTTGGGGAGAGTCTATTTTGATGGCTACATACATTATTAACCGGTTACCTACCCAAATTCTTGACTAGAACACACCATTCCAGATCATCCACAACAAAATACCTTCATATCATAACCTCAGAGTGTTTGGGTGTCTCTGCTATGCTACTAACACTCAACCTTTCAAGGATAAGTTCTCTCCTAGGTGTTTTCAGTGTATTATGATAGGTTATAGTCATGGTAAAAAAGGATTCAAAGTCTATGATCTTGAAAAACGACAGATATATGTCTCTAGAGATGTTATCTTTCACGAGAATGTTTTTCCCTATAAAGGAAACTCTATCCCAGACCAATTTCCACCACTTCCAATTCCAGTATTTGATCAAAACAAGTCAGAAACCATTCATACTGACAATAACATCCAAGTTGTACATCACACTGATAAAGCTTCTGACCTTCCTGGTAGTCTGCCTACTGCTACAGATGATCTCAGCAATGGTTCTTCAATTCCTCAAGAAACACTACCTTCTGATAATTTTGCCCAAAATCAATCTTGCATCAAGAAGAGCACCAGAACAAAATTTACCCCTAGATGGATGCAAGATTTTTTGTCCAATCTTAGCCACACTCATCATATTCCCATCACTTATTCACAACCTTCTAGTTCTACTTCATCATCCTTCACCCCTAACACTTTTTCCTACTACACTTCACTTTGACCCTGCATACATTGATTATTTGGCCAACATCACCACTATCCAAGAGCCAACTTCATATAGGGATGCAAACACAAAGAAAGAATGGACAAAAGCTATGAGGGCAGAACTTGATGCTTTGGAGAAAAATGCAACTTGGGAATTAACTTCCTTACCATCTGGTAAGAAACCAATAGGATGTAAGTGGGTTTTTAAAGCAAAGTTAAAGGCTGATGGCACCTTAGATAGATGTAAAGCTAGGTTAGTTGCAAAGGGTTTTAATCAAATACTCGGCATTGACTTTTTGAGAGTTTTTTCCCAGTAACCAAATCGGTGACTATTTGATTATTCATTACCATTGCTACTGCAAAACTTTGGCCTATTTGCCAACTTGATATTAACAATACATTCTTGCATGGTGAGTTGGATGAAGAGGTGTATATGTGGCCACCTCAAGGATATGATAAAGCAGCTGAGGAACAGGTTTTTAAGCTAAAAAATCACTATATGGTCTAAAGCAAGAAAACAGACAGTGGAACTCTGAATTATGTAAACATCTCATTGCATTTGGTTTTCAACAGTCCCAACATGATCATTGCATTTTTACTCTGCATAATTCTTCTTTCTTCACTGCTCTACTGGTTTATGTTGACGATTTGCTTGTTACTGGAACTGATGAGTTGGAGATTAATCGGGTTAAGGAATTTTTGCACAAGGTTTTCACTATTAAGGATTTGAATTATGCCAAGTACTTTCTTGGTATTGAAATTGTGAGATCCACAGAAGGAACATACTTAAATCAGAGGAAATATGCTCTTGATCTTATCACTGATGGTGGTCTTTTGGGTGCAAAGAGTACTTCTACACCATTACCTAAGGGCCAAAAGTTTTTTTTGCTTCTGACCAGGAGCCTCATTCAGATCCTGAGTAATTTAGAAGACTTATTGGCCGTCTACTTTATCTTACTCTTACCAGACCAGATATCACCTTTGGTGTTCAACAATTAAGTCATTTCGTACAGAGTCCCTCCATTGTTCATTGGAATTCAATATTACATATTTTACGATACATTAAAGGTACTCTGTCAAAGGGGTTATTTTTTCCTGTCACTAACAACTTTGCTCTGGAGGCTTTCAGTGACGCGGATTGGGTGACTTGCCCTGATACTCGACGTTCATTGGCTATTGCATTTTTTTTGGAGGTGCTTTAATATCTTGTAAAAAAAAAAGCAGACCACAGTTTCCAGAAGTTCAGTTGAGGCAGACTACAGAAGTTTGGGAACAACGATTTGCGAATTACAGTAAATTCATTACATTTTACAAGATTTCCATATTTCTGTTCCTCTTCCAATTCCCCTTTGGTGCTGCAACTAGGCAGCCCTTCACATTTGTGCCAATCCCTTTTTCATGAGTGGACTAAACATCTTGATATATATTGTCACGTTGTTAGAAAGCAGTTCAAGCTGGGTTTTTTCCTTTCCCATCACGTCTTTTTAGAGGGCCGGGCCGCCTCGGCCCGGAAACCCACACGGTGCGGGCTTTTTCCACGAGTGGGTCGGTCCGGGTTGAAATGTTTGTGGGCCGAGCCGGGTCGGCCCACCCATTTTGACACCACTAGCCATTGCACATGAATATTCTTTATGTTGTAATTTGTTAGAATTTTTTCGTTTACATTTTTACCCCTTCTTTCCTTGTATATATTTGCACTTGTAGTGATGAACTTCTAGATCAAATAAAATAAAAGAGTTTCTTCTTTGATCCTCGATCTCTTCAATTATTAATAAAAATCGTTAACAACGTTCAACCCCTAATTGCCTTAAAAACATTTGTCCACATCAAGAAGTTCACTAAACATGAAGAATTGGCAGCAAATTTTTTCTCTACCACTACACCCATAAACATATCTGCGGGATGACAAAGAAAGCCAAAAATCAAAAGTTTATTAGCTTTGATTAGGAAGATGGCTTCTCAGTTTAAATAGTAGATAATGTTTAAATTAGAGGCCTTCAACATAACCTTAAGTTAATGTGCATGGAAAAAATGAAACTAGTAGAAAATATCCAAATGTGACTAAATATTTTTGTACACTATTGCACAGAATAGTATATCCATTTCGACACTTCTTTTTTTATCTTATATGACCGTTCTAGTTGCTTTAGTGTCTGCAGCATCAAAACACCAAAAAGGAGCTCAATACATTGAATAAATAGAGGATTTAGCTTCATACAGGTTTAGAATCCATGAGTATGTTTCTTTGGCAATTCCTTTGAGAGGCTCTTCCCAAATGAGGCGAAAGAAAATAAAGAAAGGGAGAAAAAACATGGAAAAAAACACCTGATTCGTCACATCGTTTCCAGAGCTCCACTTGATCTAGATGAAGTTTCAGTTATGTCATGTCTGTTTGGAACTATTTAGTTGTGTTATATTAGTTTTCTAGAATGCCTTTGTAGCTAGGCCCTCGGCGTGATTTATGAACAATTTTTTGGTTAGGAAGTGGATTTTATACATTGTTACTGTCAATTAAATTGTATCAATATAATTCACAGTATAAATTGATCAGTGCTTTTAAGGACAAGAAGATTAAGCATTCAAAACCTATGAAAGGACAAGCCAATAGTTAAATAAAAAATAGATGTTGACATTAACATATATCAGAAATAACCAAATGCGATGCCATAAGATTACAGAAACAAACCTGAGCAATTTGTGGTCTTGCACTCCTAATTTTCTCAGTTAACTTGAATGTAAAATCTGTAAAGTTTTGCGCAGCAACACAAATTATAAGCAGTGTTATAGAAGATGTTAGATCTTAGGACTCACAAAACAAATACTCTGATATTCATATTTTAAAAAGATTAGGGTGGGGCCAACACTTACCCCCTCTAATCCAGCATTTAAACAAGATTCACTTCATGATCGAGGGCTTTTGAATTAACAACAAATACATATGCATCAAATGAAAGAGCGCAAGAAGTATAAAGGCCAACAAGGATACAACATGGATTAAGCTTTCAGAAATTTTATAGTGAAGTGTTGCTTTGAAATGAACAAACAAGAATGATAAAGTTTAATTCGCAGGAGCGTAATCAAACATAACAAAACCAATATGATATATAAACCACAAAAAGGAAACAAGAAATGAAAAAAAGAAGAATTCGAGGCAAGTGATAATCACTATTTCCTTAAGACAATATTGTCCCGCAACGGTGCTTACGGATTACGACACTTGTCTCCTAAGATACAACGGATACAACCTTTGGTAGAAGCACTTCAAACCACAAGTTACAACGAACGTTTTGATAGAATTTCTCTCTCTACAAGGAAGTTTTTTTTGAATGATTTGTAAGAGATTTTATGCAATGCTCAATGAAAAAAATATGTGATGCATAATGAATGTCCAAAGAGTCATATTTATAGAGGATGAGGGATTGTGGGTGAAGTGATACGTACCAAACCTCGCAACTTTGCAAAGGGAAGCATTAGCTGCTAGTTCCTGTCACTAGCCTGTCGTTGGTCTCTTGCTCGAGCACTATGCCAAAATTTTAATTGAAACCTTTTCACCTGTTTTTCGCTCGAGTGAATGGTGAGCGATGGAGTTGGGCAAAAATTCATGCTAGTTTTCCTCTATTTTTTAAACTTTAGACAGCAATTTCTCATTCGCCCGAAATTGGTTTTGAGATTCCAAATATATCACGATGATCTACTTGACTAGTAGAACAAGTTAGTCTATTTACATTTGTAATTTGACTATCGGATCAAGTCCAAATATTTGACCGAAATTGACACGAAAGTCTTTTTTTTTACATTATACTTAACCAACATTTCTCAATTTTAAACCAATTTCTAACAATCTTCCACATGAATGAAAATTCGAATATGGATATGCAATACGGAAATTTATGATGCATTGTAGAGAGAGCGGAAAAATAATGCATCAAGTAAAGTAGCTTCCGTCTTTAAACTTTACTGAAATACTATCTAACTTACTTGGTAAATTGGTAAACGTGATATCTTGAACCATTCAGCTGTTAGTATAAGCTAAGATAACAATACTCACAAAGATGTCTTCTCTAATCCATTCATGGTTCTCATGACATGGTTGATTTTGGCCCTGAACCACTCTTGAGTTTCATAAGTGTTTAAAGAATTTAAACCTCAAACAATTCTTATAGAAGTGGCCCCACTTCACACTTATATATGTGACCTCCTATTAAGAGTATTATGCTCTACTCTACTTGACTTAATCAATATATAAGAATCGTTAAAAGGGTATCTTAACCTTTGATTACTCTGCAGAAAGTACTTCAATATCATAGGAATGAGTTATGAAATAATTTCCTAAGTGCTTCATTGAATCCTTATAACTTAATTGTCCATTTGAACCAAGATCTTGAGATATTCAGTCAATAAGGTAGGGTTATCATTACAAAGACTCTTACGTAGTAGGCTTTAATCTCATTCCTCTTAATAACAACGTACTTGATTTCTAGGCAAACCTTTCGTAAGTGGATCTGCGATATTCTCCTTTGATTTCACATAATCTCTGGAGATGATGTCATTAGAGATCAGCTGCTTAATGGTATTATGTCTGCGATGTATATGTCTAGACTTACCATTATACATACTATTTCAAACTCTTCCAATAGCCTATTGACTATCACAATGTATACTTATTGTAGATACCGGCTTGGGCTAACATGAACTATCCTCCAAAAAGTTACGTAGTCATTCTGCTTATTCTCCTACTTTGTCCAAAGCAATCAACTCAGATTCCATCATTGATCGATCTATACATGTTTTCTTGTCGATTTTCATAATATAGAAACTTCACCAATGGTAAATACATAATCACTAGTAGACTAGAATCCTTCATATCATATATCCAATTCGCATCACAATATCCTTCTAGTACCGCATGATATTTTAAGAAATGTAATTCATAGGTTAAGGTATACTTCAAGTACATAAGACCCTTTGTTAAAGCCTTCTAATGATCATGGCTTAGATTACTTGTAAATCTACAAAGTTATTTATAGCAAAAGCTATGTCCGGTCAGTGTAGTTTGTAATATACATTAGACTGCTTATCACCTGTGAATACTTTAGTTGTGACACATATTCACCCATATTTTTTTACTAAGTGTAAACTTGTGTCAATAGGGGCTTTCGCGGGACTTTCCACAAACACGTTATACCTCTTAAGTATACTCTCAATGTAGTGAGATTGGAAAAATACATTTTCTTTCAATATTCTAGAGATCTTAATCCTTAATATTACATCAGCCACACCCATATCTTTCATAACTAAATGCTTCGTTAGCATTTTCTTAGTGTTTAGCACCACTTCGTGACTATTGCAATTCTAGATCACGAGTTGAGAATGACGTCTTGTGAAATGCATTCAAGAGCATATATCACGGGTTATAGCTTCGTTTATCTGTAGCATTTGTATCAACATATTCCAATTTCCAGCATCAATAATTCTCGGTCCAAGTAAGGGAGAGTTTTCTCTTTGGTTGGGTCAATATGCATTTGTATCAACATACATATTTCAACTTCTAGCACCAATATTTCTCTGTCCAAGTAAGGGAGAGTTTTTTCTTTGGCTGGTCAATGCATCATATAAGTCTAACTTATTATCTAACAATGACCTTTTCAAAAATAAAAGATAAAGATGTGTCCTTGTCTGTACTCCATTTTAACGAGATTTTAGGAAAAACATATTTTGGAGAATGCGTGATTAAAAAGTAAGGAAAATGTGTAGGTTTACGTGTAATATTACTTTATTGAAAAATGTGCTGTTAAAAAAAAGTAAGAGAAAAATACATTAAAAATGAAAATGGATCCCAAACAATTACAAAAATAAGGTTATGTTAAAAACACAATAATACCCTTTCAATTACGAAACAAAAATAAACACTTCCCATTTAAAATTTCAAAATAAAGTCAATTTCTTTATCTATTTTCTTCAATACAGATTAAATCTTATTTCGACATATGTTAATATGTAGACAAATTTTACATTTTATTCAACAAATTGATAAATTTTTTAAGAAAAAAAAAGAAAAAAATTCATTTGAGAATATTCAAAGAACAAGATGCCGTCATTTAAAAGATGGCCCATTATTATTATTATTATTATTATTATTATTATTATTATTATTATTATTTGCATTTTTTAATCTAGCTTAATCTAATTATTATTATTATTATTTGCATTTTTAATCTAGCTTAATCTAACTTTAAAATTTTTTAACTTATAATGCAAATATAGAATCAACACTTGTACCAATTAGTATTTTGGTGAATTTCAAAGAAATGAAAATGGTTGATGGACATGAAAGTAGACGAGTGATGGAGATAGTGATTCTGGAATTTTGATTAGATTAGTTACATCATATGCGAAAATGTATCTTGAATTACAAAACCTCCTCAACGTTTATCCCTCTTAGTGCAATATGGAATTGAGATTTCTATGTAACGAGCATTCAACCACTCTAATTCCACCTATAAATGTTACTTCTGAAATGAAAATGAAATAGCTAATTGAAGTGAAAAAAAACGACATGACTTCTGTTTAGGTAACTTCAGTGAGGAAGAATATCCTCAAGACTGAACATGAAAATTTCAATGAAGGGAATCGCAATGTGAATTATTTTTTGGACACAGTAAAGATATCCCGTGAGAATGATGTGGTTATTTCTGAGACAATTGCTACAACCGTGATCTAACTGTTAGACACAGTATTCTCAAGGTAGTTCTAGGCATTTATGAGGAAATTTAACTTACAAACCAGAATTTGATTGCTTTATACAGTCAATGACATTAGTCGAGGGAACTCACAGGCTGGGACATGTTGAGCAACTGTTTGACATGAAGAGACATATGCAGGAGTTGTGCTTAAGTTTGCATTGAAACACAACTTTGAGTTCAAAGTAAAGAAATCAAACAAGTCTACATACACAATTATCAATGTAGACGACAGTTGCAGTTGGCGTTTGCAAGGGACAAAAATGGACATGAATGAGTCCTTTGTAGTTCACAGTATGCACCGAAACATACTTGCCTATTGGGTATTTGTCAAAATGATCACAGACAAGCTCGATCATAATTTATTAATCGTCAAACAATGCACAAATTTTCATGACCCACTAATGATTTACAAACGACATACATCATTAACGACATCCGTTGAGAGTATGAGATAATCATAAGCTATTAGAAGGCCTGGAAGATTTAATAGCTTCGCTCGATGAGAGTTGTGCTAAATTGGTTAGGTACTACCATAACATGGAAAGAAATAATCCTGACTCGTAATTTTTTTATTGAGATTGATGATGAGAGTCGCTTTAAGTATTTGTTTATGACTCTTGAAAGTTAGATACACTTATTCCTACATGTCAAGATGTCAACATCGAAAATTATCCTCTCACATTTGGCTTAATCGATAGTAAGAATAATCTAGCAATGTATTAGTTCTTCACAAAGTTGAGGGAAGTAATTGAGGATATCGAGAACCTTACCTTTGTAATTGACCGGGAGAACGCTATAATAAATGGTATTGCTGAAGTATTTCTTGAAACATACCATGGTTATTGTATTTACCGTATACAAGGCAGCCTGAAAACTAAGTATTGGGGCAATGACATCATTGTATTTTTTTTAGGAAAACTGCTTAGACTTATAGTTTCAAAGAATTTAATAAGTTTATGGTCGAAATAGACAATAAACCATATCCTGCATGGTAGTATTTAACGGTGAAGCTAACGATTGAACATTGAGCATGGTCACATTTTTAGGATGCCGATACAATATGATGACATCAAACAATGCAGAGTCGCTCAATGTATTATTCAAGAAGTATTGAAAGTTACCAATTCTCACAATAATTGAGTATATTGTCACTAAGCTGCATGAATGGTTGCATACAAGACTTGCAAAAATCACAGATGTGCATAGCCGTCTTAACCTCCGGCCATGAAAGATAAACTTTTCAATACTCTCGAGGTGGTAAGAAAGGTATGTGTAGAACCTTTGGATCAGTATCGCTTCTCCTTGAGAAGTAGACACAACGTCGAAATCGTGAACATGAATGATAACACCTGTATGTGTAGACAGTTTTCATTGGAGAGTTTTTCATGTGTGCATGTTGTCGCAGTTGCTATGCATAGAGGTTTTCCACCACACACCTTATGCACTCATTATTGAACGACTAATTTTTGGAGAGCAGCGTATGTTGCGACTATATTTCTTCTACCAAATGAAGTTGAGTGGAAAGTTTCTAACTACATTCTCCCACTTAATAATTTGTTGCCACCTGATATCTGACTGCGTATTCCTAGACATAGACGTAGTCTAAAATATCATCTATAAGAGAGTTTCTTGACCGCATAAATGTGACAAGTGCGGCACAATAAGTCGTGCTCGTCAGTTCTGTACAAATCAGGTTTTCCTACGTAAAAATTCGACAAATGTGTAAATTATATTTCAATCATGTATAATCTTTATTATGTTTTATAATCTTTATATTTATAGTGCTTTGTTTATTTTGTTAATATTTTCGTCATTAAATATGAAATTAAATATAATTAAATATATGTATAATTAAATATACAATTAAATTTTAAAAATGCATTAAAAAAAAGTTGTCTAGGCTGTAAATTAAGTCCTAAACTTTTATTCCTTATCAATCTTTAGTCTTTCTTGGAATAATTTTGATCTTATTATTCAATTGAATCCAATTGAATTCATATAATCTTCGATCATCGTTTTATGGTCCGAATCAACTATTAAAAAGTTATAATTAGGTCTCCAAGCTTTGAATTTCGCATTTTTCGTCATTTTTCTCTTATTTCTTTCAATTTAACTTCTAACCATTGAGTTTCAATGTAGCTTCTATCTATTTTGCCAATTTTTTTCAATTTTTTAATCTACCTTGATCTAATTTTTTAAAATTTTATAACTTATAATGCAGATATGGAATCATACTTTCGTCATTAAATATGTAATTACTTATGCAATTAAATATATTAACAATTAAATTAAAACATGAGTCACAATTAAATATAAAATGTTTATATTTTTTTAAAAAATAATATACAATATAATATGGTTTACAATTATATTCATACAAAACAGATGCTAACTTAATCATCCAGTTATCCATGTAAGTTTGGCTGATCAAATCTTTACTATGTCCGATGTTCAAAAATTCTATGTAATTGATTGTGAATATTCCACTATCACCTATGTACATAAATAATAATATGTTAGTTCAATAATATATTACTAAAATCAAAGTGTGCAAATATTAAAAAATAAAAAAATTGTGATACTCCTTGTTTTGACGTCGTCCTCTTATTCACAACTACTAATCTATAAAGTACTGCTATATTTGCTCATCTAGTCATCTTGGAATGATGATAACGATTGGCTCTAGTATATACTTCAACTAGACTAGTGTGAGACACCTATGATCGGATCAGTACACGCACATCGTCTAATCAGTGAATACGATCTCAACTACAAAGCAGTGTGAGTTCGCGATCACTGTAGCATATAGATGCATACAATCATTCCATGTCTTTCTCTCATCTCAACTCGATCCCTCTCATATACTCAAGCATGTACTCAAGAAACATGTACCTATCTAGGTCACATCAGAGCATGGTATGTTGAATGTCAATGTCACTCTTAAACCCACAGCTCAGGATAACTTGTCCATGAACGTCAAATAATTTTGGGTATTTTCAAGCCCAATCACGCAAATGTTCCATAGCCAGATCAACATGCTACAATAGAAAAAAGAATAAATTTAATTAAAATAACAACCAATTATGTGAACAACATAAATAATAATGAATATGCACTTGCATCGTCAGCGAGCTACAATGTGCTCTTGGTCACATCCCCAAACCATTTTCTAGCATCCAATTCATAGTCTCTCCTATTTTGTAGCTAACTCTAAAAAAAGAAAAAAAAAAAAAAAAAAAAAATTAGAAAATGCATACATGAATTAGTTTACTTTTAGCAGAACCATAAAATACCTACTTGGGTCCTGGACTGTTGAACCAACTTTTGAATGTTTTCTTCTTCACTGGAACAACGTCGCAGAAAAGATTGACGAATGTACCATCCACGAAAATTCTTGTTTTGCCTCGACTGTGAGGAAGAAGCAATTTAGTGTACGACAATTTCATTCTCTTGCCCACCTTCTACTCCAGCACATCAATAACATGCTTCCTACTTTTCATCACCTCTACCTCTCCATGTGGCACAACTGTCACATAAGCCACCTCCGTGACATCCTCCGTCATGTCGGGAATCCTCTCATCCTCGTGATATCTTCCATTATAGTCGTCTCCCATCAGTTACCACTGTCACATCCTCCGTCACCCCGACGGTCATCGACTCCACCATTTCTGTTATCGACGTTGCCATTCCTTCTACCATTTCACTGTCACCCCCTCGATCACCGACACTGCTACTTTCTCTGTCACCGATGGCATAGAGCCTATCTACACATCGATGGTCATATTTGATGCCACTCCGATTCGTCAAATACTCAATTACTGGCACCGCCTATCCTTTCTTTATACTATCCATCATACGTCCCTGTCATACCCTCCATCATATCTTTCATCATGCCCACAGTTGTTATACTCACCATCGTCATCCTTAAACGTCTCTCTACCTATACAACGGGAATGAATAATATATGACACAATCTTCTCTATTTTTTTATCTAAACATCCTATCTTTTTATTGAGCTCTTTTAACTAGTGTTGTGGCGTACCTATCTCATCTCGAATAACTCCAATCAGGTGACTACTCAGATGCTTAAACAAATCATTTGAATAATATATCCTGAGTGGTTCCGATTGTTGTTTGACTAGATGAAGCTTCTATATAAATAAGTAAATTGACAATTAATAATTTAATTAAAATATTAAAACATAAAAAGGCAATCAACAAATTATATTAAATAAGCATACTCTATCTCCATCTTGAGCGGAATCAAACAATGGATCATGTTGAGTAGACGGAATAGATGATTACACATACGTTTGATCCCCCTCATCCATTGACGCCATCAACTCAGTGCGAACTTCAAGCTGACATATTGACATTTCAACAAGTTAATAGTCACGCATTAAATTAATAAAAGGATATACAAATAAAAATTGTAAAAGTATAGTCACTTGAAGATAGTCGAGGATAGTTGACAAATTTAGGCATTGGGCTAATCTATTGCTCGCCAATAATACATATAAGGTCATCATGTCTCATTTCTAATTACTCGCCTGTCATCCAAGGTAATTATAGCCTCGTACACCCATAGCTACAACACTTACAATTATTATATATATAAATTTAATAAAAAAAATTAATGTTCAGTAGGTTTAACATTTACCTGCTAGACCAATGGCAAGACGTATACATCATATTTATGCTCAACCTTCTACGACCTAGGCATTGGATGCATTCTCCTAAAGATGTGTAGCGTATCTAAAAAATTTCGTAGCAACGGTAACTACGAAACCCACAATTAGATTGATGCAGAACTCAAAAACACCAAATAATAACCGATTTTGGACTTGAACCACTGAAGTGAAGCAAAAAACTTAACGATAACAAACATGCGTTGAGCCCCTTGATTACACAATGAAGAACCTACGATCCGATGTTTGAATACACAATAATTAGATCTTGAAAGTTCGATTTGTTGTTCAATAGAAGAACAAGAGAGAAAACAATAGCCTTTCAATTATTTCAATGTCAAAAGTTCTCAAAGTAACAAAAGAATTAAGTACTTATACGAGAGCCCTAAACCTAGTAAAAAATGTGCATAAGGTAACAAATAATGCCAAAATATGGAAAGAAATAGAATCCTAATAAAAAAAGAAATAAATCGCACAAAAATTGGTCGTACTGGATGACCCTTCCAGATGTCCAGTAAATACGTCCGGATCGACAGAAGTTCTCTACCGAATGTCCGATAGAGTGTGTCGATTGAGCGGTGCGTGTCCGGTTTGGCAAAGATTTTAGAACTTTGGCTACCGGACGTCCGATAGTCGCATTCGATTGACCCTTTTACGTCCGATTGGCCAGAACTTTTTTCGGCCAGCTTTATCACGTTGATCCAAGTCTTTTCGGCCTTCGACCCCAACATGAAACTTGCTCAATTTTGCATCTCAGACATGGTTTCATCAATAGTGGCTTTGACGAGCACCCCCAATGCCTCTTTGACTTATTTTTCTCTCGATCGCATCATTTTCACTTCTTCGATAATCAACGGGTCTTGGTTTGAACTTGCATTCATGACTCCCGCATCCTGGATCATATCATATCCTCACTCTTCAAAAGGATTCGTCCTCGGATTTGTATCTGCATTAAACAGAGAGAGATCAGCAACATTAAATGTAGCTGAAACATGATACTCACCTGGGAGATCCATCTCTTTATGGTAGTCTTCCACACTCTTCATCCCTTGATACAAACTTTGCAGTTTTTGGTGGATTTTTCTGTAGTAATGACTAGGCACAAACCGTTTTCTTATTACCGCCTTTAGTTCATCCCAAGTATTGACAGGATTCTCTCGGTTCTGACGTCGTGAAGTAACCACTTGATCCCACCAAGTGATGGCGTAATCAGTGAATTCCAACACTGCAGCCTTTACTTTTTTATCCTCCGAATAGTTATAGCAATCAAAAATCAACTCCAACTTCTTCTCCCAATCTAAATATGCCTCGGGATCACTTCTACCTTTAAATTGTGGTAATGTCATTTTTACATTATCCAAATTACTATCAACTTCACCTCCATGATTATTTCTACCCCGTCGTTTAAACATATCTCCTCTATGCCTTATCCATCCCATCTCAACCCCTTCGCACTCATCTTCTCCCCATTCACTATCGATATCATGTTCATCCACCCTAGGGACTCTCTACCCGTTCCCCTATCATGAGGTATATCAACCGGTTGTCCCCTACTAATATTTGTCATTGAAGTACCCAATTTCTCCATCTTTTTCCCCATATCCAACAATAATTATTTAAATCGATCCATCATATCGTTCTATTTTTTGTTTGATCACTGTACCTGCTGGAATTCGAACCTTTCATATCAGACATTCTCTCAATTTCTGCCTCACCAAGTTCGTTCGGAATCACTCAATTGGCTTTTACCCTCTAATAATATCACTCTTTGCCTTTTACCACTCAATAATTTCACCAAGTGCTTCCAAAGATAACAAAGAACTTACCAGACCAAACTTGTGATTTCAAATCAAATATGAGAAGGAATGTGACTCAAGAGTATTATAGAAACTGAGATTTGGAATGAAGAATTTTAAGGAACTCAATGGAAATTTTAAACTTTGATTTGGACATAACTTATATGACAAGATTTAGATAGTGAATCAAAGCTTGTAGAAGTGTTGGTAGCAAATCAAACAAAACTCAACTTTTTTTTCCTGTATGGATGAATGGTAACATTTTTTCATGAACAGTAACTATTTTTTAAACACAAGATTGTACTACCAACAAAGAAAAAATGGATCTAGGACACAAAAAACGAAGAAGGACTCAAGAAGCAAGAAGAAACCAAAAAAAAAGAAGAAATTTGAAATCTAAGACTCAACAAAGAAAATAAGGTATATTACCTGATTAAATTGGAGCCAAAACTCTGATACCAACTGATACAAATCTCGTAGCAACGGTGACTACGAAACCTACAACTAGATTGATGCGAAACCCAAGACGCTAAATAATGACCCGATTTTAGACTTGAACCCAACGAAGTGAAGCAAAAAATCTAACGATAACAAAGATGTGTCGAACCCCTTAATTACACAATGAAGAACCCACGACCCTATGTTTGAACACACAAGAACTAGATCTTGGAAGTTCGATTTATTGTTTAATAGAAGAACAAGAGAGAAAGCAATAACCTTTCAATTAATTCAGTGTCAAAAGTTCTCAAAGTAACAAAAGAGTTAAGTATTTATACTGGAACCCTAAACCAAGTAAAAAACATGCATAAGGTAACAAATAATGCTAAAATATGGAAAGAAATAGAATCCTAATAAAAAAGGAAATAAATCTCACAAAATTCGATCGTACCGGACAACCCTTCCGGACGTCCGGTAAATGCGTCCGGATTGACAGAAGTTCTCTACTGGATGTCCAGTAGAGTAGGTCCAGTTGAGCGGTGCACGTCCGGTTTGACAAAGATTTCAGAACTTTAGCTACCGGACGTCTGATAGTCTCGTCTGGTTGACCCCTTTGCGTCCGGTTGTCCAGAACTTTCTTTGGCCAGCGTTATCACGTTGATCCAAGTCTTTTCGGCCTTCGATCCCAACATGAAACTTGCTTCATGTTGCATCCCGAACATGTTTTATCAATAGTGGCTTTGACGAGCATCCTCAATGCCTCTTTGACTCATTTTGCTCTCGATCGCGTCACTGTCTCTTCTTCGATAATCAACAGGTCTCGGTTTAGACTTGCATTCATGACTACCGCATCGTTGATCATATGAATAGTTCTTGAATGTATCAATATCATTAACTATATCCAACGAAATAATGTCAATAGACGTCTTACGATGTTTATACCTTAGCGCATTCTCTAGGATAAACAACAATTTCAACTTCAATTTGTCCAACATGTGGGAGCGACTCTTGAATGCATGATGAGGACAAATTCAAATATCGAGAATCGGGCTATCTTTCCACCATTTAACTAAAAATACAGTGAATCACTATCGACTAATTTAAGTACCCGAAGTAACAATACATCAACAATTTGACCTAAAAACAATAGATACAGCTTCCATAGGCAAAAACTGCACAATATAGGTGCATGCTCATCATCGAGCCCCTCCATAACCATCCTGAAGCTCGTAAAGTTACAATTCGACTTAACTTTGTCGGGATGTTCTCTCAGTCTAGTACCGAGGGAGTATTCCATCTTGCAACAATTTTAAATGTTAAAATCTTATACAAACAATTATGGAATAAAGCACAATATCTAAAAATTCAACCAACTAGATTGTATACTACTATAAGCGATAAATAAATTCATTTCGTTGCACATTGAAAAAAATAAAAAGGAAATTAAAGTGAAAGAAAAAAAAAGAATAAAGAAAATTATAAAAAAAGAATAAAAATTTAAAGAAGGAGAATTTAAAAACTTAAAAAAGGAAATTAAAGTAAAGTAAAAGAAAAATTAATAGTAAAATAAAAGTAAGGGGAAAAAAGAAAATTATAAAAAATGAACAAAAATGAAAATTAAAGAATAAAATTAGAAACTGAAATTTTAAAAAAAAATTAAAAAAGAAAATTGAAATTGAAACAAAAAGGAAATTAATGTAAAGTAAAATAATAAGATTTTAATGAGAAGTTACATTTTGAAAAGCTATTTTTAGATTTAAAAATTTATGTTGCAAAGGACATTTGGCATAGATGTAAAATGTGACAAGAATCGTTTTAAAATTCGTTCCCCATTTTACCCTTAGTGTTTTTTTTATTTCCATTGATACATTTACCCTCCAAATTAAGCTACTCTAACATATCATTTGACATGTAACCTCACCGAATGACGTGAAAATTGGTTATTAATTTAAAAAGCACGAAACTCAGCATATTCATTTTTTTCCCACTTGCCCCCTTGTCATCCATTTTATTTAGGCGGAAAAATATTTGCCCACTATTATTTTCCCACTTTTCCCCTTTTCATACCTTTCATTTAGGTGCCTCATATTTTCCCTATTTTCACATGTCAAACTCTGGGCAGATCTTCGACCTCCAGCTACTTTTGCTTTCGCTGATACTTGAAATGGACAGGGAAAGGTAAATCTAAAGAGTACAATAAATTTTCAATCGTCCCTTCATGTATTAAACTATGTGAGTCATGTTCTTTTATTAAAAAAAAAATTCATATATGAGTATTGCAGCCTTATCTCAAAGGTGAAGCTTGTTAAGAGAAGAAGTCGAACGAGATTTTTATGTTAATATGCCGCACAAATGCTTACTGTAAGAAAACAAATTATACAAGCTTGAAATATAATTGCTCGTTCTAGTTTTGAATGGATTCAATTGCTAGTTTGACTATATGTATATATCCTTTACATTTAAGTGGAAATTTAGCTTAGATTTTTATTTAATTTTTCTTTACAATTCCTAATAGACAATGAATGAAGATGTTGCATGACTCAAAGGCATGTAACCTTCACATTTAAGTGGAAAATTAGCTTAGATTTGTTATTTTTTTTTTCTCCTCACAACTCAGATTTGTTATTTTATTTCTCTTCACAACTCCTAATGGATGGTAAATGAATATGTTGCATCAAATGTAAATTAGATGACTGAAAGTATTTATAAATAACATTGTCATTGGTTTATTGTCGCGGGAAAAGACATACGACATAGGTTTTCCAGTGAGAAAAAAGAAATTCAAAAAATGATGATGACAGAGTTTTGCACTATGTTACATTTGTTTGTAGCTGTGAATGGGAAAAAATCAGTAATACTAGTTGTTTTATGAAGCCACATGCTACAATGCAAAGTGGATGTAAAGACAAACTGACTACATGTTCGGATATTCGTGGATTTTGGAGAATTAACAAGGTATAGCTAGACTACAATCATAAAACAAGTCTTTCGAAGTCCAGCCTGTATCGATGCAATAGAAAATTGAGTGCACAAGTGAAATGGAGGCTTGAAGTAAATGATATTGCAGGAATACCATTGCACAAAAGTTTCAACTCTGCAATAGTCTAAGTGGGTAGATATGAGAATATGATGTGCGTGAAAAAGGACTGTCGAAACTAGGTTGAACAAGTTAGGCAACTATGACTTGGAGAAGGTGATGCCGCAGCAATACAATCAGACTCTTCGACTATGCTAGCAAAGTGCTCTAGGTTCTACTTTAGTATAGATATGATTCAAGAGTCGCGTCTAAAGAATGTTTTCTGGGCAGATAATAGGAGTAGGCAAACATGTAAATAGTTTGGGGATGTTGTCACCTTTGATTACACATATCTTACGAATAAATATGATATGCCTTTTTCCCCATTTGTTGGAGTGGATCATCACAGCAGTCGAAAATCCTCGGATGTGGTCTTATATCAAATGAGATACTAATACATTCGTGTGGAAGGCCAAGCACCCCATGGGATAATTACCAATCAAGATATGACAATGCAAAATGTAATTCAGATTGTGTTTTCCAATATGAAGCATATGTAATGTTTATAATACATAATGAAAAATTTGCCAAAAAAGAGTTAGATTTCATGTTGATTAAGCTTCGATATTTTCGAATATACATATATTAGTATATGATTCTCAATTTGTTGAAGAATTTGAAGAAGGTTGGAGAGTGATGATCGAAACCTATAATTTGCATGATAAGGAATGGTTGTCAATGCTTTATGATAATAGAGGTTGTTGGGTTCCTTGCTATTGAAAACCACTTTTGGGCCAATATGTCAACTACTCAATGAAGTGAGAGTATGAATGTGTTCTTCAATGGGTATGTGCATGCATTTGAAGACCTCGTTGAAGTAATTTGTTAGATAGTATAAACGAGCATTGAGAAATAAGGTGGAGAAGGAATTTCAAGCATATTTCAAGTCTTTCTCCCAAATGGCACCTTGTACAATGAGGTATGAAATAGAGAAACAATTTCAAGCAATATACACAATTTTGAAGTTCAGGAAAGTTCATGATGAGTTCATTGGTAAGGTTTATTGCGACCTTCTATCTGCATCGAATTGATATTTAGGGACGACGTACAAGGTACGTGAAGATGTCATTAATGATGATCACATTTGTTGTCTCATTATTGAGGGACAAATGTGAAATTATGTACAACTGCCACTTATTCGAGTTTTGAGGAATAGTATGCAAGCATACAATCACAGTACTGATCTATAATGACGTCAAATCACCGTCAAATATATGGTTAAATCATTTTACAGAGATGGTGGAAAGACGTAAGTAGAGCCCACACGAGGGTTGCAGTGAATTAAGATGGATTGGTTAGTACCTCTTCACAATTGAGGCATGACAATATGGTTAAATCATTTGCAAAGTTAGCGGACATGGATACAGATGATGATGTCAAATCCAGTTCTATATTGGAATGGATTGAAATTTAGTATAAGCAGATGGCGACACCGAAGTCGGGTTGAGAGAGTAGTGTCTTGTCCACACATATTACTCATTTAGCATTTGACTATGTAGCATCACAAATACTATTAGCGGTAATGGTAGCGTTCAAGATCTGAAATGGGCGAAGAGAAAAAACATTCTTAAAAAACTTTATAATAAGTGCTCTTTGGAGTCGAGTTCGAATAAAGAGACGGTGTGTTCCAATATTCTGTTACCATATAGATTTATTTATTTATTTATTTTTTATATTTTTATTTTTTTGGCATAAACAAAGTATAATAAGTAACGATGTGATGCATACAAGTCGTAGTTCAACCAAAGAGAAGTGAATCTAGGCACGATAAAGTAATCTTCGAGGTGGTGCAACCGTGTTTCAAGCAACTCAACAAGCATAACATTCCATTCATTTACTGTTATCATAATCACAACTCCTAATGGTTATTATATATTGATGATTAAATTTTATTCGTATGTGTACACCAAAGTCTTGACTACACACTACACTTACAATCATCCAATTTAATCCAGCCCGGTCCAAGAAATGTTATATTCAATGCTGAAGGTAATGATGTGGTTATTTTAAAGTTGTTTAAAATACTTTATCTAGCTTGTTTGTGTATAAATCTTCATATTTGTACAGTAAGTAATGCAATGGGTTACTACATTCGACGTTTGTCGGACAACGATGGTGCAAACTTATGAGACGAGAATAACGAATATGGAAATAGATGTGAGGTAAACTAAAATTGGTCTTACATTGATTTACCACACTCCACTCGTATCTTCAAATAGAAAAATTATTATGCATCTATCACTTATTATGCTCAATTGTTGTTAACTAATCTTCTTTTTTCTATACATAATCGAATGGGGAATTTAAATGGGATATCCGGCGAGTGCCATATGAAGTGGGTGAACAGACAATATTGAACATTTAATTGTGAAGCTAATTCAATATGTTGCAAATATAAAAGCAATGGTTGACTTGAGCTGCATTATTTGTCCTCTGTTAATGATCTTGCAAGTTTATTATACTAGGTATACAAACAGATATGCTTGTTCAATATATTTCCAGCTTCAATTTCATGGCTTAAGTGTATGAATCAAGCTTACTTTTGTTTAAAATACTTCATTGTTGTGTAAATGATATGAATACATGGAGAATGGTACCATTAGGGATCATCTCTATAGATTAAATCATCAAAAATGTTATTCGAAACAGAGGCTTCAAATTTGCATTGGGCCAGCAATATAGATTCCATATTTGCATACAACTTCTACTAGGACAACCATTCATCATGATGCGAAAATTCATACAAACTTCATACTAACAACAATAGAGATGTCATACAGCAAATACGATTACAAGGCAAATTAATTACTTATTATATCCAAATCAAACTACTAATCCCTACTAATCCATAAAATACATAAGCAACAACTATAACTCATTCATTTCCGTTTAGCTCTTCCTTTGTGTATTGTTACATTAATAGAAATGTCGATTTCATGTTCACCATTTATTTGACATTGCGTTTCAAACATGCCAGATAGCTCTTTTGCTCATTTGCAACATGATTATTCGCAGTAATGCTAACTGAACTTGATTCACCGCTCGTTTTACAATCTCTAACCCATTCCCAATATCCCCATTTTCACTGCTGGAATAGAATATTCTACCTTTGTTCTTACTTTTTCTGATGAGATTCCGGTTGGTGGAATCGCATGGAACTCGCAAAATTGATTTGAAAACGTCGAGAAAATCCAAATTCAGGTTGTAGACGATAAAATCTCAACCCGCAAATTATTGAACCAAGCAACCAAATAAGAACCCGCAAATTCAGGCTGTAGACCTCTTGATTACAAAACCAACGAACCTTGATTTGCGAACGCCACAAAATGTGTCTAATCCTTTGATAAGTTCTAAGGGTTGAACGTCACAAATATAACAATATATTTGATAAGTTCAAAAGTTCATTCAAGAACCCATGAGAGAAAATCTCTTAATTCAATTCATCACAATAAAAGTCTTAAAGTTTACAATGAAAAATAAACATATTTATACTAAAGTAATAAACCCTAAGAGAAACAGAATTAAAAGAGTCCTAAAATAAACAAAACTTATCAAAATTAAGAATTATAGTGAAATATGGAAACTCGCGCAAAAATGAAATATTCTCCCAGAATTAGTGATATTTCGGATCATATCATCCCCTCTTTCTTTGAAAGGATTCGTCCTTGAATCTGTGCCTTATGATCGCGTAGGGGATAACCAACCTGCTACAAGTTTTATCATTGCACCACCTGGATCAAATGAAAAAATTTCCCTTTTCTGGAAGAGGAATAATGCATGACAATCATCAACTTTATAGATATGAGTGTATTGCAGCACAAACTCAATCAGCCACATTTGTTGATGTAGCAATGGCATTTCAAACAGATACATGTTGCTCTTCAGATCATCTTTATTTCTCGAACCCTCGCATATGAACTCTTTCCATTGCCTCTAAAACTCCTTCGCCTCCTCGGGAACCACTAAGTCAACTCCGGTAGTAAAGAGAGTTTGAAGCTAATGTAGGGTTGGTTAGCTTCTTCCACAAGTTGTTCAATATACTTGTTTTCAGGAATGAAGTCTTGAAAATCCTGTAAGACAGAAGTAGAAAAACTAGGCAGAGAATTGTTAGTTATCACTAAAGTCCTATCATGTTTACTCTCATTTTCACGCAAAATCGCTTCTGATTTTTCTTTTCTCTCTTAAGGCTATTTTTCTTTTCCCCCTTGTGGCTCCACTTCTTTATTTGTCACCTCTCCACTCTCATTTTTACTCTCTATTTCTTTTCTCAAACACCCTTCATTTCTTTCCTCCAAGGTCTCCCAAATAAAATATGAAAAGATTTCAATGACACTACATCATACCAGACCTCATCACTATAGCTCCCAAGGGTAAAATTTACTCGAACCAGCTTAGTCATTTCTACCTTCCTACACCCCTTCAACCAAGTCATCATATAAGGACTAGGGTGTTGTTATAAAGGTAACCCCAATTTTTCAACAATTGTGATACTAGCCAAGTTTGACATGTAATCCCTATCAATAACTAGACTACATACATTACTACCCACAAAACATTGAGTTGAGAAAATATGTTTCCACCATCCATCCTTAAATTTTTTCTTTATTTTTTATTTTTTACTCAAAAACAGAAAATTGAAAACTGCTAGAAATTTTTGAAATTTATAATAATTTTTTTTAATTTCAATTTTTTTTAATCAGGAATTCGACTACAAGTCCAGCGAAACAAACGAAAACTGATTTGGACTCTTAAATAGCCCGAAAAATAATTTTGACTCTTTTTTTGTATTTTTTTGGATCAAAACCTCAAAAACTATTACTAGACACAAGAACACGAAGAAGAAATAACAAAAGACTCAAAACAAAAATAAAAAGATAGAACCTGAACCTGGTATCCAAGCTCTGATACCACTTGATGAGATCCCGGTTGGTGGAATCGCATGAAACTCGCGGAATTGATTTGAAAGCGTTAAGAAAGCCCAAATTCAGGTTGTAGACGACAGAATCTCAACCCGCAAATTATTGAATCAAGCAACTGAACAAGAACGAATCTTAAAAGACCTCTTCATTACAAAATCAACGAACCTCGATTTGCGAACGTCACAAAATGGTGTCTAATCCTTTGATAAGTTCTAAGGGTTGAACACCACAACTATAATAATATATTTGATAAGTTCGAAAGTTCATTCAAAAACCCATGAGAGAAAATTTCTTAATTCAATTCATCATAATAAAAGTCTTAAAGTTTAGACTGAAAAATAAACTTATTTATATTAAAACAATAAACTCTAAGAGAAACGGAATTAAAAGAGTCCTAAAATAACAAAACTTGTCAAAATTAAGAATTATAGTGTAATATGAAAACTCGCGCAAAAAAAAAATATTCTCCCAGAATTAGTGTTATTCCAGATCATATCACTTTCTCCACTTCAAAACACTTGACGAAGACATTTTTGCACCACGGACAACGACATTTTTCCGGGCAATTGGTAAAAAAATGCCCATTTTATCTACAACTATGACAAACTCCATGGTTCTTTCCTGCCATGGTTCCTACCAAGTTTTAAACAATTAAATCCACTGTTGTAACTTTAGGAAAGTGATAAAGATGAATGAATATGAAATATAAAGGAAAAATATCATAAATTGAGAATTGAACTAGCAACTGTAATAAGGCACCACTGATATGAAGATTTCACACTGATAATATGCTGATGGGATTCGATAAATGAAACAAACAAAACACATTTGACTCGGTCTCTCTCTCTCTCTCTCTCTCTCGTCTAAATCTCAAGGCAAAATAAAGTTGCTTAATGTAAATCGAACAGCATACGTACTTTGCTTACAGGATGGAGAAGCGTTGCAGGTGCGAGTCGTGGCCTTTGACTTTTTTCCTGGTACAGCTGGAGAAGTGTCATCGATGATGGTGTTTGATTTTTCGATTGTAGCAAAAAAAGTGGCTTCGAGTTGCCTCGATTTGATACCAATAATCGAGGGTTTGAGGGATAGATTTTGGGGAAGAATAGTGGTTGTAGGGATAATGCTGGTTTTAGGTGCAGCACAAGAAGCGACTTTGAGATGTTACAATTTGGTGTCGCTATTTGGTGCCGACGATCGAGGTTTTGCAAAGTGGATTAGGGAGATTTGGTGGAATGGTAGGAATAGAGAGGATATTGGTGGTTTCGTATTGTGGGCTGATTTTGTGGTCTTTGATCAGTGGGAATTCTTTTTTGTTTTTGCGATATTAAAATGAGAATGCAATTATGAAGATTGCTTAAATGGTAGAAAAGTCAAATACATTAAACCTTTTGTTGACAGCTTCCAATAATGTGATTGAATGCGGTCCCACTTCCGTTTCAAATGAAAATGAGCATTTTGCATTATAATGAGTCTCAAACAGACGAGAAAAAAAGGAAATTATAAAAAAGAACAAACATAAAAAAATTAAAAAAAGGAATTTGAAATTTAAAAAAAAAAAATAAAAAAAAAATAAAAAATCAACCACCACGCTTGGCGGAGCTCGCCAGCTTTGCCCCCCCAAAAATTCATCATAATTCATACAAATCCACATATTCTTCAACAATATATTAGCCACAATATATATATATATATATATATATATATATATATATATATATATACTAAAAGCATAAATTACAAGACTTATCAAGATTGCAAGTAAAAATCAATGTTTTCAAAGGATTGCAGCGTCACCTTTCGCAGAGTTGGAATTAGGCAACGCTACTGAGAACTCTCAGTAGTCCCTGGTACCAGCAACGGAGTTCGACGCATCTCCTTCGTCACCAATTTTTGAAGATCGAAGAGCCCATACCGATGGAGGTACCGAGGATCCACCACCTCGACCAGACTGGGGTTTTGGGTACGATGGTGATGGTGAGATGGTGGTGTGGTTGGATGTAGTGGTGGTGGGTGAGTGTGGTGGTATTGGCGACGTGGTGACGACACTGTCGTTGTGCAGTGGTGTTTGACGAGTTGTGGTGCAGATGTGGTGTTTGGTGGGTTCAAATCTGGTTAGTGGTGGTGGTGGTAATAATGTGTGGTTGGATGCAATAGTGGTGGGTGTGTATGATGTGGGTGTGGTGGTGTTGGCGGCGTGGTGGCGACACTGCTAGTGTATGGTGTTTGCCCAGTTGCAATGCATATGTGGTGTGTGGTAGGTTGGTAGGTTCAGATCTGGTTGGTGGTGGTGGTAATAATGGTGAGGTGATGATGTTGTGGTTGTGGTGTTGTACTGTTATTGTTGGTAGTGGTCGTGGCGGATGCAACGACGACTGAATGTGATGAATAGTATTTGTGACTAAGTACTGGTAATGGATCGGAATTGGGGATTGGGTGTTTGGTATATGTGATCAACTATTTGGTTCTTTGTGAGTAACTGTTAAACTGTGACTTAAAATTTGATAATTTGTGACTGAAAAAATAATTAGTGAACGATAAATAAATTGTGACCTATAAAACTTTTGATTTGTAACATCGAAATAATTTGTGATCAATTAATTTTATAATAAGTGACCAATAAATAAGTTGTGACTTATAATTATATACTTGTGATCATTAATTGTTTAATTGTGATCTTATTACATTTAATTAATAAAATATTTTTAATTAATATATAAATATATGATTTTTGCATTTTTAAACTTAAGACTTGAAAATTGAATTGGTGATACTTAATACCTAATTTATGATTTTTCCCAATGAAAAATTCCATGAGTTATAAATGGTAAATAATGGGTTTCAAAATGCTATTTTAATGAATAAAATTTTTAATATAGTATATAAATAATAAGTCTATTTATTATTTTAATTTCGGGTCAATCATGGTTTAATTTCGGTTCGACCATTTACCTTTGATTCTTTAACTTTTTCGGGTCAATGATCGGACCGATTTTCAAAACATTGGTAAAAATTAAAGAATATAACTAGTGGCAGAGCTAGCTATTTGGAGTTGGGGGTCCCAGAATTGAAGATACGAAGGTGAAGGGGTAGGGGGCCATGGGAGCTACCCTCGATTTTTTATTTTACGTATGGATACATTGTTCATGTATTATGACAGAATTCAATGATATTTCAATGAAACATTTCCTTTTTCTCTTAATACAACACTCCGCCAAGCAAAAGTCGTACCCATGCACAATTGGCATTTGAAAATGTTTAAACTACTAGCGATGTTTCTACAAGACAAGCTTAGTAGGTGAACCATCTTGACATCCAACATATGTAAAAATAAGAAATAAAACTCTGTCAAGTCTGTATGCCTCTGTTCGAGTAGCTTATTAGGAATTTTTTAGGAGAAATAGTATCGTGTCCAATGAAATATGTGGATAATAAATGAGTAGTACTTATGAATGTATTATGAAATTAATGTCAGGCTTTGACAAAATAGAAAAAGGAACTTATATGTAACTTTTTAGCTTAGCAAAATATACAATCTATGTTTTGATATTAAATTTGATGCACTGAGAGGCAATTCCCTGAGATCAGTTGCAATTAGAAATAAACTATAAATGTCTCTTGACAATTGTAATAAGTACCTTGTGCTTTTATCTGTCAACTCATCGTTTGCTTCAGCATCATCACTTGAGCTTCCATTTAAGAAGAAATCGTCATCACTTAGTTCCGAGAGCCAATCATCCTCACTCCCAGTCTCTATTACATGAGTCCAAAAGAAAGACATTAGAGTTCACCATTTAACAAAAATAAAAAAGAAAAAGACACGGAAATAAAAAAAATATAACAAGTCATGCTTGAATAAAACTATTTTCCCTGTGACAAATTCGTAAATACAGAAAAAAAAAAAAAAAGTCAAAAAATTGGGGGGTCCGATCCAACCCCCCTACCCTCCTCCTCCGCCCCTGAATATAACGACCCATTTGTAAAATCATGAAATTTAAACCTTAAAATAGAAACTAACCTTGATTAAATGCGTAGAAGATGATGATGGTGAATAGTGTTCAAGTCAACTTCATCTGTAGAGTTTTTTTACCCTTTTTCCTATTTTTTTCCACTCGTTATTTCTTTTGAAATGAAGGACATATTAATAGTGGTGGCAATTGAGCCGAGCCGCTCATGGGCTCGTCTAAAACGAGCCACGAGCCGCTTAACGAGCCCGAGCAACGAGCCGAAAAAAAAATTTGGAGCTCGGCTTATCAGATAGAAGAGCCGCTCGTGGACGAGCTCACGAGCTTGGGCTCGTGGCTCGTCAAATGTGAGCCACAAGCTCGGACTCGTGGGCTCGTCCAAATTTCCAATTTAAAAAAAAAATTAAAAGTCAGTGACCAGAATGGTCACTGACAAACTTCAGTAACCGTTTTGGTCCTCAAAATTTTATTTTATTTTTTTCAAATTTCATTTTCTTCCTATAAATACCTATCAATTACAATTTTTTTCTCACCAAACTTACTATCAATCTCTTATTCTCTACTATACTCTCTACAAATCAATTATAATTAATATTATTCATTTATTCTTATTTCTATAGTCTTCTACATTTTATATTCATATCATTAAATTATAATCTTGATTTTATAATATATTTTCTACACTACTACATAATATTCATTCATTCACTTCTCCTTCTTCAATATTCAATTTCAATTATTCACAAATGGATCCACGCTCATTTATTGAAAACTTGTTCGATGTCGGAGTCGGGAATGTAGCACATGTGCCCCATAATCAATTTGGGAATGAGTTCGTCGATCTAGATGAAGTACCCATTCCAGAAAAAATATTGAAGATTACAATGCTCATGAAAGTAGTCATCCAATTGATTTGGATGACATTGATGTCAATGCTCCAATTGATTTGGAACAGGATGATGAACCTGTTATTGAAATTCCCGATGCAAGAGGGAAGAGAAAGGGGAAGAAGCAGGCAAAATGTTGGGACCATTTTAAATTGGTTCAAACTGGTCGTGTGATCGCTGGAATTCCAGAAACCAAAGCAGTATGTAAATACTGTCAACAACGGCATTGGAACCACCCACCTCAACCGTCACTACAAAACATGTGCGGCCAAACATGATCTTCTTCCTGCTGGTCAAACGCAACTACAATTTGGTAGCCCAGGTAGCGGTGCTACTACTACGCCACTTAATACGTGGATGTATTCAGAGGAAAGAACTCGAACAGGAATGGTGAAATACATTGCCGGATCTGAGTTGCCACTAGCACAAATGGACAACCAACATTTCGTTACCTTTGTGCAAGAATGTCTTTAACCGAGGTACGTTGGGGTAAGTCGAAATACTCTTCGTTCTGATACAATAGAATATTTTGAAACTGTAAAGAAAACATTGATTGCCGATTTAGAAAAATATGGGGGTGTGACATCTCTAACTTCGGATTTATGAGAAGAGATTAATAAAAAAAGGTTATATTGCTGCAACTGCACACTATATAGACCCACTTTGGATCATGCATAAAAGAATAATTGCTTTTAAAATTATTGAGTACCCGCACAATGCTCCCAATATATTTAGTGTTATTATGAACATTATCAGAGAATATAAATGCGAGAGTAAAATTCGCTCTTTTACGTTCGACAACGTTAATGTAAATAAGTCTGTTATCGAGAAATTGCAAAGAGTACTTCAACCCGAATTCGGTGGTTATTTATTTCATATTCAATGTGTATGCCATATTTTAAATTTAATAGTACAAGATAGTTTAAAATATGTTAAGGATGAAATTCAACGAATTAGGAATGCACTAATTTATATCACTATTACACCTAGTAGAAAACAAGCGTTTGAGGATTTTTGTGCCGAAACTGAGGTGTCGCATTCAAAAACTTTTATTAGTGACGTAGCGCATAGATGGAACTCCACATATTTATTATTAAAATCATTTGAAGGTTTCAAACATTTACTTACTGAATTTTATAACAATAGGCAAATGAGGGACGACGACAAAAATATTTTGAATGAGTCTCATTGGGCTTTAGTTATTAAAATTAAAGTTTTTTTGAAATGTTTTTATGATTCTACAAATATTTTGTCTGGTGTTTATTATCCTACTAGTTGTATGGTCCTTCAACGTCTTTATCTAATTTCTAGGGCTTTTGATAGATATAAAGATGACCCCGATTTTAGTTCAGTTATAATTGCCATGGAATTAAAGTTTAGAAAATATTGGAAAGACTTGCCCATGTTATTTCCATTAGCATGTATCATGGACCCCCATTATAATTTATCGGGTACTAAATTTATAATTGAACGAATGTCAAAATCTTTAACTTTTAACGTACCTATTACCTATAGGAATTTGGAAGCAACTTTATCTGAAATGTATGTAATATATGTTTCACGAATGGGTACACATGTTACTCGTATACCCTTCGGCTCTACAAGTACTCCTCCCACTAATTTAGGAGATGACGACGCTGAAATATTAAATTTATTTGAATGCATGAACTCATATAGATATGATCAAACTGGATATGCATATGGTTCATCTAGTAACAGTAGTTTGTCTTCCACTGCATGTACTCAAACATCGAGTAATAGTCCAAATGCATTACCTGCTGAATTACTTGATTACTTTAATCATAATTGGCCTAGTAATAATGCACTAAGAAAAAATTCAAAAGAAGTAGTTGACTTCTGGCGAAAGTATGAACGTCGATGGCCAATAGTTTCTACAATGGCAAAAGATATACTAACACCTCAAGTTAGTACTGTAGCTTCGGAATCTGCTTTTAGTACAGGGCCTAGGGTTCTCTCTGAAATTAGGAATCGACTAAAAGAATATATTTTAGAAGCATTAATGTGCATGAAGGACTGGCAAGACGCTCATTTTCGACTACAAGATAAATATGCCGAAATTGCATGTAGTCAAGTAAGTGATATTTAGTTTAATCATATTTATGATGAATTTTTATTTTAATACCTTTATAATTTTTTTAAAAAAATTGTACCGTAACAAGTTGTTCATGTACAATTTTTAACTCCACTTACTCGAAATTGAACTATTGAAGTAATCAGTCCCAAACCCGGATAAAGGAGAGGGTTTATATTTTAATATTTTGTTATTTTTAAAATGAAAAATATTTTGAAAAATCATTTGACAATTTCTCATATTTTTTTTTTAATTTTATCATTTATAAAATAATTATTTTCAATCAATATATTTTCTTCAAAACAAACTTGAAAATGAAAATATATTAATTAAAAATTATTTATAAGTAAAAAAATTAAATTGTAATTACAAAAAACTTATAAGTATTATTTATAAGATAAATTTATAAAAAAATATATTATAAAAATATACTTTATCAAAGTCTAAATAAATTGTTTACAAAATAAAAATATTTATAAGATAAAATTTTATCTAAAATCTATTTTTTTTTAAAAAAAAATTTAGAAAGAAAACGTGTATAAAAAAAAGAAAAAAAAAAAGAGGCGAGCTCACGGCTCGGCTCGTCAAGGCCCACGAGCCACAAGCTCGTGGGTTGAGCGGAGCTCACCTTTTTTTTTACGAGCTGAACTCGACAAGATTCGTTGAGCAACGAGCTCGAGCACGAGCCGAGTTCGTAGGGTAACGAGTCGAGTCGATTGCCACCACTCACATATAGGAGATTTTGAAGTTTTAACATTTTTTAACTTTTCTTTTTTAAATAAAATCTGTCAAAAGTTATTGTGAAAATTGGACTGGATCACCGGCCATTGCCCGCTAATTCCTCGTCCAAGTAGAAGGCAAAGTAAAAGAAGATGATCCAATGGGATAGAAGATCCAACCCAAATACACTTGTTAACAACCCTATATTGGTTAAGATTATGCACGTGAATGTAATGTTATAAGTGATTATGAAATTCATAGCAGACACATAGACAAATGTTGATTATAATAATCCAAGATTTCATCATATCTAAAAAGACTTAAAGAATATATTTGGCAAATATATATACCTAGATCTCATGAAATTTACAATATCACTCACTTATTTATCACTGATTTCTATCTATTAATAATCATTTGTCAAACACACGCTTATTTTAAAAAATTAAAGAAAAAACTAATTACGTAGAAGATATAGTATCATTTTGTATGAAGAATGCTACCACCTTTAATTCCACTAAAAAATTAATTAAAATTTAAGTCAAAGTAACTATTTAATTTTATCCACATATTTTATGAAAGTTATTATTTTTCAAATATGCCAACTTTTATCCAAGGCTAAGTATATTCACACTACAATTTTTAATAACTAGATTACATTTTAATTGCTTGAAAGATTTATTACATTTACATATTATTATGTTTATGTCTCATACTTTTTTTCATTGCATTATTATTCTCAAATTAATATAAATTGTTCCTAATTATTATTTCGATCCAAAATTTCTTTAAGATAAAGTAAAACAACTCATTTAACCATTGTATTTTTAAATAAGCAAAACACATAATAATACAAAAATTAAATTAAATTTTTGGTCATCATTTTAAAACACGTTAATAAATATTTTTGGATGATAATCATGATTAAGGACAAGATTTTCTGATCAATGAAATGCTAAAAATAAGAATGTAATGAAGTAATAACCACCGTTCACTCAAATATTGTAAAAATCTGATATTTATTTATGACAAACAAGGGGCAAATATAATTAATTGATGGAAAAATATAGTTGTGCACTTTTCGACGATGTGAAGTTGCAAATTTTTTTAATACATTAAATACATGTGGCCTTTTGAATTATTGTATAATAAATTGCCAACCTCAAAAAGTGGACCAAAATGAATAAGACCGGACAGGAACCTAACATAATAGAAATTCCGAGACATGTTATAAAATCCCAAAATGAATCTAATATGGACCCAATGCTTGGTAATAAAGCGTACATATCAATAATGTCTTTATCCACACCCAAATATTCCATTGTAATTCAGCAATTCTGATCACTTATTGACTATTAATTATTGGATTTAGTCCTATGGGATTAAAATTAAATTTTAATTTATATTAATGTTTATAATTAATTTTAATCGCTTATTTCATGGAACTTATTTTTTTTCAACCACACATTTTATCAAATTTTTTTAAAAAATCTACTAAAAAACTTATTTCAATCGCCACCAAATAATTGCTTAATTACCGTACGTGTGTTTCAAGTCTATTATATATGCTAAAAGAATCTATATTCCATGCTTTCTATATATAATAATGCTCATTGTACATTTTATGGATGACATGAAATTTGATATGATTTGCAAATTAAAAATGTCATGTGGTCGGAAAGTGTGTTGAATTCAAAAACTGACCAATTATGTGCTGACACGTGGTACAATATCAAATTTGATGTCAAATATAATGTACAAATAACATGATTGTTCTATATATTGGAATTGTGAGACTTCAATTATTGTTGAGCCGTGATAGAGGTTAGCTTACCTTTTCTCAAACTTTAAATTTAATATATTTTAAATTTAATTTAGTGACCTGAAAGTGTACTCTAAGCTTTTAAACCATAAAAAAAACTAATAGACTTATATTCAAAAAATTAAAATAAATATATATATATATATATCAACGGTGAATAAGGAATTAGAGTCTGGAGAGTTATATTAATTTATCAGTTTAAGATTGTTTTACTATTTAAAATAAGTTCTATTGATATATGACAACTTAATTTGATTGATATAAAATTTTCAGTAATTTAATGCTAAAACAATGCAACTTATAACTAGATGGAGTTTGATTTATATTGAATTTTTTGTTGGTATGATAATTGATTATTAACATTATTATAGTATATTCACAAATCACAATTAAAGGTAATATTGTTGACAAAAAAGAAAATAAAAGTAAGATTTTTAATTGAATGTTTCTCCAACAACCACACTTGTGTCATAAATTATTCATTAATAAGTGAAAATTGATCGGACCGAATACGAATGCCGCAAGCGTACGGATCAAGTAGTATAATGGACCTTTTAAAATCCGAGTCGATCCCACGAGAAGTGTTTATCCAATTACAAGTTTATGTATTTCAAATTAACGACGGTAACACACACATTTAAAAATTGATTTTAAAAACGAGAAAACAAAACAAAAGACTCGATTTAACTTTAAAAAGACACATTAAATTACGAAAAGGGTTTTTTTGATTTGAAAAATGTTGGAATTTGCGCTTTCACTTAACCATTGTTTCATTAGCTTCAAAATCGATGAAATAAAGATACTAGTTTTACCAAAGTATCTGATTAGACCCGATTCTCCAATTTTAGTTTAGAACCTCTCCCGAGTGAAATTAACCCTAATTGATCAACCTATCCACTATATCTCTATGTGGATACAACTTAACCAATTGCATTAAATTATTGTGAGAATACTCTAAATGTCACATAGGGTAGATGTATATCCTTATATCACCTAAACGAGTATAGTCGAAATTATACAAACCTAGGGTTTTAATTATTTTGATCTAGATAGTGCAACAATTTCTCAATAATTACCCCAACCATTTAACCATATCATATATTGATCAAGTACATGATAGTCAATAAAACACAATAATTAAAACATCTAGAGTTTGGTAATACATGCATCTTGCCATACAAAACAACATACTAATGAAACTTTGGTTAAGTTAATACATAAATTCCAACATAAAACTATTTAGCTCATTATATAAGTAACGTAACAAAGAGATTATTGTTCCAATACAACATAAACATGGAAACTAATGAAAGAAATTCAAAAGGATAGATACAACCCTTGTAGAACAACTTTGAAATCTTCCAATTGTTTTCCAAGTTCTTCTTTGACCAACTCATTGTTACACCACATTCAATCCCTAAATTAAGCTAAGAAAACTTCAGTAAAACAAGCGAAAATAAAAGAAAAGAAAGAAACCAGAGAGTCTCGAGAGAGGGAGAGAAAAATTTAGAGAGAAAGAAGATGAAGAAGATGCTAAAGCAAATGAAAGAAGTCTATCAATTATATCTGCCTCTTCCTTCTCTCCTAAGTTTACTAAAAATAGACATGATATATATTAGTTTTTTAATAGAAATAATATAATACTAGGTAAAAGATAAGTTTTACGTATTAAACAAAGCAAAAATAATCAAAAGTTTTGACCAAAACTCGAGAAAAAACAAAATCAACCGCCTCTGAAAATTCCTTCTATGCGACCGCATAGGCAAAACCTATGCAGTCGTATAGGCAAACCAATTACGGTTCTGGGAATTCAATTGGCAACGTCGCGGCTGCATAGGCTAAATGCTTGCGGTCGCATGGTTCAAGCCAGATTTTGCTGCTCAGGTCCTTGAACGTTTTGACCCGTACAATGCAGCACTTCATCTTTTGGTCAAGTGCAATTTAGTCCTCAGATTTTGATCTTCATTACATTTAAGCCCTTCTAAATTTTCACATCAAAGTCCCTCAACTTTTTGACCTTTGCATTTCAGTCCCCAACTTCACAAAATTGTACACTTCTAGTCCATTTGCTCCTCTTTAACTCGTTTCTTCGTCTGGTCGGGATTTTTGCCTATAAAATCATATAATACATAATTATGCATAGAATATACTCAATTTCATCAGTAATTATAAACGAATAAGTGTCCAATAAGTGTGTAAAGGCACACTTATCACACCCCCAAACTTGAGCTCTTGTTCGTCTCGAGCAAGATTAACTTCTAACACACAATAATGCAAATGTGAAAATGATCAACATATGAGATGATTTGCCAGATATATAAAAGAGTTTTAAAATTGTTTATCAATTCACAACCATGCACTAAATAATGCTAACAAAAATAAGTTTCGTTTGTCCAATGTTCGATCAGTGTGTGTGCACAGTCACTTTCAATCAACATCTAAAATAGGAAACAATCATCAAGACAGAAAAGAAATCAAATTAGGTCAATCCCGACCCTTAATGGTCAAATATATCCTTTCCTGCTCGTGAGATTCACACCTTTAAATATATGTTGCATTCTCACACCCCGGTGTACATTTATAGGTTGTTCTCAATCACTCATTTCTTTTAAATTCACACAGGTCAACTAGCAAGCATTTCAAATGAAGATAGAATAACTAAACATGTAAAACCTCACAAGATGATATAAACACTCGACTCTCATGTGTTTTAAAATTGGGTAACTGTTCCGCTCAATATCATTCCCATGAAAACGTTCTACCATAAGCTTGCATATGTTTTCATTCGCCACCACTTAGATCACATGCACAGCACAAATCATAAGGTCTTTCAGGATTAATATATGGCTTAAGGTTAAGGTGTGGAAATATATGGATAAGTGACTAAGAAGCCTCAAATAAATTAGTGGAGTAACAGATATTCAATTCAGCTCAAATGAGATAGGATCTGTACACAATCCTACCACTCCAAAACAATGACTTCTCATTCCTCTTCAACTATGCACAATCACCCTTTTTTTCTTCTTTTCTTAACTCTCAGGATAATTTATGAATTCAGTCACTACAAATCAGTCTCCTCCACACATTTCTACAACTCAATCATCAAATTTTTTTTTCCAACATAAAACTATTTAACCAATTATAGCACCATCTTCAATATTGATACCCCCAAACTTATTTTTCTCGCTCACCCAACATTTAATATAATCAACAATACTTCATTAGCTTTAAGGGCTGGATAAAAATATTGTTTTTCTAGTTATAAGCTTGTAATATGGGTAAATCAAAGAAAATGTCAACAAGGCACAAAGGGGTTTATCAAATGAAAAATTACTTCAGAGTAGGCTATTTGGCTAACGTGGTTGTAACAAAAATGGCCTTAATCATATCCATGCCTGCATGTGTCAACATGATCTTGAAGAGAATCAATGCAAGTTCTAGAGAAGCACAATCATGGAAGAATGTCACACATGAAGAAGTAATGAGACTGTAATGAATGTATCAGTCTATAGGCTCAAAATCTTACCAGGTTTTGTGTTTACACCGTCCAGTTACTACATCTTTAATGAAACTACTCAACTAGTAAATACTCGATTTTAAGCACACAGTCAAGTAAAGTGAAAGAGAAAAATAATGTCCCAATCATTTCCACATCTAGATGACAATAGAACATGACTATCGTGCTCAATGAAACTCAAAATCTCACATGGACAACCAATTTTCGAAATTTTTTAGCCTAAATAGCATATTTGGTTTGCGTGCATGTATAGTTTATAAATCTATAACAATTTCAAACTCACACATTCCTATACCAGCAAGGCCATCTAATATGTCAACACACAATCACCAGTTCACACACAAACACCCCCAAATTTAAAACTCGCATTGTCCTCAATGTGAAAGAGAACAAGATAAAGAGGGCAGAGATAACGAAACTTCCCTGAGTGGTATCTGTGAAGTGGTACCCATGCTTATATTGGACTTGTGATGGAAGTGAGTCACTTGAATCAAAGACTTGGTCCAGAACCTGAAAGATCCAGAAATGGCTGGGATATCAAAAATTCCCTACAAGACAGTTATATTAGTTCAGCAATATAATAATTAAAAGCATTAAACACACAGAATAACAAAAAGTTAAACAGTAAGAAAGTTGGGTTGCCTCCCAACAAGCGCTTGGTTATAGTCGTTAGCTCGACTATAGGGCTTCTCTACTCCGTTTCAGCAAAAAGAATGGAGGACTCTTCTTTCAAAAAGTCACCTCCCAGATATGGTTTTAGTCTTTGCCCATTGACTGTGAAGTTCCCCTTCCCTTCATGATGAAGCTCAATCGCTCCGTTTGAAAGAATTTTAATGATGGTGTACGGACCCGACCATTTAGAGCGAAGCTTTCCGGGGAACAACTGGAGTCTAGAATTATAAAGTAGAACTTGTTGCCCAACACTGAACTCCCGCTTCAGAATATGTTGATCATGCTATCTCTTCGTCTTCTTTTTTTAGATTCTGGCACTCTCATATGAATCAAGGCGGAGTTCATCAAGCTCGTTTAATTGGAATAATCTTCTTTCATCGGCTAATTTCATATCGAAATTTAAAGCTTTGATTGCCCAATAAGCTCAATGTTCTAGTTCTACTGGGAGATGACAAGCTTTTCCAAATAGGAGTCGATATGGGGCATACCAATTGGTGTTTTAAAAGCAGTACGGTATGCCCATAATGTATCGTCCAGTTTTCTAGACCAATCTTTTCTCGAGGCACTGATTGTCAACTCGAGAATTCTTTTCAGCTTCCTATTTGAAATCTCAACTTGGCCACTCATTTGTAGATGATATGGAGTGGCCACACGATGTTTCACCCCATACTTGGCCATGAGTGAGGCGAAGAGGCGATTGCAGAAATGTGAACCACCATCACTAATGATAGCTTTGGGTGTACTGTAACGAGAAAAAAATATTTTTCTTTAAAAAATTTACCACCACCCTAGCATCATTAGTAGGTAAGGATGCCGCTTCAACCCACTTTAATACATAATCAACCGCCACCAAAATGTATTGATTGGAATATGACGATGGGAAAGGCCCCATAAAGTCAATACCCCACACATAAAAAATCTCCACCTCCAATATAGAATTCAATGGCATTTTATTGCGATTAGAAATATTGTCAGTACATTGGCATTTGGAGACAACAGTGTAGGCATCTTTGAATAATGTGGGCCAATAAAATCCTGCTTGCAATACTTTTGATGCGATTTTGGCGGCACCAAAGTGACCACCATATGGGGACGAGTGACATTGGTCAAGTATTTGTTCCATCTCATCTACTGGAACACATCTCCGGATAATCTGATTCGGTCCCCGCTTAAATAACAAAGGATCTTCCCAAAAATAAGACTTTATATCAGAGAAGAACATCTTCCGTTGTTGATATGAAAGATCAGGGGGAATAATGCCACTTACAAGAAAATTCACATGGTCTGCATACCATGGTGTATTAGTGACATGTAACAACTGTACAATTTGCATTAATTGTTCGTCGGGAAATACCTCATTGATTTCCCCTTCTACCACCTCCTCGGCATGTTCAAGTCGTGACAAATGATCGGGGACAACATTTTCGGTCCGCTTTTTATCGCGAATTTCTAAATCAAATTCTTGCAAAAGGAGAACCACCGAATTAATCTTGACTTGGCATCTTTCTTTACCAACAAGTATTTGATAGCCGAGTGGTCAGTATAGACGATGACTTTTGACCCAATGAGGTATGACCGAAATTTATCAAATACAAATACTACTGCGAGCATCTCTTTCTCAGTAATAGCGTAGTTCAATTGTGCATCTGTCAAAGTTCTGCTTGCGTAATAGATAACATGCAGGATTTTATCTTTTCTTTGCCCTAAAACCGCTCCTACGGCATAGTCACTAGCATCGCACATTAGCTCAAATGGCATATTCCAATCTGGAGCTACGATGATAGGAGCTGTAATGAGTTTCTCCTTAATTATGTTGAAAGCATTCAAACATTCCTTGGAGAAATTAAAAGTAGTGTTCTTTTCAAGTAGGGAGCAAAGAGGTTTCGAAATTTTGGAAAAATCTTTAATAAACCTCTTGTAAAACCCAGCATGTCCGAGGAAACTCCTAATTCCTCTCATGGTGGTTGGTGGCGGCAATTTTTCAATCACTTGAATTTTTGCCTTATCGACCTCAATGTCTGCCAACAAAATGCGATGGCCAAAAACTATGCCTTCTTGGACCATGAAATGGCATTTTTCCCAATTCAGGACCAAGCTGGCCTCTTTACATCTTTTCAGTACCTTATCAAAAATTTTCAAACATCTATCGAATGAGCTCCCAAATACTGAGAAATCATCCATAAAGATCTCGATGCAGTGCTCGACCATATCGGAGAATATAGCCATCATACATCGTTGGAATGTAGCCGGTGCATTGCAAAGGCCAAAAGGCATGTAAATGTAGTCTTTTCTTGAACCTCAGGGCCTATTGGAATTTGATGATAGCCCAAATACCCATCTAGAAAGCAATAGTGTGAATACCCCGCCAATCGCTCAACCATCTGATCGACGAAAAGAAGAGGGAAGTGATCTTTTTTAGTCGCATTGTTGAGTTTGCGGTAATCTATGCACACTCTCCAACCTGTCACAGGTCTGGTAGGTATGAGTTCATTATTTTCATTTTCCACCACTGTGATACCACCTTTCTTTGGTACAACTTTTACAGGACTTACCCATGGACTATCAGAAATTGGATAGATTATGCCTGCATCAAGCCATTTCACGACTTCCGCTCTCACTACTTCTTTCATATTCGGGTTTAATCACCTCTGATGCTCAACTGATGGCATATAGTCATTCTCCATCAGTATTTTATGCATGCATACAGATGGGTTGATTCCCCGAATATCTGCAATCGTCCATCCTATGGTTTGTTTGTGTTCCCTCAGTACCCGAAGTAATTTCTCTATTTCCACCTCACTCAAGGAATTAGAAATAATAACTGGAAGTGTAGATGATTATCCCAAATAAACATATCTCAAGTGAGGAGGAAGAGCCTTTAATTTAAGTGTGGGGGTCTTTTGACAGGATGGAAGCAGTGGTGAAGAAGTCTTTTATAACTCCTCAAAATATGGTGTCCTTCGATTATAGTGGTACAGAGAAGGTGCAGCTCGCAAGTACTGTGCCATTTTTTCAACCTCTGGGTCCTCGTCTTTAACATGTGCAGAACGCACAAGGCATGTCTCAAGAGGATCCTCAGAATTCCTGTAAAGAGATTCGGCAATTAGCCGATCAACAGCATCTACCCGAAGTAAAGTATTGGGTACAGACGGGTACTTGAGGGTTTTCAGAATATTGAAAGTGACTTGTTCATCTTGTACTCTCAAATTGAGTTTTCCCTCTTGTACGTCGATCAATGCTCGACTAGTGGCAAGAAAAAGTCGTCCCAAAATTATCGGGATATCTTCATCTTCATCTATGTCAAGAACAATGAAATCTGCTGGAAAGATGAACTTATCCACTTTGATCAATACATTATCAATGATACCCCGAGGATAGGTGATCGACCGATCAGCCAATTGTAACGATATTGTGGTGGGCTTCACTTCCCCTGTTCCCAACTTTCTAAAAATTGGCAATGACATCAAATTAATGCTCGCTCCAAGATCGCACAAAGCTTTACTAATGTTTACATTGCCAATGGCATATGGAATAGTAAAACTACCCGGATCCTTGATTTTGGGTGGTAACTTGTTCTGAAGGATAGCACCACATTCTTCTGTTAACATCACCGGCTCATGATCTTCCAATTTTCTTTTGTTAGAAAGGATATCCTTCATGAATTTGGCATAGCTCAGAATTTTGAGCTAGTGCATCAGCAAACGGGATGTTTATGTGTAGCTTCTTAAATAGCTCCAAAAACTTACCAAATTGAGCGTCAATTTTATGTTTTTGAAGCCTTTGTGGAAAGGGAATAGGTGGTACATAAGCTTTGACCACTGGTGGAACCTTTGATGTTGATGGCTTTTGGTCATGCTTCTTGGCTTCCTCAACACCTGCCTGAGGTTCCTGTACTACCTCATCTTTTTCGATTGGCACCTTATCAGTTTGGATTTTTGGGGGTACTACTGTAGATGCAGGTAATTGAAGCCCACTCCTAGTAGTAATTGCCTGTACATTCTCTCTAGGGTTTGTTTCGGTGTTGCTAGGCAACGTCCTTTGTGGCCTTTCAGAGATAATTTTTGTAATTTGACCCACTTGTCGCTCCAAATTTTTCAAAGAGGCATCATTGCGTTCTTGATATTGTAATTGCTGGTTTGCCAATTTAGCAATGGCCTCTTCCCACCCTTCTTTCTTCTCTTGGGGTTTAGGGTTTAACACATTTTGGTTATTCCCATACGAGAGGTTAGGGTGATTACGCCATCCAGGGTTGTAAGTTTGAGCATACAGATTGTACCCTGGGCATTGAAAATTTTGAGCGTATGCCAGTTGCTTGGTGGATCCCGAAGTACTAGCAATTAACGGACAACTTGAACTCGCATGATTAGCTCCGCACATTTCACAAGCCGATGGGGATTAGACCATATGAGCTGAACGAGAGCCATATGTGGATGGAGATGTAGAATGACATTCTATTTTTCGTGCTAGAGAGTCGATCTTTGATAACATAAGATTGTATGCTTCACTTTCTCTAGCTCCACCAACTCCCCTTTGTACACCTCTATCCGGCCACATGGCACTCTGCTCGCTCATGACCTCTAATAAATCATATGATGCTCGCATGATTCTATTAAAGAGTGACCCATTTGAAGATGAATCCACATTGGAACGGTAAGGTTGAGTCAAACCAAAATAGAAAATTTGGACTTGTTCTCCTAAAGTAATCCCATGATTTGGGCACTTTCTGAGCATATCTTTAAATCTCTCCCAAGTCTCATGAAAAAGTTCTGTGTCATGTTGGCGGAAGGTGGTGATATCGTGTTTGAGTTTGACTACACGAGCGAGTGGGAAAAACTTAGTTGTGAATTTTTGTATCAACTCTACCCAACTCGTGATACTCCCCGAAGGCAGAGTGTCGAGCCACTCTCTTGCCTTATCTTTCAGAGTATGTACAAACAACCTCATCCGAATCTCCTCCATATTCACACCCTCATAAGTGAAATTACTCACCATTTCCATGAACCGTGCGATGTGATTATGTGGATTTTCATCTAATCTCCTATAGAATGATATGTTGCTGGAGAATAGATTAATAACATCCGGGCGAAGTTGAAAGTTCGGATGCCCGTAGGAAGGGTAAATAATACCACCTTGATTTTCAACCACGGGTCGGTTTAGGTAATCCCTGAATAACATGTCTTCCTCATTCATGACGGGATTTTGAACCCTACCCGTTTGGTGATCAAAACCAGACAGTATACCTTCCCGAGGCGCTGGTTCATGTCGAATTGTAGGTTCAAGATGACCTTCTTGATGCTCCATTTCTTGTTGTCGTCTTTTTAACTCGTTCTGTTCCCTAAGCCTTCTGCGAAAAGTCTCTTCGATTTCAGGATCAAATTGAAGAAGATTGAGACTTCGCGAACGATTCATAAGCAGTAAACGATTTAGAAATTTGACAACAACGAAGACAAAGTAACTTTTGGATTTAAAGGGTAAAGTAAAATAAAAATTTAAAAGTTCGCTAAAATGAAAAACAATTAACTAGTAATCAAATTTAACCCCCCGGCAATGGCGCCAAAAACTTGATCGGGCCCAATACGAATGCCGCAAGCGTACGGATCAAGTAGTATAATGGATCTTTTAAAGTCCGAGTCGATCCCACGAGAAGTGTTTATCCAATTACAAGTTTATGTGTTTCAAATTAACGATGGTAACACACACATTTAAAAATTGATTTTAAAAACGAGAAAACAAAACAAAAGACTCGATTTAACTTTAAAAAGACACAGTAAAATACGAATAGGGGTTTTTTTTTGTTTGAAAAATATTGAAATTTATGCTTTCACTTAACCGCTATTTCATTAGCATCAAAATCGATGAAATAAAGATGTTAGTTTTACCAAAGTATCTGATTAGACCCGATTCTTTAATTTTAGTTAACAACCTCTCCTGAGTGAAATTAACCATAATTGATCAACATATCCACTATATCTCTATGTGGATACAACTTAACCAATTGCATTAAATTGTTGTGAGAATACTCTAAGGGTCACTTAGGGTAGATGTATATCCTTATATCACCTAAACAAGTATAGTCGAAACTATACAAACCTAGGGTTTTAATTATTTTGATCTAGCTAGTGCAACAATTTGTCAATAATTGCCCCAACCATTTAACCGTATCATATATTGATCAAGTACATGATAGTCAATAAAACACAATAATTAAAACATCTAGAGCTTGGTCACACATGCATTTTGTCATACAAAACAACATACTAATGAAACTTTGGTTAAGTTAATACATAAATTCCAACATAAAACTATTTAGCTCATTATATAAATAGTGTGACAAAGAGATTCTTGTTCCAATACAATATAAACATGGAAACTAATTAAAGAAATTCAAAAGTATAGATACAACCCTTGTAGAACAACTTTGAAATTTTCCAATTGTTTTTCAAGTTCTTCTTTGACCAACTCCTTGTTACACCACCTTCAACCCCTAAATTAAGCTAAGAAAAGTTAAGTAAAACAAGCAAAAATAAAAGAAAAGAAAGAAACCAGAGAGTCTCAAGAAAGGGAGAGAAAAATTCAGAGAGAAAGAAGATGAAGAAGATGCTAAAGCAAATGAAAGAAGTCTATCAATTATATTTGCCTCTTCCTTCTCTCCTAAGTTTACTAAAAGTAGACATGATATATATTAGTTTTTTAATAGAAATAATATAATACTAGGTAAAAGATAAGTTTTACGTATTAAACAATATAAAAACAATCAAAAGTTTTGACCAAAACTCGAGAAAAAACAAAATCAACCTCCTCTAAAAATTCCTTCTATGCGATCGCATAGGCAAAACCTATGCAGTCGCTTAGGCAAACCAATTACAGTTCTAGGAATTCAACTAGCAACGTCGCGGCCGCATAGACTAAACGCTTGCGGTCGAATAGTTCAAGCCAGATTTTGCTACTCAGGTCCTTGAACATTTTGATCTCGTACAATGCAGCCCTTCATCTTTTGGTCAAGTGCAATTTAGTCCTCAGATATTGATCTTCATTACATTTATGCCCTTCTAAATTTTCACTTTAAAGTCCCTCAACTTTCCGACCTTTGCATTTCAGTCCCCAACTTCACAAAATTGTACACTTCTTGTCCATTTGCTCCTCTTTAACTCGTTTCTTCGTCTGGTCGGGGTTTTTGCCTATAAAATCAAATAATACATAATTATGTATAGAATATGCTCAATTTCATCAATAATTATAAACAAATAAGTGTCCAATAAGTGTGTAAACTCCCACTTATCAAAAATCATTGTATTTCTATAGCCCTAATTACTATGAATATTTTATTCCTTACGATCGTACTCATTTCATATAAATATAAGGTTTTGATTCTTAAAAAAAATTACACAAACTCTATTGATTTCTATATCTTCTTCTCTTTCTCTCTAATTCATAACAACTTGTTATATATTGAATATTATTATCACGGCTACACAAATATCTCTTCTTCTGTCTTCAATTCAAATGCCTCGTGATCATATGTACAAAAATTTTACAAGTAAGTTCTCTTAGTCGATAAGCTTGCCCTATTAAGCCTTCGTTTAGGTCCATTAAAATCTAAATTTGTGAAAAATGTATTTTGGAATAATAATTTTTTTAAGAATGTGTGGTTGGAGAATGTATCTACATCTACATCTGCAATTTATCTACATCTACAATATATTAAAAGTGTGGATTGAGGAGAACTGTTTATTACCAAATTTACCCTTACATGTTTAACTATATGTCCAATATACCCTCATTTATTCTTATATCTTTAATTTTTCATTTTACTCTTATATTTTTTTTGTTTATTGTCAATAATACCCTTAAAATTAAAAAAATTTCAACTAAATTCAATTATTATTAAAATTAAAATTATTTATTTTTTTAAAATTATGTCAATTAATTTTCCTCTAAACACTATTATTACTAATTATCAGTATATGATTAATAAAAATTATAATAATACTACATATATAATTAACATGAAATGAAATATACTATTAAGTGAATTATTATTAATATATAAGTTTATAAATATAACAAAATTATATATACAATTAATAATGTAGATAGTGTTTAACTTTAAAAAAATTATAAAAGAAATAGTTATAATTTAGAGAAGAAATAATCTTCAAAATGATCGTCATATCTACAGTGTAGCTAGTGTATAGATCAATAGAAATTTTCAATTATTTGAAAATTGATGGAGATCTCATTGAGTACAAGGATAGGGATTGACTACTAAAACAAAGTCATCGGAAAGATGAGATTTTGTAGTGGCTATGGGCTCTAAGTGTACAAGTCGCTGGGACTTGTCGTACGAATGAGAGGTTGAAATCTTTACTAAACGCAATGTCTTCTCCTTTAACAATATCAATTATATCAATTACCTTTTTAAAAAAATTATTAGTACTTAAAAAATATTACGCATATCATTCTTTCGATATATAAGACGTGCAACGCACGTGCTTACTGCTAGTAATTGAAAATAAGAGAGAAAAATATATTTTTTAAATAATGGGACCCAAACAGGGGCTAGACCTTAATTTACTTATAACATAAATGGGTTAAAGTTGCGTTTTGTTTTTAATATCAAAATAATTTAATCAGTATTAAAGAGCCTATGTCAATGCAAAATGGAGACAACATATCTCAATTCAATTAAATTATAAAAGGTCTTCAATTGTTTGTGTTATAACCATGGAACAAGTGGATTGTAATGACTTGACATAGCAAATGAATCATATTCCATGCTAAAAAGCAACTTAACACTATATAAATCAAAGTACATAAGCTCAATATGCATAGTAAATACACCTTAGTTGGCAGTGTCTTTTTTCTTTTCTTTTTTTTAATCAAATACATCTACATATCCTCAGTGAGTTTTTAGACTCCACCAAGAAAGGCCAATACGGGTTAGGATTCTCCAACCATGTATATATCATAAACAAATACCAAAATACATGGAAGGAAATGAATAGGCCGAAATAATCCACCTCTCTAAAGAAAAGAGATCATACTGTAAACTCTCCAGGTGATTCGTCTGGGCACCATGTGGATCTCTTTGTGCTTTGCATAATTTCTCTTAGTCCATAGAAACCAGAATATCATAAAGGAATGATAGTGTGAATGTGGCCACAATGTACGTATTGTCTAGAATAATGTCATCTCTGGAATTCTATCTAACTCTCTCACCTGACCACATAGGTATTTGAAAAATGTTCCCAAAATGCTGTCAAACCTAGTCAGAAATTGTGCTACCTGTAAAAAATATGACTGATGATCTTGATCCCAGAACTACACTAACAGCGGGAAGCCAAGTTGGTGGTGTCTACACTTTTGACATAGCAAGACTTAGATATGCGCTATTGAGCATAAAAGCCTAAAACCTAATCCTATACATGAGAAGCTCATACACAAGAAGCTAGATTTGCACTATGTAACATGATTAAACACCAAAAGTGAGATGTAAAAGCTTTATGAAATTGCATGAACAAGCCTTACATAGCAAATAATTGCTTAGTGATAGGGGTGGCAATGGGTTACGTGAGTCGGCTCAGCCCTTACAACCACTAGCTCGGCTCATGATCAAAATATGTTCTCGATTCAACCTAAGCTCGTGCACCTCACAAGTGGAGCTGCCCATAAGTCGATTCGATTTTTTTAATAAAGTTACAAAATAGCTAAAAATGAGCAATTTTTTTTAAAAAGTTTAATAAAACAAGTCTAAAATACAAACCGACCCACGATCATTGCGCATTTTCGAATCTATTTCCCTTCTTTCGAATGCATAAAATAAATCACCTAACTCATACAATCATTGCGCATATAATTGTAGAGAAATTAAAGTGCATATAAATCATTCAATAATTTAAAAACATGTTTATAATGTCAAAAATATAAAATTAAAGATTAAAATATCATGTTACAAAGTTCATCGATCTTCTAGTACAAGAAAAACTAGTCTAACATGCTAAAGAAAGAAAAACAAAAGAATATTTGAAGAAACGTCATCACCCGATTAGATATTCGATTAATTCCTTGGAGTGTTTGATGATTATTCACATTGTTCCTTGTATTCTTGCTCCCAAAATCACATTTTCTTCTCCAAAATTGCATAGCCCCCATTTCTGGTCGAGTTTAGGGATATAAATGAGTAAAAAAAATCGAGTTTCCATAGGTTCTTAACTTAAAAAAAGAAAACAAAATTTTCTCGTAAAAATACATCATGTGGTCGTATGGTTCAAAGATGTGACTCCTGTGCATTCTCTGTCAATACCATGCAACCGCGTGGAAGGTTGCACGGTGCGGCCGCATGGTACAACCAATTTCCAAATTGTGTCGTTTTGGTCCCTGACGCCGTTCCTCCTTGTTTTGACTTCTTTTCTTCATTTTCTTCCTTCCAACACCCTTTGATTTTGTCAATCTTGTACTTAATTCATTTTTGTTCTTTATTTGGGTTTCTAGTCAACTTTCAAATAATTTCATTTTAGTCCCTGAACTTTGACTTTATTCCGTTTTGGTTCTTTCTTGCTCATTTTCATTCACTTTTCGTTATTTCCATTGATATAGTATTGCACACAATTTATATAGAATTAAGTCATATTTCAACATAATTACAATCAACTGTCTATGTTTTGTGACCTAAATAAATGCATAAAACGTACTTATCACCATCCATGGAGCAAGACGGAACATGTCGAACCCTCAAGAAACTCGGCCCATTCATCATCCCTATAGTGATGCAAGAGGTTATTTGAAATTATAGATTGATTTCAACTTGCTTAGTTTTATTCAAAAGATTTTTCAAAAGTAAATCTCTTAACACTTGGTGATCAACTTGAAACTTATAATTTTGGAATGAACTCCAAGAAAAAGTTTTAAGGATTTAATGATCTTAATTATCTCATAGAGAAACTAGTCATGACGATGAAAACTAGAGCATATACATTGATTTACAAGCTTTTGACTTTGACTTTTATTCTTTTAGTTGCTATTGTAAAGTGGGTATTTTCTGCAATAAGCATTGTGAATAATAGATTGTGCAATCAGTAGATGAATGATAGCCTCATTGTTAATATTGAGAAAAATATATTTTTGATGATATATAATAAAGTTATTGTACAAAGATGTCAAAGTATGAAAATTGGCAATGAACAACTATAAGTGTTATCGTTATGTCATTACATTGCTTTCATTTTTTTACCTAATTCTTGACTTTGCTCTTGTTCGTCCCTGGTTGTTGTGGTGTCTAGTAGAATTCTAAGTTCTTAAATTCCATTATGTTTAAGGGATTTGCTAGAACATTTCTAACTAATTGAAATGTATTTTTGGCAATAGCATAGGAAAGAAGACTTGATCATCTTGAACATTTCTTAAAATTAGCAAAAGTTGACTAGTAATTCACTCCAATGTCTCTCCGAGTCTCAAACATTCACGTTTCCACTTCAATTTTGGTATTAAAAAAAAAGTTAGGTGCCGGCCTCATTCTTATATATTCCACCATCAACAATTCTTTTAAGTAACTCCCAAAATCACAAACAATTACTACCATATAATATATTATAAAATTAACATATAATAATATGATTAGACTTTGAAAAGTAATAAGAATACTCTTATTTCCAAAGACGTGATTAAAACGTGGGAAGAAAAGACACTTAAGAAATTGCAAGGAAAGAGAGGTCACGACCCTACTTGACAAAAGATTATGATTAATAAACTATAAAGTCAAACAATATTCAATTATAAATAAACCATACCAATTCCCATTTTCAAACAACGGACATATTTTTTTTTTCTCGTTGTTTAGCTGAATATCATGTGGCCAAAATTAAAGTGCTTCTTTCGACATCCATATGGAACCATCGTAGTCGACATGCAAGTAAATTCATTAACATTGTTATATTTTGTTTGTTTGTTTTCCATTTTCTTGTCCATTTGACTTCATCTTTATATCGTTGTGGAGTAATCAGCCTATCATTGTTGACTTGCACCTCTCACATTGGGTCCCACATTGCAAGCAATAACAATCAGAAAATGCATCTCTCTTAAGAGAATTGGAAACAAACAGGGGCAATTATTGCAACCGTCCAAAAAATCTAATTTTTTTTTCTTCTACTTTATTAAAATAAAATAAACAAGTTTTCAAAAAAGGGTAACTTGTTTTTTTAATATATTTTTTTGCTTGAACGCATTCGTCGATATATGCCATTTCTTGTCTTTGGGTGCCAAGATTTATAACCTAAGTGCTTCCTCGTTTGAACCTCATTTTTCTAAGGCTGAGGTAACTAACTTTTATTGGAAAATGTTGTTAGGAATTTATTTAATCATCTACAACGGAAAATAAAATAATTTCAATTTCTACCAATGATCTACTTTGTATTTTGATAGAAACTGTGATAGGAATTATACATTTTGTAGATTCTGCAAACTCTTTTGCTGATCTTGTAACACAAATAGTCACTATCTGCGAGTTACATCTGTTCAATTGTCCAGCCTCCAATGAAAAATTACACAAGGAATAAGATTGAGGGAATTATGATTTTTACTTTTTTCGTACTAGTAAGAATAATTATTTTCTCTACAATTTTTCAAACCCTAACAACTTATTTATATAATTTCAAACAGGTTTAGCCCATCTCATAATTTAATCCGATCCAATATTTAATTAATCTAATTAATTAAATTTAGTCCATAAATTAATTAGTTCGGACTATTAATAAGCAACACAATTATATAATTATCCAAAACTTATTAATTAATTAATTGGTAAATTTCATTCTTCTAGTTCTCCCTTTGTGTGTGACCTATTAGGTTCTCAATCATGATACCTAACAATGTGAATTATTATTTTAATATAATTAAAATCGATAAATTGAAAAACTCATTTTAATTTATCACTAATTCACATTTGGCCCAAATTGACATCTAACAATGTGTCAAAGATATGTGACAAAAAATATCACTTTGATATGAGAAAATCAAACTTATTCATTTACTGGAAAACTATAATCATTTCGTCAATATAATCCGATCATTTACGAGAAATGGATATGTGTGAATCTCAATTATCGATCATATTTTTCATCTCACTATTAAGTCAATATAAATCGAAAATTCATTTTCGACTTATGAGTACATATTGACCAATGATTTCATTATAAACTTAATTGGATGAAATGTAGATCATAATTTCTTACTATCTAATAATGACGAATCATGTATTGATCATTCACAACTTCATATGTTTCTTAACATACCCGAACCATATCGTATTAGTGGTCATTGGCAGAGCAATATTCAACATTACCAAAGTACAATTGTCCTCATATAAGGCATTATGATGACCTCAAGTTAAATGACCAATTTACTTAACGTTAGAGATTAACTACTAACAATTAAATAGATGTGGAATCTCCCAACAAGTCTTCAATGTTTAGTTCTATAACAAAATATTCACGTGTTCATTTAAGTGTCACCACACTTTAACTTGTGAGATCAACTATTTATTTCACAAGTAAGAAATATCACACGTGATGGTCTATCCATAATAATGATATCCGTAACTCATTATTACCTACGACTATGAATTATTTAAGATTTAGTAATATGTCATTTGTATCTCATAATCAGAACTCCTTGTATTTAACAAATTATTAAGATTTGAATCTACGAACTCTATTATTTAATTTAATTTAATTGAATATTAATTAAATAATAAAATTGCCATAAAATTACATCAATTATATATATAAAAAATGTTTCTAGCTTACGGTAAGATGAATGAACCACTTAGAACTAAAAAACTTTATTCAATGGTCATCGCTAATTGCTTTTGGTCCCAAATGTTCGAGATTGCTTTTGTAAGTATTATGTCCTAGATCCAATCACTTTGTACATCAACATTTTTAATCTATATATATTAAAAATGTTGATGTACAAAGTGATTGGATCTAGGACATAACACTTACAAAAGCAATCTCGAACATTTGGGACCAAAAGCAATTAGCGATGACCATTGAATAAAGTTTTTTAGTTCTAAGTGGTTCATTCATCTTACCGTAAGCTAGAAACATTTTTTATTCTGCAATATTTTTTTTCATTCATCATTCCAAGTTCTTTCATTTCCATGTAATGATGTAAAGATCATTTTTTTCATGAGTACATTCACCACTCCGCCAATCCATATCCGAAATCTAAAGCCAAGTATTAACTATAATCTAACATCAACGTTCCTAATTGATGAAATATTTCTTATTTTCTTCGAAGATAAATATTGAAAGAGAAGGAAGTAAATATAAGAGAGACATATTTTTGAAGGCAGCATTAATTGTGACAAAGGGTTTATAAGCATATGCAGGAGCAGAAGAATAGGTCTAAACATAAATGAACTTTGGAAGGCCCAGATACACGATATTAAACACAAAACACAATCGATCTTTATATAACAGAAAGTAAAACTTGCAAAAAATAAAAGATTGAACACGAGATTTTTCGGCCAAAGCCCCAGAAGTTTGATGACCCTTTTAACACCTATTCCCCTGTTGAGAATCCATAAAAAATGGATATAACTCGGTTGCACTATGAAACCTTAAACCGGCAACGAAATGCTACAAGAATGTTCAACCAATACAAGAATACAGAGTAAGAGACTTATCTCTTCAATCGTAACCCTCATATATGACTCAAATCACACAAGAAACACCAGATCTCCCTTCAGAAGTTACAACGCAAGAACCCTTTCGTTCTTATGGATTTACACTCAAGAAATCACAAGTATTCTATGGCTAAAACATTACAATAGCATTTCGAATGAGAGATTCAAAAGTAAACCAGCAGACGGATGAAACCCTAGCGAACAGAGAGGATAAGAACTCTCTCGAATATCACTCTCAATAGAAATGAAAAGCCAATCGAAAACCAACCGTCCAGCCAGATATTTATATCAGCCAGTCCAATGCCTCATCCAACGACAGTAAGTGTGCCACGTGTCATCATCCAATGAAGTCCATATATTAAGAAAAACGTAATCACCAAATGCGACTTTAAAACTGAAAATAAGGGAGCACATAGACCAAGGTTTGAGTCTCAACACACTTGCTCACTTTGAAGCTTGAGAGTCTGTTTGACTAGTGTTTATAAAATTAAATAATTTTTTATTAACATATTTCGTGAAATTTACAGGTACTATTTACTTATTTATAACTCATTTCTATACGTTAATAAACATTTGTAAAGCACATGTTATATTTGAACAATTAAAAGAAAAGACTAATTACATAGAAGATACATAGTTTCATTCTTAATGAAAAATACATAAAAAAAATTAATTTAAATTTAAGTTAAAATTAAAAATTAAATTTTATTTTCATATTTTATGAGACTTATAACTTTTTAAATACATATTTCATCGATTTTTATTCAAATTTATTAAAAATATGATTTTTATCTAAATAAAACAAGAGCGATATAATTAACTGATGGAAAAATATTGGAGTGTCGCGCGTGTGTGTATGGTTTTGTACTTTTGGACGATGTAGAAGTTGCAATCTCACCATATTGTTCGAATACATTAAATACATGTGGCCTTTTTGAATTATTATATAATAAATTCTCAACCTCAAAAGGTGGACCAAAATGAATAGGGTCGGAATGAAACCTAACATAACAGTACTTCCGAGACATGTTATAAAATCACAAAATGAATGTGATGTGGACCCCACGCTTAGCAATAAGGAAAAATTATTTGTACAAAATTAGATTACAAAGTGTGTTGACAAAATTCAGATCATTAATTTCAAATGATTTCAAAATCTATTTTTGAAATAATTGGTCTAGATATTATTTTGTCAATCAACTTTGTACATATAGTATAACTTTATGTTTAACTTTAATTTTACTAATATCAAGATAATTTATTGAGTAATAAAGAGCCAAGCAAACACAACATCTGCACTTAAGAATAAAGGCAAAATGAAGACAACACATCTCAACTCAATTAAATCGTAAGAGATCTTGAATTGTTTGTGTTATACCCATGGAACAAGTGGATTTTAATGACTCGACATAGCAAACGAATCATCCTCCATACTAAAAAATAACTGAACACTATATAAATCAAAGAACACAAGCTCAATATGCATGGTAAATACACCTTAAGTTGGTATTGTCTACGCTTTTGGCATAGCAAGATTTAGATATGCGCTATTGAGCATAAAAGCCTAAAACCTATTCGGCTATTCCCATACATGAGAAGTTTATACACAAGAGGACAGAGTTTGCAATATGTAATATGATGCAACACCAAAAGCGAGATGTAAAATCTTCATGAAATTGCATGTACAAGCCCTATATAACAAAGAATTGCTTAGTAATTGTGGGAGAAGAGGGGGGCGCTGCGGCGCCCCATCCACGGCGCCGGTGATTGAAGTGTCGGCGCCGTGTCGCCACTCTTTCGGCGCCGCGGCGTCCCGCACCTATTTAAGCCCCCTTGTTCCCCCCATTGTATTATGCCCGATTTTGAGAGGAAAATAGAGAGAAAAAGAGAGATTTAGAGAGATTTTTACAAGATTAGAGGTTGTTCTATCTTGGGTCATAAATCTTAAACTCATTTTCTTTCTTGGGATTAACTTGAGGATTGTTCAAGTAATCCAATTCATTCTTCATATATAATTGAAAATCTCAATTTTACCCAAAATTTGAGTTTGTTGGAATTTTGTCAAAACTTGTGATTGGTTCAACATTGATTCAAGGCTGTGATTGGACTTCATTTCCTAACAATTGGTATCAAAGCTACATATCAAATCAAGGTGGTCAAGCTTCGATTTGAGGAAGGTAGGCTTGAATCAAGTGTGTAGACAAGGTGTTTGATAAAATTCTTGTGAGAACTTGGTTGTCGGATTTCACTAAAACGAGTGGGCAAATGACATCTACTAGTGGAGCGGTGAAGATTGGGAGGTATGAGATAGAGAAGTTCAATGGGAAGAATGATTTTTCCTATTGGAGAATGCAAATGAAAAATTTGTTGATTTCTCTAAAATTGCACAAGGCTTTGGGGGGCAAGGAGAAGAAGCACAAAGATATGTTGGACGAGGATTGGGAGGAGTTTGATCTCGAGCACGAGCGTCTATCATTCTATGTCTTGAAAGGGATGTTGCTTTCTTGGTAGATGGTGAGGTAACGGCGGCGGAAGTGTGGTCGAAGTTAGAGGCAAACTTCACGACGAAGACCCTAACTAATCGGATCTATTTGAAATCCAAATTGTATACTTGCAAGATGGATGAAGGAACACCAATCCGGGAGTACGTCAACAAGTTCGATAGGTGCATATCGAATTTGAAGGACATTGATGTGAAGGTAGATGATGAGGATCAAGCACTTCTACTGCTTCTTTCTTTGCCAAAGTCTTATGAGAACCTTGTTCAAACATTGATGCTTATGGGTGATAAACTTGTGATGGAGGACACTAGAATGTCACTTCTAGCGGATGATCTTCGAAAGATTGCTACTAGTGGCATGTCTACCATTGGTAACAAGGATCAAGCTCAAGGGTTGTTTGTGAGAGGGAGGAGCAACGAACGGGCAAAGGGCATGCGAGGAAAGTCTAGATGGAGTTCTAGACCTCTTGCGGAAAGGTCGTGTTTCAAATGCGGCGAGCTTGGGCACTTCAAGGCAAATTGTCAAAATAAAAGAGCGAAAAAGAAGAACAACAACAACAACAGAGATAAGGGGGTTCATGACAATCAAGAGGTTAGCTATGCCTCCGAAGAAGGGGGCATTGATGAGTGCTACACCATCACTTGTGATGAAGAAATCTCCGGTAAGTGGATTCTTGATTCTGGTTCCTCTTACCATATGTGTCCGAATAGGAAGTGGTTTACTACCTATACTTGCATTGATGGTGAAACCGTGTTGATGGGTAATAACCATGCTTGTAAAACGGTGGGGGCTAGTTCCATTAGAATCAAGATGCATGATGGAGTGGTGAGAACATTGATGGATGTGAGACATGTTCCTGATTTGCGGAAAAACCTTATTTCTGTTGGTGTATTGGACTCCTGTGGTTGCAAGATTGTGACGTGGGATGGAGTCAAGAAGGTTGTTCAGGGCTCTTTGGTAGTGATGAAGGGCATTCGCCAAGGCAACCTATATGCCCTTCAAGGTACTACAGTTACAGATGATGTAGCGGTTGGAACAAGTGGAAGTGGTGGAGACTTGGGGAATTTCATTATCAGAAGGAATGTTACTTTTGAGGAGAACTCCAAGGTAGCTTGGTCAAAAGCTACGGTGCCCAGTGGTGTTGCAGCTGTAGGGGGTTCTAAGTCTCAGGTTGTTGAGATAGAATCTAGGGATCGACCAGGTCCAAGTCATGTTCGAGATGTGTATCATGGAGACACTCGAGAGGAGAGTGATGATGTGCTTGAACATGAGGAGGTTCAGCAGAATAATGTACAGGCTCTACAACAACAACAGCTCGAGGAAAGTTTGGCATCCTCTAGGCCAAGGCGAGCATTCAAGATAGTTCAGAAGTTGGGGTCAGACCAGCCTCTGAGGCACTATGGGCAATCAAATATGGTTGAGTATGCACTCTCATTGGGGGTTGATGTGCCCAAGTGGGCTTGGACCCTTCGGGGCGGTGTTGGAGTTAGGTGGAGATGATACGTACATGGGTATTGCGAGAACTACGATGGCTTGATCCCGGTGGAGGGTACGTAGGCAACCATGGTAAAGTGGTGCAGCCAGGTAAGACCTATGATAACTTGATCCCGGTGTAGGGGTTACGCAGGCAACCATGGTAGAATGGTGCAGCCGGAATGAACTACGGGATGACTTGATCCCGGTGAAGGGTACGTAGGAAACCATTGTTTAATGGTGCAGCCGGTTTGGGTGTTGGAGACGGATTTTATGGAGAGGTTTGAACTACGGTGTGGCTTGATCCTGGTTCAGGGTACGTAGACAACCATGGTTGAATGGTGCAGCCGGTTTAGTGTTTGCGTCTTCTTCTGGTGATCGTTCAAAATTTGAGGTCTATCAAATGATGGACGAGGTAGAAAATTGTGGGAGAAGAGGGGGTTCCCCCATTGTATTATGCCCTGTTTTGAGAGGAAAATAGAGAAAAAAAAAAGAGAGTTTTGGAGAGATTTTTACAAGATTAGAGGTTGTTCTATCTTGGGTCATAAATCTTAAACTCATTTTCTTTCTTGGGATTAACTTGAGGATTGTTTAAGTAATCCAATTCATTCTTCATATATAATTGAAAATCTCCATTTCACCCAAAATTTGAGTTTGTTGGAATTTTGTTAAAACTTGTGGTTGGTTCAACATTGATTCAAGGTTGTGATTGGGCTTCATTTCCTAACAGTAATAGATGTGGCAATGGTTCAGTAGAATCGGATTGGTCCTTACAAGCTCGTGATTAAAATATGGGCTCGGCTCAGCTCAACCCTAAGCAGATGTGCCTCATAAGACGAGCTGCCCGCGAACCCAAACGAACCGTTCAGCCTAAACAAGCCGAACCCCCATGAGTGGACTGAATTTTTTAATAAACTAACAAAATAAGCAAAAAAATGAGCAAATTTTTTTCTTTTAAAAAAAAATCTATAAAACAAGTCTAAATTTGAGGTAAAAATATGAACAGACCCACAAGCTCGTATGAGCTAGCTCACATACACCCTCGGCTCGTGAATAATAATGTGAACCTGGCTCGGCCCATGGCCCGAGCCGTTCATGGATTGAGCAGGGACGAGCTAAGTCCATGAGCCCCTGAGCAACTCAACCCATTTGCTACTCAACGCGCTTAATTTTATTCCCAAAAAAAATAAAAAATTCGAAGGTAAATCTCTTGACACTCGGTGATCAACTTGAAATTATAATTTTGATGTGCTATACGAAAAAGAGTTTGAAGCGCCTGGGTATGTTATAGGAAGGGAAGGAGGAGGCATCGAATAGCGAAGAGAGGCAGCTCAGCATTGAATGACCATAGTGATCTCATAGAGAAATTGGTTATGACAAAGAAAAGTAGAGCATATCCAATGGTTTAGAACCTTTTAACTTTGACACTAATTCTTTCAGTTGTTATTGTAGAGTTATTATTTTCTGCAATAAACACTGTGAAGAATAGATTGTCCAATGAAGTAATTGTACAAAGATATCAAAGTATAAAAATTCATAAGGAACAATTGTAAGGTATATTATTTTATAGCAGAACATTTCTGACAAATTGAATTGTATTTTAGGCAATTGCATAGATAAGAAGACTTGAACATTTCTTACAACTAGCAAAAGTTGATCAGTATATCACTCCAGTGTCTCCAGGTCTCAAGCCTTAAGTTTCCACTTCAATTTTGGTAAAAAAAGTTAGGTGTTGGTCATTCATATGTACCCCCACCTTCGACAATTCCTTTTAGCAAATCTTACCAAAATCATAATCAATTACTAATAAATAATAAAATTTAAAATTAACATATAGTCATACGATTAGACTTTGAAAAGTAACAACACATGACGAAAATATGGTAATAAGTCACAGAAATTGCAAGGATAGAGTGGTCACGAGCCAACTTGATAAATATTAGGATTAATAGACTCTAAAGTCAAAGAAGATTCAATTATAAATAAACTATAGCAATTCCCATATCCAAAAAAGGGACATATATATATATATATATATATATATATATATATATATATATATATATTTCTCGTTTTTTTAGCTGAATATCATTTGGCCAAAATTAAAGTGCTTGTTTGGACATCCATATTCGACCTGCAAGTAATACATATACATACATATATATATATATATATAATATTTTTTCTTCAACAAATTTGTTGATTACTATATTCTTCCTTGTCACTGAGTGCCTAAATATCCAGCGTAAGCGTTTCCTCGTTGGAACCTCGTTTTTCTAAGATTATGTCATACTAAAATGATGTCGATTACTGTAACATAAAGAGATTAACCAACTTTTATCGGAAAAAGCAACCCCAGAGATTTGCCGTAAGCTAGACAGACACTTTTGATTCTACAATATTTTCTTCATTCATCATTCTAAATTCTTTCATTTCCTTGTAAACATCATTTTCTTCATGAGCTCCGCCAACCCTAAATATTTCTTATTTTCTAACTAATTGAATAGTATTTTAGGCAATAGCATAGAAAAGAAGACTTTATCATCTTGAACATTTCTTACAAGTTACAACTCGCAATAGTTGACCAATGACCAGTATATCACTCCAATGTCCCCAGGTCTCCAACATTGAAGTTTCCATTTCAATTTTGGTAAAAAAGTTAGGTGCTGGTCATTCTTGTGTACCCCACCACCGTCGACAATTCTTTTATGCAACTCTTACCAAAATCATAAACAATTACTACTAAATAATAAAATTTAAAATTAACATATTGTAATACGACTAGACTTTGAAAAGTAACAATATTCTTGTTTCTATACACATGACTAAAATGTGGTAATAAGACGCAGAGAAATTGCAAGGAAAGAGAGGTCACGACCCTACTAGATAAAAGATTAGGATAATTAATAGACGGTAAAGGCAAACAAGATTCAATTATAAATAAACTATGGCAATTCCCATATCCAAACAACGGACTTCTCATTGTTTAGCTGAATATCATGTGGCCAAAATTAAAGTGCTTGTTTGGACATCCATATGGTTCCACCATATCCGACCTGCAAGTAAATTCATAAAAACATTGTTATATAATTTTTTTTCTTCCACCTTATTAAAATAAAATAAACGAGTTTAAAAAAAAAAAATTGTTCTTTGTTATATATATATATATATTCTTCAACAAATTCATTAATTACTATGCCCTTCCTCGTCACCGTGTGCCTAAATATCCAACGTAAGCGTTTTCTCGTTGGAAACTCATTTTTCTAAGGCTATGTCATACTAAGGTGCTATCAATTATTGGTACAAATAATATAAAGATTAATCGGGCGAAGCTTCGACATCTAAGGCTATGTTTGATTATACCAATTTACCATGAAAATAGGCAAATATTTTACACTTTCTTAATTTTGACTGTTTGATTTGCCAATTTTGTCATGAAAAATGTTTACCACCAATATTTTAGGTACAACCCCTTAAATGACAAAAGTAAGAATTTATTTTCTTATGATTTTGGTGGGAATTTATTTTCGTTTTTTATTTTATTTTTATTTTATTTTTTGACAATGAAAACATATTCTAAATACAATGGTAAAAAAAATTATCGATTTAATTGATAATTTGCATGAAAAACGAAGCCAAACGAACACCAAAAATTCATGAAATATTTTTTTTATTTTTTATTTTTACTTTTTGGCAATCCAAACAAATTTTAATACAGGTTGTAAAAAAATTTATCTCAAAAAGTAACTATTTGCATGAAAAACAAAGTCAAACAGATTAGGTGAAAAATTATACTAATTAACCACCATTAATTACAATTCCCTTTAAAACAAATTTTAGACAAATCACTTCCCTACCAAACATTTTATTTGCCATCTATTTTTCATCTTTTTATCAAACGGACCCTAAGTTACCAAAAAAAAAAATGTAACCAACTTTTATCGAAAAAAGCAACCCCAAAGATTTGTCGAAAGCTAGAGACACTTTTGATTTTACAATATTTTCTTCATTCATCATTCTAAATTCTTTCATTTCCTTGTAAACATCATTTTCTTCATGAGCCCCGCCAACCCTCACCCGAAATCTAAAGCCATATATTAACTATAATCTAACATCAAAGTTCCTAATTGATGAAATGTTTCTTATTTTCTTCATAGATAAACATTAGAAGAGAAGGAAATAAATATAAGAGAGAAATATTCTTGAAGGCGGCATTAATTGTATCCAAGGGTTTATAAGCATATGCAGAAGCACATTAAAAGAAGAATAGGTCTAAACATAAATGAAGAATTAAATTGAACTCTTCCTAGTACCCTATTACAATAACTACATTATACCAACCTCTCCTTTCTCTTCTCTAGAAACCTCTGCAACGACTGCCTCCTTGCTATAGGAAAATCTGAAAATACAAATAGACGATTTTGAAGAATCTACAATGAACCAAACATGCCTAAAGGAAGAAAATTTGATACACACCTCCATTAAGGGTTCCCAATATATTCTTTTGGTCAGATGTCACTTTAGAATCTGAGGATTCACCAGGTTTTTGGACTCCTTCCTCAGCAAGTAGGAGAATATCCTGCGCCTGCAGTGCACCATTCATTATTATTATTTATTTATTTTTGAAAAAAAGGTTCAGTTTCTTTTTGTTAATTAATGATAATGTGAAAAAATGAACCTTATCTGGAGAAACATCAAAAACAGCGACCATCCCATTGTAGAAAATCGTCATGGGAGCAGTTTCAGTACCTTTTTTAGGATGACAATTTTGCCTAAAAAAATCCCAGAAAATATTCTTTAGCCACATGCAAGAAACGAAAAGGCAAAAAAGCTTACTTTTTTTTTTTTCTTTAATTTTTTCTAAGGTTTTTACCTAATGGTAGAATCATGAAGTGGCAATGAAGGAAAGGCAGTATCTTCCTTTGGCGTACAAGGAACAGAACCCGATTTATTCAGACCGAAGGAACCATTTGCAATCACAGTTTTCAGAACCTCAGGATTGATCTTAGAAACAACTCCTTGTATATCTAAATCCCACAAAATATAAGAAAAAAACTCATCAACGCCATGAAATTAACATGCTACATTTCAAAAATCAAACACACAGAAATAAGAAGTATACAAACCTCGAAAGCTTCTTCGGCGTTCGAAACTGGAAGGCTTAGGAGGAGGAGATAACTTCTTTTCCATGCCAAAAAAGTCGAGTTCCATTGCTGATTTCGACATGATTATATTTCTTTATATTTCTTTTTCTTTTTCCCGTGGTGGTGGAATAGAAAAGAACTTTGAATTAATATAGTAGGTGGCTCGTATGCGAGAGGATGTTGAGTAATAAATGAAAGGCACGAGGAAAATGAGAAGGGTAGAAAAATAAGTGGGGTGGGCAATGGTTTGATTGTGTAATCTTTAGCCCCTGTTTGAGCCCCTTTTTTGTGGTTGAAAATTTTTGGAATAGTGATTAATAGGAGAATGTGTGATAGAAAAGTAATGAAAAGTTTTAAATTTGTGTGTAATATTATTTTATTTGATGAATGTGTGATTGTAATGAAGAGAGAAAAATTTAATGTAATGTAATGTAATTTAATGGGGCTCAAACATGGACTTAATCTAATGTTGTATAAGAAAACACGTAATCCACGATATGCTGTTGCATTTTTTTTCAAACTAGTTTTAAATTATACATTCTCCATTAAAATAATTTTACATGTAAATTTTAAAAAAAAAAAATTCCTACTTTTTAGAGTAATGCTATTTCACACCAATTATATTATAAAACCAATTAAGGTAGTACTAAATGTCATTAAATGAAAAATAATACTAAATAAAATTACTGATGTTACAAAATCATTTTAGTTAGTATTAAGTGTTGTTAAATAAAAAGTATAATTAAATGAATCACATAATTTCACATTTAACATAATATCACATAAACTGGTACTAGATAACATTATTCTTCAACAATTGTACAATTAATTAAAGAGTAATACTATTTAGCACCACTGATATTCTTTGTGGTCAGTGACATTAAGTATCATTAAATGAAATGTACAATTAAATGAATCATATAATTTCACTTTTAATTGAATATATCACATAATGGGGTTAAAATCACTAATGACCACCGAACTTTTACTTGGTATCATTTTGACTACCCAATTTAATTTAATTTTACCATGACCATCCAAATTTATATTCAGTATCATGGTCACTCAATTTGATTTTATTTCATCATTACCACACAAATTCATATAATATTTCATCTTGGCCACCTAATTTTATATAACGTTTTACTATGACCATCCAACTTATTTTCACTATTTTCACTAAATTTAAAAAGGGTAAAACATTAATTTTGCATTATATATAAAAAATAAATTATAAAACAATAAAAAATTATTTTAATAAAATAAAAATTAATTTAAAAAAAGTTACCTAAAAAATAAAATAAAAACTTATTTTAATATATATATATATATATATATATATTGCAAAATTATTGTTTTATTCTTTGAAAATTAGTGAAAATTGTTAAAAGAAGTTTGGTGATTATGGTGAAACGTTAAATGAAATTGGGTGGTCATTGTAAAATAAAATAAAATTGGGTGACCATAATAACACTAACTATAAAGTTAAGTGGTCATAGTGAAACAAAATTAAATTGGATAGTCATGGTGACACTAAATATAAATTTGGCTGGTCATCGGTGAATTTAACCCCACATATTGTCATATAGACAGATTTCTAGAACCAATAATTTTAAACAACATTACTTTTAAATGAATCTCATAATTTTATATTTAATTGAACATATCACATAATGTCAAATAAATCGATGTTCTAACACCAATAATTCTAGATAACATTATTATACTTATTAATTGCACATTTTTCAAAAAATTATTATTATAAAATTTATTTTTCACTAATAAAAACTGTGCCCAAATATCGCCATAGAGAGGCCAACAACAATTCACATGATTTACGGATTTTTTTTATTATTTGACTCTTGCTCGAAACTCGAGAGTCCTTTCGTTTCTATGCGCAAGACATGTAAACACGTCACATGAACATAAGACAATCTTGAATTTTACACGCGAAAAAGGTTGAGTGTTTTCCAAGGTTGAATTCTAGGAAACTTCGGGGTAGGGGCACGCATTGGATTGGTTGGTCAATTTCTAGTACTGTGTCACGGTATTTTTCTGTCCAAGTACTAAAAAGCCTTGTATAATGGGGGGTTTTGATACTTGTACTGCAGGATACATAGCACCGTGCACAGTACCCTCTAATAGGGTGTGAGGCTCGTAATTATTTTAATCGCGGGCCCCACCCTCTGTTGTGAGTGTGTTGTGCGCGGTACTATGCACCGTGCGATAACTGTAGCACAATCCTATAATGGGTTATGCTGTCTGTACAGACGCTGTTTCACAAGGCCTATACATGCCTCTTACATGAGGTGGGTGAAATTTTTGACAATTTTAATTTCACCCACCCTATGTGAGAGGTCCGGTACAGGACAGGCGGCATAACCCTTGAATAATTATGTTCACCTGCCTGTCTGGCTAGTCTCTCTATAATGGCACCTTTGCCTAAGTTAGAGTGTGTTTGATGTTGATTTTAATGAGAATAGAATTTTTGGAATAGTGATTGATGAAAGAATGTGTGGTGGAAAAATGATGAAAAGTTTTAGATTTGTGTGTAATATTATTTTATTTGAAAATGTGTGGTTGAAATGAAGAAAGAGAAAAAAATGATAATGAGAATGAGAATATAATGGAGGCCAAACGGGCCCTTAGTTTAATGAAAAAAGAAAAAGTCCATTATGATGTCACATGGCACTGTGTGCAGTGGGCAACTGTCTGCCACACCCCATTATAAATTAGAAATGCAAGATTCACGTGCCTCAATTCAATTCGAGCATTGGTGCGGCTCAATCAATTCCGCTTCTCTATGTGAGAAAATTGAATTGTAAAAAATAAAAATAAAAATAAAAGGAAGTTTGAGTACAAAAATATGAACTCCAACAATGGGAAAACAAAAAGGCTGTTTCTACAGCCTTTTTGTATAGTTTTGTACACAATACTCTCTCAAAGGGTGGGGTTCGTGATTAAAATAATCGCGGGCTCCATCCATGCATGTGAGGATGCTGTGTACAAAATTGTACACGACACTGTACATGTAGTGGATCTTATGGGAAAAATCTTTCAATACAATACATATTAAAGCTGAACAATGAAATCGTCAATTGCAAAATTGAATCGATATTACTTTTTTGGAATCGTTGATTTAGATCCACGTGGATCCGTCAATATTTTAATTTTAAATTAAATGAAATCGTTTCAAAATAATTTGGTTTAAATCCAATTTTTACAAATTATTTCAAATTGTAAAATTGTTTTACAAAAAAAAAAAAAAAAAATCTGAAAAAAAATTAATTCAAATTTTATCGAACTCAATTAAAACTAAATACGTCTCTGTTAAAAAGACAACCATATTAGATCAGCCTAATTAAACTTATATCTAATTCAATTTAACTTAATGCCCAATTAGACAAGTATTCATCTCAACTTTAAACCCAAATCCTAAAACATTAAATATTCAGCACTTGTAATAATTTTGTAACTCCTAGATTATTTCTCCTCTCAAAATCTAACAGCAAATGTATGTGAATCTCTAAATCTCTATGTATTTATATATTGATTTTCATATTTTGATTCATGTTCATGTTCTTGATTCATTTAGAAACTCGTTGAGTATAAAGATGGTTGAACTCGTGATTTGCAGTAAGAATTAGTTGCATAGTAACCAAAAAAACTATAGTAATTCGTTAATATTTGGATGAGATAAAAGTTTTGGATGATTCAGAGAAAATCGTAGAAGTTTTTTCCATATTTCATCTTTCTATTCATTTTCTTCTATTAGTTATTTTGTACAATTTAATTATATCTAATTAAAACATTAGATATATTCTTATTTTTATGTAGAGAATGAATTATATGTTACAATTGAAGATGTTACACTAATTAATATCGACTAAGATATTAGAACTAAACTGCATTGTTTTATTGCATAGTATAATTAGAAGTGTAGAACTTGAATTTAAAATATTTGTAGTGATTTGCTTTTGGATTTAAATCGAATCAAATAAAAAAAAAGTTATTTGATTTTGTTTTAAAAAATTTCAAATCATATTAAGTGGTTTGTTTTGAAAATTTACTACAAATCGTCTAAATTAAATTGTGTTCACTGTACCAAAAATATTATTAAAACAGTAAAAAATATATAAATATTAAAATTGGAAGCCCTACCCCACGTAAATTTGGAACTTAAGCGGTCGTCCAGATTGACGAATGATCGATCTGGCTCTACTTCAATCAATAACCTGCAGAAGAATATGATGATCACGGGTCTGAGGACTGAGTGGAAAAGTTTATCGCCGCCCAATCGCCCTACCAAATATCGTTCCGAAAAGTTGACCTGCTCCACTCCACCAATTAAATAATTAAACAAAAACGTGCTCGATCTGTGTGCTTGTATGATGTGATCCCTGCCGAATTTTAGACTCATGGGGAAGCGGGTTCTTTGCATTTTCTGCACAAATATCTAGTATTTTGACCATAAATTTCAATTTCGGCCCTGTTTGGTAGGGATTCTTAAAATTAATTATCAATCAATTTTTATTTTTAACCACACGTTTTTTAATAAAATAATATTTTCCTTCACATCACTAACTTTTTTTTTCCTTTGCAACTACACATTTTTCATCATATCACTATTCAAAAATCAATTCTTACTCCCAAAATCCCTCCCAAACACCATCTTCGTTTCCAGTGACGGAGCCAGCTTCTTGAAAGTGGGGGGGATCCAAATTTGAAAATACATAGATAAAGGGGTGGGGGCAATGGGGGCTCAGGGGCAGCGCCCCCGAATTTTTTTTTGAAGAAAACCACAAAAAGGAGAGGAAATAAAAGCTCACTAATTGAGTCATTTATCTTCTCTGCGTATAGTGTATCAGTGTAGACATTACTAATAAGCTAAGAATTAACCAAAAATAAGTGAAGGAAATAAGATTAGCTTTTTTCGTAAGTTCATTTGTAATAAAAGTGAAGTTACCATTCTTCAATCCTTTCAATTTTTAAAAAAAAAAAAAAAAATTTGTCATCAAAATGGGGGATCCAGGACCCCCTGCCTCCGCCAGTGTTCGTGTCAATGACGGTTCCATCCTTATACTTGATTTTTCTTTAAAAAAATAAAAGGAAGAGTTAAGGTTCCGTTTTATAGAAAGATGAAATTTGGATGAAAAGAAAAAGAATTGTAGGAAATTAAATGACCTAGAATTTATTTTATTGAAAATTATAATTAAAAGTGTTTGATTGGTATAATTTTTCACCTGAAAATATAATATTTTTGTAGTCCGTTTGACTTTGTCTTCATAAAAATTGTTAATTAAATGAATACATTTTCTTATCATTGGGGATAAAATTTGTTTAGATTGTCAAAAAAAATTTGTAAAAAATAAACATAAATTTGAAAATTTTTTGGTATTCGTTTGACTTTATTTTATATAAAATTTGTCAATTAAAGAGATAATTTTTTTTTTTTTTTTACACTTCATCTTATAATTTGTTTCTATTGTTAAAAAAAAGAATTGAAATTTCAATTCCCGCCAAAGTGGCGGGAAAAAGAATTCCCTGAAATCAAATTTCAAAAGTAAGAAAACATTTTCCATGAAAAATTTGGCTAATCAAACAAGCTAAAAGTGAAAGTTGGAATTCAAATTCCAATTTTCAGGGAAAATAATGTGTTATCAAACGGAGCCGTTTGAGTTTCATTTTTTTAAAATTTATTTTCAATCACAATTTTCAATAAATTAATTTTATACATAAATTTAATTTTTTTTTACTTTTTAATTATATAATTTTTAAAAATCACTATTTTAAAATATATTTGACTCAAAAAATTAAGATCAAACAAGGGCCGCTGGTAAATTGGTCCACTGGTTTTCTAATTTTTTTTTTACCAAGATGTTATTTCCAAAAAAATTTGTCTAGGTTTATAATGATGTAATTTTTGTAGCATAAACAAAAAAATAATGAACCTTTTTTATTAGAATTTTTTCACGAGTTTTTTCTAATAAGGATTTAGCGGGTCTTGGGATCCATTTTGGCTAAATTGTAATACTTTTTTTTATCGTTTGATAGATAGGTGGGTCTAGAGGTGTCAGCGAGCCTGATCGAGTCGACTCGCGAACCCAAATTCAAAACTCGGACTCGACGAAGAGGACTTTTTATGGGCTCGAGTTTGCTCGACTGAGAAAATGGGCTCGGCTCGAGCCTTTAAGGGCCGAGCTGAGCCGGCCTTTTTTTCTCTCTTCATACCACTTTTTTTCTTTTTTTAGAAAATATTTTTGAGCTCTGGGACAGGATCAGGCTCGTCCCGTTTCCCCTAAAAGAGGTTCGACCCAAACTTTGGCCCATTTCACTGAGCCGCAAGTCGAGCCTAACTCGGGCTTTTTACGGGTTGAGCCCGCGAACTTTTTTGTCACCACTAGGTGGGTCCACTTTTACAGTAATTATTGACTGCACATATTGAAAATTGTCGAAATTGTCATTTTTCTTAAGGAGAATGAATATAATGTGGAGGGCACATTGGTAATTTCACTTGATTCAGTAAGAAAAAAAACAGCTCCCCTCTTTGACAAAACAATGTATAACTTTATTTTAACTAAAAATTTGCTTCAAAATGAATCCTAAACAGAGGCTTAATGAGACATATCTTTATATAATGACTATCTGTAACCTACAAGATATTTACGTTCAAAATAATACTTTTATATATTATACTAGTTGTTGTCCGTACGATGTACGAGTTAGGTTATTTTGTAAGAAATGTTAGCATGTTAAATGCGTGAAATTATGTTTTATTTTGAGGTGTGAGATAAGATAGAAAAAAATTTGTTTTCAACATATAAATACATTTTTTGATTCATTTCTGTTAAAGTAGTAGAGAAAATAATGTGTTATTTATAGAATGAGTGAAAAGATAATAACTTGTTCAATGTGAATAGCTACATATTTGTACCTTATGTTATGTATGTATACAATAAGAAAAACAACTACATATTACAACTGTATAATCAATAGACAAATTATGTTGTAGACCAATATACAAAATATAAAAAAATAAAATGAAGATTTCAATAAATATGAAGCCAACGGTTTTGAAACATTATTCATTTTATTTTATAACTATATTCAAATTAAAATGATTAAAAGTACAGGATAAAGGGGAAAAAATTCTGAATGTTTATGGCTCATTACGGAATATCAAACGAAATCGAAATATTACATTCTTAATATCATTTTCAAGTACTCACGGCCTATTATTTCACGACGTTGATGGTGTGCGAAACGGCCAATCGTAGCAAATGTTACGGCACTTCAAAGTAGGTCGTTTCAAACTAATATTTCGAGAATTTTGATAACAATGTAATTTTAAAAATTCAAACGAAGTCGAAATATTATATTCTTAATATCAAACGAAGTCTAAATGATATAGAAAATTTATCAATTTGACCAGCGTACAATCATTTAGAAATTTTTAAAGTTAGCTTGTTATCGAAATTCTCAAAATATTAGTTTGAAACGATTTACTTTGATAGCCGTAACATGTGCCACGATTGGCCATTTCGCACACATTAACGTCGTGAAATGATAGCCGTGAGTACTTCAAAATGATATTAAGAATGTAATATTTCAACTTCGTTTGATATTCCCTAATGAGCCCAAAAATGAAGAAAAAACATAAGTTTTATTAAAAAGATAAGTTACACGTCTTTTTCAACACACACGTTTGACTTTCGTTTAACTATTTTTTATATTCATTTAGATCATTCGATATATCTATGATATAGTTCTCGAAATGAGTTTCGAGATGATATAGAAGATTTATCGATTCAACCAGCGTACAATCGTCTAGGAATTTTTAAAGTTAGTTTGTTATCGAAATTTTCGAAATATTACTTCTACTTTGACGCGCTGTAACATTTGCTACGATTCATCGTTTCGTACACCATCAACGTCGTGAAATAATAGACCGTGAGTACTTCAAAATAATATTAAAAATGTAATATTTTGAATTCGTTTGATGTTCCGTAATGAGCTTGACAATGAAGACAAAAATATAAGTAATATATTCAAAAAACGAGTTATACATCTTTTTTAACACACGCGTTTGACGTCCGTTTAACTATTTTCAATATTTATTTACATCATTCAATATATCTGTAATATAGTTCTCGAAATGAGTTTCGAGAGGATATAGAAGATTTATGGATTCGACTAGCGTAGAATCGTCGAACAATTTGTAAAGTTAGTTTGTTATCGAAATTTTCAAAATATTAGTTTGAAATCGCGTACTTTGACGTAACGTAACTTTCACTACGATTGGCCGTTTCACACACCATCAACGTCATGAAATATTAGGCCGTGAGTTCTTCAAAATGATATTAAGAATGTAATATTTCGACTTCATTTGATATCTCGAATTAAGCCCGCAAATGAAAGCGAAAATATAAGTTTTTGAGGGAAAAAACAAAAAAAATTCCTAACCTTGCACAGTGCGAGACATGCACCGGCATGTCTCACACAAGGCGAAGCAGTACCTCGCACAGTGCGACACAATTTTTTTTTTACAAAAATATCTAGTTATTTTTTTTGGAGTGTATACAGCAAAATAAAAATTAAATAACAATTTTTTTTTAAAGAAATATATAGCAAAATAAAATTAAAAAACTCAAACCACACTCACCATTTATAACGTTCAAACCACACGACTCCGTTTTAGTTTGGTAGTTTCTACAGTAAAATTATCCCCACTCTTTTTATATATGTAGTTTTTTTTAAGAAATATATAGCAAAATAAAATTAAAAAACTCAAACCACATGCACCATTTATAACGTTCAAACCACACGATAACGAATCACACGACACCGTTTTGGTTTGGTAGTTTCTACAGTAAAATTATCCCCACTCTTTTTATATATGTAGGAAGTTAGAAAAGAATATATAGCAAAATAAAATTAAAAAACTCAAAGCACACGCACCATTTATAACGTTCAAACCACATGACAACGAATCACATAACATTAGTTTGGTAGTTTCTACAGTAAAATTATCCCCACTCTTTTTATATATGTAGGAAGTTAGAAAAGAAGGCGAGGCAGTGCCTTGCACAGTGCGAGGCACTACATCACACAGTGCGACACAATTATTTTTTTTTTATAACACTCACATTTTTTTTAACAAAAATATCTAGTTATTTTTTTGGAGTGTATACAGCAAAATAAAAATTAAATAAATTTTTTTTTTTAAGAAATATATAGCAAAATAAAATTACAAAACTCAAACCACACGTACCGTTTATAACGTTCAAACCACACGACAACGAACCACACGACACCGCTTTAGTTTGGTAGTTTCTACAGTAAAATTATCCCCACTCTTTTTATATATGTAGTTTTTTTTAAGAAATATATAGCAAAATAAAATTAAAAAACTCAAACCACACGCACCATTTATAACGTTCAAACCACACGACAACGAATCACACGACACCGTTTTAGTTTGGTAGTTTCTACAGTAAAATTATCCCCACTCTTTTTATATATGTAGGAAGTTAGAAAAGAATATATAGCAAAATAAAATTAAAAAACTCAAACCACACGCACCATTTATAACGTTCAAACCACACGACAACGAATCACACGACATTAGTTTGGTAGTTTCTACAGTAAAATTATCCCCACTCTTTTTATATATGTAGGAAATAGTATTAGAGACTCCTAAAGAGAACAAAAATAAGATTTGTTTTTCACCAAACCATCATGTTACTACAGTTATTAAAAATTGATAAATGTCTTTTATGAAGATAATATTACTTGAAGGCTACAACAATAAAACATATTTCATTAGAATAGTGATAATAAAGTCATTGATGTACAAAAAATCAATGAGTCGATACAAAAATTTTATTTATTGAAATCATGGGGAGTATTTGTAATTTTTCCCCCTTCGTTCAAGTTTTGTCCCATTGAATTTTCTTGAGAAGGTTTTAATGACACAACATTTTATTACTCCATTTTTGTTATAATTATTCGCATTCATTTTTCTTTTCTTTGAAATTTTTATTTCATTGATTTTTTATTTTTTTTCAAAATAGGTTTTTAAAGAAACAATTATTGTGTAAATAGTCATATGAATCCATATGGTCATTATTATAATGAAATATACATTTGAGTTTTGATTCTTCCTATTTTTTTCTCTTGTTCTCTCATTTTATTTTTGTCTTTCTAATGCGGTGCAAAACTGTAGAAATAAATAAAATGAACAAGTTATCAAAGTTTGATTTATTCCAAACGAATATCGCAATCACCTTCTAATTTTTGTTGATTCCTAAGAGTCCCAAAAAATCTAGTTATCGAAAACTCTTTCATTTGCGCGCGATACAAATAATTTAAACTCGTGGATTTTAAATATTAAATATCGAGAATTTATCATACTGAATTTTTTCGAATGTCCTAGGTACAGAACATTGATGCACTATACCTTGTTGTTCAGAAAGTGCATTAAAATCTCTATAGAAGTATTCTTCGCCTCTATCACTTCTAATTATTTTTATTTTCTTGTTTAAGTGATTTTCAACTTTATTTTTATGTCTTAAACATATCAAAGTCATCATGTTTATGTTTCATAAGTAAACAAATGTATACTTAGAGTGATCATCTATAAAAGTAATGAAATATCTATTTCCCTTAGTTAACATGTCATTAAGTTTATATTTATCTTAATGAATATGTTCTAAAATTTGAGAATTCTTATTCACACTTTGATAACGTTTCTTAACCATTTAAGATTCTACACATGTTTTACATTTATAAGCATCATTCACATTGTATGAAATCATATCACATTTGAGCATTCATTTCATTGTACTGGCACATATGTGATCTAATCTAGCATGTCATAAAGTAAATAAATCAAGCAAGCAAGCAAAATTAACTTTATTCTTATTAATATTGTCAACAATACATAGTTTTAACCATTCCTTCAAAAGATAAGCCTTTTCCAATAATTTTTCCATTTTCGGATAGTACAAATTTTTCAGACTCAGAAATGGTTTTGATGCTCGATTTTCTTAAGAGATCTCCACTCACTAAGTTCCTATTTATTTTTGGAACATGTAGTATATTTGTTAAAGTAATGATTTTTTCGGAAGTAAAAATGATATCAACATTTCCTTTTCTTGCCACTTTGGAGTGGCCTTCATTGCCTATTTATATTTCTTACTCTCCATTTGATTCATGATAAGTCTTGAAAAGTGACATATCATATGTTATATGAATAGTTGTACATGTATCATACCACCATATTGGGACTTTGCCCTTGATAGAATTGATTTCGCTCACGATAGCCACAATGATATCTTTATCGATGGAGTTAACATTTCCCTCTTTATTGTTTAGTTTTCGATTTCGGCATTCCGATGCAAAATGTTTGAGTTTTCTACTTACAAAACAATCTCCCTTAGACTTCTTCTTAAACTTGTTGAAGTTTTTAGACGATTTCTTTTTGTTTGATTTGGTGGACAGCTCGGTCTTTTCAATGGCATTGTCCTTTGATGTGCCTTAATAAGAGTTTTCACTCTTATCTCTTTTCCTCGATTCTCCCGTAATTTAGAGATTTTTCTGAACTTGTTCCAAAGAGTAATATTCGGAATTATGAAGAATCATTTTTGGTATATTTTAGTAGTCTCTGTGAGTTCAGTAATTATTGCTCCCACTTGAAAAGATTCCAAAAGATCAATGTTGACAGCCTTTAGTTTGTTAACGAGCACTTGCAATTTATGCACTTGTGGAGGAAGTTGAATGTTTTCCAAGAAACTTAAAATCTAAATATCTTGATATAAAAAATTTCCTTGTACCTTTTCGTCGACTTTGTATTTATTACAATCATTCCAAATGTCTTTTGCAGATTATGCGTTGGTGTATAGATCTTGGTCGCAGAGCACTTTCTCACTGATTTAGTGTGATAAATGTGAAATTATCCTCTACAAGACTCTGGAAAAAAGGCTTGGGCACGAGAATATAATTGGAAGAAATAAGGATCGAAGCAAGAATATAGGCGCTTTAGTACAGGGCACGGTTATCAGGGATGAAACAAATGATGATCCAGAAAGGGTTCGAAATCAAGCTCCGAATTGTAACCTGTACAGACTACATGATGGAGAATCATTCCCCGCCTAAGCGAATGAAGGGCAGCTCGAAGAGCTTACGCTTACTCTCAGCCTCTTTAATTGGTAGTTGAGTACATATGAGCAAGACTAAGTAAGGAGACTATTATGTTCTTACGAGTCGGTTTCCAAAGTCAAAGTCTCCTCACAATCCACTGCAGCCACCTCTGATGGGGGCATCACTTAAGCCTACCATTCTCTATAACCGGCTTAATGTAACTAAACCTTCAACTTAACAAAGCCTAGCTCAAAGTTGAATCTGCCTGAATAGCACCTGCCCAACAAGGACTTAGGTTAGCGGACAGGTCCATGATGATATTTGATCACCCTCAATTCGTAAAAGGCTATTCATTTTTCTAAGGTAATGCCAGGTTCTGAGGAAGAGACCGAGTCTATGTTTGGACACACTTTCTCTCTCTCTCCACCATAACAAACTTTAAGGCCTAGAAAAATTTTGCAAACAGGAAGCATCCAGGCACCGTTAAGTAGACAACCTGGAACAACTCAATCACTACTCGAAACAGTCTGGACCCCTTTAGGGGATTATGGGGAATAACTAAGATTTCGACTTTCCTGTTGAAACCTTTTGTATCTGTATTAATTTCTGACCGCGTTGAATCTCCATGGCCTATTTTGTATAGTGATTAAATTATCTTGATCCGATTGTTTCTCACTCTCTTTCTATTGTTGATGACTCGGCGGCATCTTCGTATGCTCCACTTTTTTGGCCTTGTTTTATAACTTGGAGTACTCCTATAGAAGATCCATCACCCAACCTACTTAAACAAACTAAAAACTTGTTGAATTGGATAACTGGACAATATGTGAGAGAACCTTGATTGTGAATCAGGCCCGCGGAGAGAACATCATCTGATGAGAACCACATAGCAACGATGACTATGAAACTCACAAAAGATTGACAACGGATCCCAAGAACTCCAACAAGTCAAGGTTTTGAATTTAATCCAAAAACTACGAACTAAGCAACCAATAAAATAGAGTTTATCAACCTCTTAATCACATAATTATCTAATCTCACTTGGATTTGTGAACGCCCCAAGATAATAATCTTGATATGTTCGATTTGAACGCCACAAGAAGTTGATTCTTATAAGTTTGATAAATTGTTTGACGAAGAACAAAAAGGTCGAAAGCAATATGCGTCTCAATTAATTCATCAATATCATTGTCCTTTTTACAATGAAGAAGAATAAAAATATTTATACTAAACCTATAAAACCTAGTTAAAAAGGAATAAAACTCCTAAGAATATAAAAACTTACCAAAATAAGAATTTTGGTCAAAATAAACTACTCCAAGAATAAAGAAATATTTGTGCTATCCTAGGATCACATCATCCCCTCTCTCTTCGAAAGGATTTGACCTCGAATCCGTGCTCAAGTTATAGCTTTTACTTCCAATCATGTCAAGAACGTGAAATGCTCCATCTCCTCTAGGATGCAGTTTGAATCTCTTTTGAATTCGTATCCACCTCTTTCATATGTACACCCAATAACCATCACATAGATCAAAGTGTGCTTGTCCCAACGACTTTCTTTTGCAAGTTTGAGATGCCCTAAGAAATATCCCCGTCGGTGAGTATCCGTGTTTCCTCAATATCTTACCCTGCCTAGGTACTTGTAGCAATGACACTTCAAATGAATTCATGTATCTTATCATATCACCTTGGTATTTCAATCCACTGTATATGAATTCCTTCCATAACAACTCCTTTACCTCTTCAGAGATCACAAAGTCAACCTCCAGTAATAAAGAAATTCCCAAACTGAGGTAGAGCTGGTTAGTTTCAGCCACAAGTTGATGCTCAATGCCAGGATTGGGTGGTATTCCAATATGCTTGCTTTCATGAATGCCAATAGGTTTACTGTCATGGACTAAGTCTTCAAAATCCTACAAGACAGAAATAGCAAAACTATGGAGGGAATTATTAGTTCTTACTAAAGCCCTTTCAATTTCACTCTTTTTTTTCCGTATAAGCCCATTTTTTATTTTTCTTCCCTCTCTGAAGACTCACTTTCTTTTCCCTCATGTGGATCATCTTTTCTTTTAGCCACCTCTCCACTCTCATTCTCATTTTCTATTTATTTTCTCTCTTGTATCTTTACTTTTTTTTTATCACACTTAGCCACCTCACTATTTTCTCTATTTTTCCTCTCTTATTCCTTGGTATGATCATTTTGAGAATCAGGCATGTCGTGAATCTTTGAAAATTCTAGTTCATAATCCAAACCAGACAACTTACTTGATATGCTACTAACATGCTTCACAATAGGTGTTTTATCCCTATTGAATTGTCAACTCCATCACACCTTCTAAGATTCTCTCGAAACCCTCTTTCACGCCTATCTCTCCTGTACCCATAATAAGGACTAGGTGCATATCGTTTCCTCATGATAGCCATCAACTCATCCCAAGTTCAATAGGCCTCTCATAATTTCTCCTCCTAGATGTTGTTAATTGATCCCACCAAGTTATAACATAATCTACAAATTTAGTCACAGCTAACTTTACCTTTCTCTCCTCAGAGTAACTATGACAATCAAATATGAGCTCTGCCTTTTCTTCTCACGCCAAGTATGCCTCCGGATTACTCCTTCATTTGAATGAAGGAATTGTCATCTTATTATTGTATATTCTTCTATCAACACCTTCTACACCAAGATTTCTATCATGTCTCCTTGCATGGGGTGCTTCTGTACGTTGTCCCATATGAAGTTTAGTAACCGTTGTGTCCAACCTATAAAGCCTGTCTCTCATATCCTCAATCAATCGGTCAAACCATCATAACATGTCATTCGACATCCTGAATTCTACAATATTTTCTGCCTCTCCAATGTTCGCTCTTGCATCACTCAAGTTCTTGTTGAATTCAAACTGGATGTGAATGAGATTTGTAATCAAGAAGACTCAAGAAAGAAGAAAAAGATTTGATGAAATTTCGAATGTGAATTCTTGTAATTCAATAAAGTGGTTCTCGATTTTTTTTATTGAACCAGACATAAATAAAATTGACTCAAAAAGGAATTGTAGTATGCTGGTAATTTTCCAAATAAATCAAAATAATTTTTTTCTTCTTTCGGGCGTGAACACTACCTGTGAACAGTAACGATTTTTTAAAACTTGAAAATTGACTACAATACCAGCAAAACAAAGGAAGTTGATTTTGATGCTAGATTAGCCCAAAAACAACTTTTGAAATTTTAAAGGGAGAATTTTGGATCAAAGACTCGATTTACGAAAAACACGAAGAACTGGACAGAAAAGAAAAAACAAATATTCAACAAGAAATAAAAGGGATATAACCTTGATTTTGGAGCCTAAACTATGATACCAACTGATGAGAACCACGTAGCAACGGTGACTACGAAATCCACAAAAGATTGACAACGGATCCCATAAACTCCAACAAGTAAAGGTTTTGGATTTAATCCAAAAACTACGAATCAAGCATCTAATAAAAGTTTTATCGACCTATTGATCACACAATTATTGAATCTCACCCGAATTTGTGAACGTCATAAGATAATAATCTTGATAAGTTCGATTTGAACACCACAAGAAGTTGATTATTGACAAGTTCGATAAATTGTTCAACGAAGAACAAAAAAGTTGAGAGCAATATGCCTCTCAATTAATTCATCAATATCATGGTCATTTTTACAATGAAGAAGATAAAATTATTTATACTAAACAGATAAAACCTAGTTAAAAATGAATAAAACTTCTAAGAATATAAAAACTTACCAAAACAAGAATTCTAGTCAAAATAAACTATTCTACGAAAAAGGAAATATTTGTGCCACCATAGGATCACATCATCATTAGTCTACAACCGATCGAATAGTTCGTTGAGCATGTGACTCCGACAAATTAACTCATCCTCTTGATGCTTTTACCTATTCGTTCGTACGACATCGGTATCTATAACCGTATGTAACGCCCCGAAATCTATTTCATTTTATTATTATTTTTATATTTTTATAAAAATAGACTTGAAGTGTTACCAAAAATCTTCTTTATCTAATTTAAGCAGAAATTCATTTTTTAAAATCTGATTGATAATTCGATAATGATAAACCAACAATTTAAGTGAAAATTTTCATACTTAATAAAATCTTGAAATACTACGATGTCAACCCATCAATTTAAATTTAACATAGAACGTCAAATGCTCAAGCACAAAAAATATACATATTAAATAACGTGCATAAAATTTAACATAAGGATGTTCTTCAAAGATAAATTGGCATTTATAATTTCTAGAAATTTTACTTGGCGACCCTATAAGCATCACTCGATCAATCTTCCAAGCGTCCACACGTCTTATTATAATATGAAAAGTTGTTGTAAGAGTGAATATTTTGAAAACACTCAGTAAAAGTAGGTGCATATTCTTATTTAACTTGATATAAATATAAAATGACATAATATACCAACATTTCTTTGATTTAGAGTAAACTGATCTCGAAATCCAATAACTCAAGGAATTTCTTAAGAATTCCTAGATCTCGAAGGATTTACATATTCGACTTAACGGTACTATAGGATTTAATATAGAAATTGATCCTAAGGCCTTAAAGTATTTCATGCCAAAATTTATATAAACACCATGAAAATAAGAATTTACCACTTTGCACTATGTATTCTTGCCTCAATTGACATCAAAGAAATTATGAAAATGGCTTGTAAAATAAAATGATATTCCTTTTCAAATGTATGAGTGTAGACCTATGAAATACCAATTTTCTGCGTGGGTAAAGGAAAATTTCTCACTTCAATACACATATATTCACTTTACACCAAGGACATATAACTCTAGAGATTCAAACATATTTTGATGTTAATAAGGTTTAATGGGGTTAATTACTATATAATTATCCTTGACTAATGAGCTTAATGTATTTTAAATTATTAAATTTCAATTGCCGTTTCATTTCTCCATGTAAAACCCATAATGCATGCACTCTTTTTGTTTAAATATACTCTCTCTTTTTTTTAAGTTGAAGGAGGGCGGAACCTTCGAGAGTTTATTAAATTTCCATCACTTGTGGTGGAAGAATTTCATCATTACATGAGTGGAAATAATGAAAGTACTAAATAAGGAAGACTACTTCCCTTATAATAAAAATGAAGGCTTTTTATTTTTCCACTAAAATTTCAAATTCATTTAAACGACATCTCTTACTTAGGTAGGGGAACAACTAGGCTACCTACTAAATGCACAAGCTTTGGCAAAAGTGACCTTAATGTCTAAAATGAGGTAGCTCCCAACAGTCCATAAGCAAAATACCACGTAGAGCTATCGGTACAAGATCTATATTAGTATAACTCAAGGATTGTCCACCTGAAGCCCCTTTTGTAAGAAAGTCTGCAGCCGTATTGGCCTCACGGTACACATGGTTAACTATGACATTTACCACACGTAGGAGTGCCATGATGTCTTCCCAAATTTCTTGGAGACACCACAAGGAACATGTTCCTCGTTTCGCCCATTGGACTAATACCTTGGAATCGGATTCCATCTTAACATTCTTTAAGCCAAGGTCCCTATACAGTCGTAACCCATCCTGGACAGCTCTAACTTCTGCCACCATATTTGTTGTGATCTCATAGTACCGTGCAAAACCAGTGATAAATTGGCCTTTTGAATCTCGCATTATACTTCCTCCACCGGCTGGGCCTGGGTTTCCTTTTGCTACTCCATCCACATTCAATTTCATAACTTGGTATGGTGGTTTCCTCCAAGCTACCATTTGTACTCGATTATGTTTAATTCTAGCAATTGGGCAATTTAGTGAATTTAGGCACTGAACATCTCTATGTGAGATTCTCTTCACCTTGGAAATAAGGCATGCACATTGAGACATGAACGGTTTTACCATCCAAATAACTTTCTTCCAGTGAATGATTAATTCATCCATACGTGTTTCACATCTAGTTTTCCATAGAGCCCAAGTAATAGCAATCGATGTAATACCACGTAAAATACCAATCTGTGAGCTAGAAGATGTATTTGCCCACCATAGATTCATCCTATTTTTCCAAGAATGAACATATGGTACATCAAGATTAAAATGGAGCTCAAAATAATCCCATATCTTATTGGCCAATTCTCCAGTACACAACACATGATCAAGAGTCTCTGCTGAAGCAGTCGCACAACATTCACATTTAGAGGCCAACGGTATCCCAAGGGCTTGAACCACTTCATCTATCGGGATGTAATTTTTGTTTGCTCTCCATGTGACAAAAGACATCTTCTTCGGAACTATCGAATGCCATAACCACTTCCTCCAATGGTATCGTGTCGAATCAATTCCCATGCTGATTTAGTAGAAAAAGTCCCATCCTTGATGGGCTGCCATACATAAGAGTCATGTCCTTTACGAATCGCAATCCTAGATTTCTCTATTTCAACCGCAATCTTTTCCCTAACTAGTTCACATAGCCAAGCACCATTCCAATAACCATCCGTTAGAAGATCACTTATTTTCAAGCTTCGATATGTTACCTTAAGGTTTGCATCCACAAGATTCATCTCGCCCATCCAATTGTCATACCAAAAGCTCGATGATCTATCATGAATACGGAACAACGAATTTTGTAATATCAATGGCATCCCCGACACTACCGCCTTCCGAAATCGGGAATGTGAGAGAGATAATTTTATGCTGAAAATAGATTTATTCCTCAAGTATTTGTCGCTAAAGAATTCTGCCCAGAAGGACCCTCCCTGCAATAATTTCCAACTGAACTGCATGAGAAGAGTTTTTTGAATCTCCACTAAGTCCCGGAATCTGAGTCCACCCTCTTCTTCTTGTCTCCATGAAACCCATTTTTTTTTCCTCCTTCCGAAGTATTCCAGAGAAAAGAGGAAAAATACGATTAATTTCTTTGTGTATTCCCTTCGGATGATTCAAGACGGGCATCATATGAATTGGCATACTACAAAGAACATATTTAATTAGAGTGATTTTACCTCCAAAAGATAGCAATCTTCCCTTCCATCCTGTTAATTTCTTCTGTATTTTCTCAATAAAAGGTTCAAATATACGATTATTTAGACGACCTAAATAGAGTGGGACCCAAGGTAAGTGCATGGCCATCCCCTTCTTTGAACCTTGATAACGTGAGTAGCTTTCTCCTCCTAGTTATACTGATATGTTTAGAGAAGAAAATAGAGGATTTATCAGGACTTACCAACTGTCCAGATATCGCTTCATACTTCTTGATAGTTTCCAACATATTCTCAACAGATTTTTTATTGCCATTCAAAAAAAGAAGAAGATCATCAGCATAAAATAGATGACTAATCACAACTCGCAATTATAGATAAGATTTCACCATTTCTCTGAAAAACCAATTTTTTTAATCACTGTAAGCAGAAAATTCTAGTTCACTCTATCATAAGCTCTGGCCATGTCAATCTTCAACATAATGTTGCCACATCCAATTTTTTTATGTAATCCGTGAACCATTTCTTGTGCAATAGAAACGTTATCAAAAATGCTTTGGCCACGAAGAAAAGCAGATTGTTCTCGAGAAATCATACTTTCTAGTAGAGGGACCATTCTGTTTACCATGATTTTATATACAACCGAACAAAGGCTAATTGGTCTGAACTTGGCAAAACTATTTGGGATATCAACATTTGGAATGAAGATAATATTGGTGGCGCCGAGTGCAGTAGTAAGAGGAAAACCTCTAAAGAATTCTATTGCTACTTTAAGAAGGTCATCTTTGACAATATCCCACGCATGAATAAAGAAACTGGCACTGAAACCATCCAGTCCTGGGCTACTATCGCTGGGAATAGACCAAAGTGCCAAGCGCACCTCCTCCACATCCATTATTTTACATAAAGAAATGTTATCATTTTGAGAGATGATTGGAGACATAAGATCAAGGACATTATCATCTAAAGATGTTGGAGACACAGAAAAAGGATTTTGGAGGAAATTAATAGCTCCATCATGAACCGCCTCCATAGAGTTAAGTTTCTCCCCATCTTCAAGAACCATATGATTTATAACTATGCTCTTCTTATTCTTCACACTAGCATGAAAGAATGTTGTATTAGCTTCCCCTTCTTGCAGCCATTTAATCCGTGATTTTTGTAACCAAAATGATTCTTCCCGTTCCAGCCACTTTACATATTCTTGTCTACATTGCAAAAGTTCTAACTCAGATGCTGTAGAAAATTGATTCAACAGGGAGTTTTCTAGATGAGCCAAATTTTCCTCTAGAAAATCTATTTCCTGTTCAATTCTCACAAAAACCTCCAAATTCCATTTTCTAAGAGCACATTTAAGGGCCTTGAGCTTGAAAGATAGGCATACCATAGGAGACCCCGTAGTGTCCATCTCCCACACTTGTTTAACTAACGGTAAAAACCTCTCATGTGAGCACCACATTCGCAAGAATCTAAACGGTATTGGTATCTTTTCCATCATCTGAGCCATGTACTGAATAACCATCGGGCAATGATTAAGGATGCTCTATCTAAGTAAGACATAGATACTAAACGAAATTTGTCTTTAAATTTTTGGTTCACTCAAATTTGATCTAAACGAGCCCACCCTGCCGACCATTACACCAATAAAATTTAGGACCATCGAAAGGTACCTCGAGAAGACCAGGGTCATGAATAACAGTGTTGAAATCTTGCTTAATTCTCGATGGGGGAACAATGCCACCAATCCTTTCTTCATTAGTGTGAACAGAATTGAAATCGCCCCTATCAACCACGGATCCTCCTCACACTCTACAGTATGCAACATGTTCCAAAGCTCCCTTCTATGTTGTTGGAAGCAGCTAGCATAAACATAAGATGTGAAAACACGGAATACACCCCAAGAAAGCCATCTCGAAATAATTTGATCCGACGAAATAACTTGCTTAAATGTAACATTGTTATCCTAAAACAACCATATTTTAGCACCCATGTTGACATTAGAAATATAATAAAGAAGCCTCAAACCTCTCGCCCATTTATCAATTTGTTGATTAGACACTATAGGTTCAAACAATGCCATAATCGATGGTTAATTTTTCTTCTCAATTTCGTTAACTGTTCCTTTGATGAAACCATACCCCTAACATTCCACATCAAGATCTTCATCATTAATAGAATTGTTTGGAGTGTGTGGTAATTCCAAGAATCACCCTTTTTCTATTGTTCCCCCTCGATTTCCTTGCTTTCAAACCCATGTCCAGATCAGTTTCATAGTTCAGTATTTGAAGCTTCAATAGTTCTTCTTCATAGTCCCCGTCCGCAGTTGTTTGATGCAGTATGCATACGCCTTCTTCCACCCTAACGTGAAAGCCACCTTCTTCATTTTTCTAAAAATCAGTTTGTGTCTCCAGTGTCGTTCCCTGTTGGTCATCCTCTCATATAACCTGTTGTGCGACATCAGGGTATTGGGGTTGTGAACTTGGTTGTTCCTCCGTCATAACTAATTCAGCAATTTTTTTCCAATTCATTCATCACAATAGCTTTTTGCATCCCTTCTATATCACCTCTAGTAATGGCCCGCTTAAGCAAAATGTCATTGGGAATTGGATTATTTTCCTTAGTCAACAGCAAATTATTTCCCTCCAACCATCCACAACAACTCCATCCTTGAGACCGACATCTCCTAAAATCGTAGTATAAGGTGTTCCATCCTCTAAATCCATATGTTCCTCTATAGTAAAATTTACCAGCCCTTCATCGTTCACAAATAAAGTCGGGTTAGATGGAAACCTGAATTTTCTGCAATATTCTGCTTTATTTGGCTCCATTGTTCTGGTTGGAGTTCTGATTTTTTTTCCAATGGTTCTATAATGTCTTCTCTTTCCTCTTCATTTTTCCTCCACTCCTTTCTCTGGTTTTTCCTGTTCTGCATTCCAAGGTTGCTATCATTCACTTCCTCTTTGGCCCTTTATTTTTTACATGTCATCTTTGAATGTCTGTGCATCCTACAAACTTGACAAAATTTTGGCAGTGTTTCATAGATTACCTCTTGACATCGACTCGATATGTGGAGCGGTGCCCTGAGCCAAAACGATTCCGGTGGTTTCTATGAAATATCTATCTCCACACAAATGCGAGCCCCATCGGTATGTGTTGCACAGGCTGTAAAATTATCTCATTTTAGAAAACGGCCAAAAGCTCATCCAATGATACACATCATGGATTCGTGATAATATAGGGATGGCAAACCAGGAAGAAATACCCAAACCGAAACCAAAGTTGATTCATTGTCCTCATTGAAATCCTGTAACCAAATCAGCATCCTATATGGGACACCCTCTATATCAGATGACTCCCTTGGACAGACCGTACAGAAATCATCCTCATTTGTCATTCTAATGAACACGTTCCTTGGTCTTTGCATGGTACTCACTGTGCAGGATGCTTTCAATCCCGATCGAGCCTTGATGTGTAGGCTTATCTGATCTAAAGAAGGCCTCCTTTTTAAGAATTTCAAAACAACAGAGAACCGGAAAGGGGTAGCTACTTTCTCCAATTCAAGTTTTGTAAAGTGAAACCAGGTCTCTCCATCATTCTCCAATGGTTTACGCATGTCCACTTCCACTTCCAGGATGGGTTGAGGTCGAGATTGGAGCATGGATGCATATGTCACAGGTCCCCCCACCGCCCTGATATGCGGTTTTGGTGGAGGCGCCGCTGCCATGTGGTTGAAACCCTAGCAGTAAGCTAAGGTTACCGTATATTATACTTGAGAGAGTTTTTTAGAAAATGTTGTTTGTGTTTAAATATACTTATTATATATTAATAAAATATTAGATAATAACATTTTTTTCTATTAGAATAACTTGGACACAATAGTTTAAATTTAATTTTGTTTCTAGAGCCCAATTTATATTATTTAACACGAGCTACAAAATGAGTATAATATAGATATTTTTTTAATCAACTTTTAAAATACTTGAATATTCGACCCAAATAACTTACGATAAATTCTATAAAGTACACATAAACAAATAAATTATTTATGCAAGTAAGTGGGTTGAGTTTATCACTTCTACTCTTGGATTTTAGCGTGACGACAAGATTGAACAATGACTATTTCATTTGCTAAATGACTAACATTAAATTTAGCCCATATGAAAATATAATTAAAATTCAGGGTGTTACATCCCTTTCCTCTTAAAATAATTTTGTCCCCGCAATTTCCCTATTTAGCCGAAAAGCTCTGGATACTTGACTTTTATTTCTTATTCTTTCTCCCAACTAGTCTGTTTGACTTCATAATTTTTCCATCAAACCTGAACCAAAGTAAATTCTTTATTTCTTAACGTATGTACTTTCCTTTCGATAATCTCTAAATAGGTCTCTTCATACGTCATATTCTTCTATATTTTCAATGAGTCATCGCTTATTACATGTTTGGGATTGTGTACATGCTTTCTAAACCTTGATACGTGGAATACATTATGCACTACTGACAACCCAGGTGACAATGCTTGACGGTATGCCACATTACCAATTTTGTCTAAAATTTCTAAAGGACCTATAAATCGATATCTCAACTTTCCCTTCATGCCAAATCTAAGAATCCCTTTTATTGGTTCCACTTTTAGAATCACTTTCTCACCAACCTCAAATCCTATCAATTTCCTTTGTTGGTTTACAGATCTTTTCTGTCTATCTTGAGCACACATTATTTTGTCTCTAATTTTACCTGCATAAATTCGGCACATGATACCTTCTGTGTGCCAATGCATGCCATGTATTTGTAGATTCGTTCTAGCCCTATTAACCACTTCTCGTTGCCGAAGGATCTGTTTTGCGGTCAAAAGAATAAGGATTGAAATGGTGAAACTGCTCCACAATTGTTCATGTGTTGTTAGCATTTGCCGGTTCATTCTGAGGAGGTGCTGGTATGGGTGCTTGATTCTTACCAAAGTCATGCACCACCCTCATCAGATCCCTAAACATAGATGCTTCATCTTGTTGTCCTGCCATTTCATTTTGTCTTAGAATTGTTGGACAACAAAGTAGCTAAATATGTTCAAGGAAATTAATTTTTTTATATATAAGTACTCATTGAATTCAACAAATTTTAATTTCTAGTAACATAAAGGAGAAAAAAAATTTCACACTACAAAGGAAATATAATCTAAGTTTCTAATTCCTATGAATCCTGCGAATCTTCTTTAGCGGAGCTTCATCTTTTTATGAGTCTTTTGCCTTAGGTCCAGACTCTATGTCTATCTCAACCAGTAGCTCAGGTTCACGCTCATGATCATTCTCTAACTCCAACCTAAAGTCATCAACATGCTCCCATTCGGGATCTTCCTCTGTGTTCTATTCAGACTGGGGTTATGGCTCGAGCTCGGGCTCAACCTCATCATCGAGCTCATTTACTATCTTTGGTTCTAAGTTCTCAATCTATCTATCTAGAATGGTCTGACAATATATACCAAACTCAAACGTGTTGGGTTCTTTAGAGGGTTACCTTCTAGGATCTCATCCCTAACTATAACTCTCATGTCTCCCTATTGAAGTGAAAGTGGGTGTATGAGGTCTTGATAGATGAAAATGTGTTTGACTTATAATACCGCAAGTGCATGGTTCGTTCAAGCAATAAAGTAGATTTTTAAGTCCAAGTATCGTTCCCATAGAGATTTAATATTTTGACTTTACCTAATTCGACCTTAACCAAAACAGGAATTTTGTTTTGAGTTTTACAACTAAATTGCAACTGAATTAAGTAGTCTAATCATGCAAATGTGAATGAAAGTACCAAATAGAATTGCAAATTGTATTAAGTGCAACAACATAACTAAATGCAAGTTGAAAATAACAATTAAATAAGAGATGCACTAGGTTCGCGAATCCCTATGCAGTGATCCATTTCAATCCTAATTCTACAAATTGACAACATGTTTGATTAGTGAAGAATCAATGTCTCTATTTCATTCAAAACTCTCTCTCGATTAAGTTTGAACCTATTTTCATATACGACCCGACTATATCTCTATGACGGGAGAAAATATATAAAAATGCATGAATTTTCGTGAACAATTAAAGATTCACATAAGGCATAACGGTATATCTCTGTCCCTTATCGGACCCTACGATGATTTATACCCTGTCGAGCCTATTTTCCCTTTCTCGAATGGATGAATTGTGTCACCACGCTCATACAACCATTGTACATATAATTGTAGAGAAAAAGCAAAGTATATAAATCATTTAATAATTCAAAACGCATTTTACTGTCAACAAAGTAAAACTAGAAATTAAAATATCATGTCACATAGTTCATCGTTCACCTAGCACAAATAAACTTAGCCTAGCATGGAAAAGCTAAGAAAACAAAGAAAATAGATTGGTAAAGACATCACTCTTTCAATTCTTGAGGAAAATCTTGAATCTTGAAGTAATCTTCTCCTTTTTTTTTGCTCTTCAATATGTTAGATATGAGTCAGAATGCGTAATCCTCATTTCTGGACGTAATTAGGGTTATAAAGAAGTCCTAGATATGTTTCCATAGTGGTTGAATCAGAAAAGGAAACTGAAAATCTCGCGTTAGAAATACAACATGCAACCGCATGGATCAATCGATTTTCCTTCTGGAGTTCCCTGCATGGTCTTGTGCGACCACATGGAAGAGTAAAACTTCAAATTATGCTGTTTTAGTCCCCGAACTTTATTTCTTCAAATCTTGGCCTCATTTCCTCTTTCTCTTTCTTCTAGCATTCCATGACTCCATCAATTTATACTTAGCTCATTCTCATTCTTGATTTCGTCTTTGGGTCAACTTTTTGAACAATTGCACTTTGATCCCTGAACTTTCGTTTTCTTTCGTTTTGGTTCTTTTTCGCTCGTTTTTGCATACTTTTCATTCCATCAATCAATGTAGCCCTACAAACATAATTTGTATTGAATTAAGCCATATTTCAATATATATATATATATATATATATATATATATCCACAATTATCCATGTTTTGTAGCATAAACAAGTGAGCAAAATGTACTTATCAATGTTACTTTACAGCCTCGATATACGTGATCTCCAATCCTGCATCCATATCTGTCATACATCTTTCATAGATGTCTTGCACGTATTTGACAAGTGAACCAGTCGAGTCAATCATGTAATTCTCATAGGACTAAATGATGGACATACGGTTCAACGATGCTTTACAAGTTCTGGTTTTTCTAGCAATCTAATAAGTTATGGCCATGTCTGTCACATAAATGTCCAATTATATTTTATCTTCGTTAGTGATATCAAATTATACATTATGCTCTTGGGATTTTAATATAATGGCTAATCACCATACCTTCTTGTATATTAACAAAATGATAACATGAATAACATATTTCATTCTAACATCATAAGCATTTCCCGAATTCAAGCTTAAATAATTCATATATTATGCTCGAAAAATAAAATGGAACATAATATTTCATCCATACCTTGGGTTCATTGGACGGTAGCAGATTGACGAGCGCTAAATGTAATTGGTCTTATTTTAACACTTGTTTAATAAAATCTCATGATGTGTAGAATTTCAAAAAAGAAAAAAAAAAAAAAAAAAAAAAAAAAAAGGTAGACACTTATTGGTATGTAACTAGCAAAATAATAATCATCATTTCCTTGCAAAAAGGACTTTGAAACACTAATTCATGCTGGCAGGTGGCAAAAATTTTAGGCATGGAGATTTTATCATAAATTTCATGAATTTAAATGTGAATATTGTGACATGTGATTAATAGTATAGAAAACTAAGATAGGGCTATTTTTAAAAAATTGATGTCGTACCATGTAAGGCTCATTCGAGCTATGATAAATAAAGTGTACAATATTCAATAATTAAGATTTCAGAATTGACTTAAATTTTGAAAATAAATTTTTTTATCCTTACATACCCAATGAGTATTATCGGCGACTTATTGGAGAAACCATCTGAAACTAGAAGTCGCAGAGCAATATTGATAAACAACTCTAATCATGGCAGGAGGGCAGTGGCTTGGCGTTTGTTGCCCGTTTTTTCTTTCAAAATTTCTACATTCTTGAGAAAGATGTCCAATTTCAACTAATCTTTATCAATTTGATTAGAGGCGAACAAAAAAAAAACCTTATTACATCAAACTTCAGGTAAAATTTCGGCATTTATTAAATTAATTTGGTGTATTTCTCTCTTTTTTTTTTCTTTTTTTTTTATGATGCAAGGTAAATTTTATGGGTTTTATATTTCTTGAAATTTTGGTATAATTTTTGGAAAGCCATTTGGGCAAGTACCGGTGTTTCAAGATGAGAGCATTACAATGTTTGCTAATTTCTACATACTTTTGATTTTTTTTCATTGTTTCCTATGTAAAAATGGTTTTATTTGCTACTTTTTTTTTTTTTTTTTTAAATTTTATTCCTAACACCTAATTAAACATGTACATTAAGAACTATGGTTTCTCAAACTAACATTTTTTTTTACTTTTTTGCGGGATGGGTTCGAGTCGGGGCATCCCTGCTCGCGACTTGAGATCCGAGACAGGGTGGGGACTCTAGCCTTGCCAACCCATTGGGGCGGATTTTTTTTTGCCTTCTCTAGTTATGACACCATATTGGTAAGTATACCTTAGGATGTTTAAGCCACAAAAAATTATTTATTTATTTATTTTTACAGCTACCAATGAAAACAAAACCTAATGCACGATTTTATAAATCTTTATGAGCAGCATCATTTATCCACAATAAGTCCAACTTCTATATCAATTTCTATTTCTTTTAAAATTCAAGCATTGTCAGAAAATCAAGCAGAGAAAAATTAGTCATGCTTTCTCCTAGATGACAAAAACCTTAAATTTGAAAATACACTCACGTTAACTAATAATGCAATTAAGTCTCTTTGAAAATAGCAATTAAAATATTATTTAGAATTAAATATTTCAACGGTTTATTCATAGTACATTCTATTAATTTTCATAATGTCATAATCGTAACTATTTAATGGAATAGAAAATAAAATATCATTTTTTATTCATTTAGACCACTATGTCTTCAAAAATAAATTATTATTCAAAGAAAAATAAATTATACACCTAAATCAAATTTGCACATAACGGTATTTGTACAAAATAAAGGAATTTTTTTAAGCTTACAGAAAGGTAGATCTGGGCTCTAATATCAATCTGTAATGCCCTAAAATCTATTTCATTTTGTTATTTTTTTAATACTTTTATAAAAATAAACTTGAAGTGTTACCAGAAATTTTCTTTATCTAATTTAAGCAGAAATTCATTATTTATTTATTTTTTTTTTTGAAATCTAATCGATAATTCGATAATGATAAACCAACAATTTAAGTGAAAATTTTCATACTTAATAAAATCTTGAAATACTATGATGCCAGCCCATCAATTTAAATTTAACACAAAAAAATATTAAATAATGTGGATAAAATTTAACATAAGCATGTTCTTCATATACAAATTGGCATTTATGATTTCTAGAAATTTTACTTGGTAGCCACATAAGCATTATTGGTCAATCTTCGACGAGTCCACATGTCCCATTCTAACATGAAAAGTTGTTGTAAGAGTGAGTATTTTGAAAACACTGAGTAAAAATATGTGCATATTCTTAATTAACTTGATATAAATATAAAATGATATAATATACCGACATTTTTTAAATTTAGAGCAATCTGATTGCAATATCCAATAGCTCAAGGAATTTCTTAAAAGTTTATGTTGATGTCAAAAAGTGTAAGCATGGAATTGAGCCAACTTTAAGAAAAATGGGATGAAACTTATGTTGATTGTTGATTGTTGATTACAAAGTTGTAATTCTTAGGTCGGTTAGGCATTTTCCAGTGTCCCTTTTAAGTAAGGAGACTTTGTCCTTTTATATGACAAATAAGGCTAAATGACAACAAATGTGTCTAATCAATCACTTCATGTATAATGCCGAGCTTAGATTTGTGTGCCATCGGTGTTTATCTTGATTGGTTGATGAGGCCAGTTCTCATCAAATCCCTATAATGTTGTATTTTATCAAATAATTATAACCTACACAAGTGGAAGATTCAAGGAGGCCTATTGGAGGAGGAGGGCACTGCCGTCGTCTTTGTCTTCCAAGTGTATTTGGTTGATTAGATGGGGGTTTAAATATTTGTAATTATGATGTCCCCTGGAATAACGGCTGTAAAATGATTGGGCTAATGACTAATGACCGAACTGAAGTAATATTACATAGTTCCTAAATGGATGAGAGCACTACTAAGTATGTTCTTAATTGAGATCGGAAGTCGGTGGTCAACTTATTTTTAATTTTGAAGGTGAATGGACAAGGTGACAGGTGGCCCTGAGTTGTCACGCACTCACGGAGGTTTTTTTGGAAGCTTTCCCAAAACGACGTAGTTTTGATCCATTGAATCTGGGCCCTTTATTTTCCCTCCATTTTTTCATTAAACGGTCCAGATGATGACCCTTGGTCTTCTCACACTTTTAAATACCCTTTTCTGTCATTTTTAGCTTTTCTTCGCACTTTATTCTCTCTCGGGCAAGGTAGCATTTTTATTCCTTAAGTTCTTCTTGTCTTAGCTGAGTGAGGTTGTCATCCAAGTATTCCCTTTCCAGAAATACGTATATTTTCATTTCTTTCTTTTCTGCCGTAGTTCTTTCTTTTCTGCTATAATTTTATATGAGTTCGGACGAGTCTAGGGTCCACTTCTGGGATAACCAACGAGAAGAGTCAATCCCTCTTTCCTCCTCCATTATTCTTCGAACTGTTAGGAGGTTTGAACTCCAGTCCCATTATCTGCAACTAACCCTTAGGCTGACCAATAAAATTGGATTCTAACCATGAAGGTTCTAGAGGTGACGAGGTGGGGTCGTATGATGGTGGTAGAGTAGATGATTATGGTGAGTGGGGAGCTAGTTCAGATAGGTCGGTAGTGATGGAGGCTATGTTGGCGAACTGGAAGGGAAGTACGATATTCCCAGTTTGGTAGAAATGGTAATCCTTGAACTATTAGACTGAGCTAATGCTCTCCCAATGAGATGTATTTCTCTTAACTCAGTCATCCTCAATACTGGTCTTAGACTTCCTTTTCCTAGGGTCATTCAAAAATTTCTGTCCTTTTGGGATATAGCTGCTACCCAGCTATGCCCTCACGGGTGGCGAACTTTGATCACCACTCTCATTCTTTGGAGTAAGATGGGAAACCCTGAGATGAGGGTGGAATAGTTCAACTCCATTTTCACTTTTAAGGAGGACGGGAAGAACTCAAGCTGGTGGTACACCAGTGTTAGGCTGAGGACGGGGGGCTCCTTAGTCTTAGAAACTCATTCTTTAATAAAAAAGTGGAAGGAAGAGTTCTTCTTCGTCTTTGGAGAGTAGAAGTTCTACCCTGCCGAGGAAAATAGGGATGACGTTGTCCCAGCTTTATACCATCCATTGCGTAATTTTTATCAACTTGTGTTTCCTTTACTAGCCGACCTCAAGAGTAGTTCTATCAGTTTCTTTTAGTTTTGCAGATTACAAGGTGGTCACTTTGAGCTCGGAGGACAGAAGACATGCTGAGGCCATTAGGGCACTACCCAGGAGGCAAAGATCTTGCAAAATTCGTGATCTCAGAGGATAACCTCTTCCAAGTGGGGTTGTTCCGAGCTCAACCTTCATCCACAGCAGTATGGACTTCTTCTGCTTTGCCCACCACCTCCAGTAAGCTCCTTATGCTTTCTTTAGTTAAAGTTTGATATCTTTTATTTTTGCAAGTGCTAACGATTTTCCTTTTGTGTAGACCTTCCACAAGACATGCTGAGTTTCAGGGCTGCTAAGGAAGCTGCTGCCAGAAAGGGGAAAAGAAGGACACCCTGGCAGCTGCAGTCATCCGACCTCAAGAAAAGGAGGAGGTCGAGGTAGATGAAGTGATTCCTCCTCTGAAGAGGAAGTGCTCAAAGGAGGCACTTGCTGCGGATCCAACTTCGGTGACTACGGTTAGGTTATTTTCACTGGTGGCAACACCAATGAGGTCGGACCCCACCACTTCTCATTTGCCCACCATAGGGCCCAATTTTTTGAGGTCGTAGGAAAGGTGTCCTGATTTGCATAGGCCGAGCTTGGAAGGGTTGATGGGCCATCACCTAGAGATTTTTTTGGACTACCTCCGAGCTCCTTCTCCAGTAAGGGAGTCGACAACTTCACCCCTCCGAGACTCAGTGAATTTACTTACCCAGAGCTGGACTGAAAGAGAATAGGGCTTCGTGGCAGAGATGTCTATAGAGGAGGCCATAGTGGCTACTCAACTCCATAGCCACAGATCGGTTGTCTACACGATGTTCATTGCAGAGAAGGTATGTCGCTTCTGAGCTTAGATACTGATTTATCAGATATTTATTATGTTGTGACCTAACTTTGATTTCTTCCAATGGTTTAGGTTAAGGCCGAGCAAGAAAAGATGCTGGCGGTCAAAGATCAGACCATGGGCATCTGTGAGAATATGGAGCTCGAAAGGGTCACCATTGCTGAGGAAAAGAAAGAATATGAAGACCATCTGAACAAGATGGGTGCCCAGCTCGAAGCAAAGTCGGCCTCAGAGCTCCATCTGATGGAAGACAATGAGACCCTAAAGATCTAGGGTGAAAGGGCTAACCAAAGGACAGCTAATGAGAAGAAGAGGGTTGAGGAGCTGCAGGCTCAACTGGAGAAGGGCTAAGCTCAGGCTGCCATGGTGAAGGAGACTACATAAGCAGTGAATAAAGTGGAGGAGGTCGAGATAAAGACAGCTCAAGTCGTAGACCTCTGAAGGGCCTCTCTGAGTTCGATGCCCTTGCCTAGGACACCTATGTGGTAGCGTTGGAGGAGATTGTGAAATACATCAGCCAGGAGAGACCTGAATTCGACGCAACGTTCTTAAGAGAGGCTCTGGAATAACAGAAAAAAGAGATGCATCGATTGTCAGAGTTGGCAAGGGTTCATATCTCACCAACTAATTAAGACATAAAGCAAGCTTCCCCTGTTCCTTAGTTCGCTTAGTAGTTTTTCCCCTTTTGAACTTTTGTGTAGTGTTTTGTATTTTAACTTTCCATTCCAAGTATTTTGTACTGAACTAAGGTTTTTGAATCTGATTGTATTTAGTATATGTTCTAACTTTGTATTTTATTTGTTGAGTAATTCGTTTCAAGTGGAAAAATTTGCCCAAGTGTTGTAGCTCGTGCAACATTAATCCAGTTTATTTGTAGATGTAATGCCTTAATGTTCTCCTAAAGAAAATTGTCTAAGTATTACATCTCATGCAACCTTAATTCGGCTCACTTGTAGAAGTGAGGCTTCGAATATTTTTGTGATAGAAAATCCGTCTAAGTGTTGCAATATATTCAAACTTAGTTCGGCTCACTTGTAGAAGTGAGGCTTAAATATTTCCGTGATAGGAAATCCGTCTAAGTGTTGCAGCACATGCAAACTTTGTTCAGCTCACTTGTAAAAGTGAGGCTTTGAATATTTTCGTGGTAGGAAGTCCCTCTGTGTGTTGCAGACATGCAAACTTAGTTCGGCTCACTCGTAAAAATGAGGCTTTGAATATTTTCGTGGTAGGAAATCGGTCTAAGTGTTGCAGCACATGCAAACTTAGTTCGAAAAGAAATAGGTATTCAAGAATAAAGAAATGCCTTTTATCGATAATGAAACTTTCATACAATGGTTTTTAGGACACACGGTCTCCTACTTCATTGAAAGTACTGGCGAAGATACTCGGCGTTCCAAGGATGGAGAATATGTTTTCCTTCCATGTCTTTTTACTCGTAAGCTCATTTGGGTAATATTTTTGTTACCATGTAGGGTCCTTCCTAGTTTGGACTTAGAGTTCTTGATCCGATCTCCTTTGTGGTGATGAAAATCCTTCGTAGGACCAAGGATCCTACCTCAAATTCTTGTTTTCGCAATCTTCTGATTGTAATAGTATGCATTCCTTCGCTTGTACACTACATTTCTGAGCTCAGCATCATCCCTTTTTTCTTCTAACAAATCTAGTTCTCATCTAAGAGCCTTTTCATTTTCAATTGGGTCATAAGTAGCTGTTCGGAATAACGTGATCCCCATCTCCAAAGGGATTGCTGTTTTTACGTCGAAGGCTAGAGAAAATGATGTTTCTCCAGTGCTGGTCCTTGCAAGAGTGTGGTATAGACACAACATACTGGGGAGTTCGTAAACCCATCCTCCTTTAAGGACGTCAAGCTTGGCCTTCAACGTATGCTTTATGATCTTATTGATGGTCTTGACTTGGCCATTCGCTTGGGGATGGTTTGGTGTGGAGAAGTGCTTCCTGATGTCAAGTTCTCCACAGAAATTGATGAGGCGGGCATTATCGAATTGCCTTCCATTATCGGTCACAATAGAATGAGGTATTCTGAACTTACATACGATGAAATTTCATATGAAGTCGGTGGTTTTGTACTCGGTAATTTTCACAAAGGGCTCAGCTTCGGCCCACTTGGTGAAGTAATCAACTGTGACTATGGTGTACTTGGCCCCTCCTCGTCCTATGGGCATTGTACCAATTAGGTTGACCCCCTATTTTGCAAAGGGCCAAGGTGCCACCACAAAGTTAAGCTGATCTAGGGTACTTTGGTGAAGGGAGCAAGGCGCTGGCACTTGTCGCATTTCTTTACAAACTTGATAGCATCTTTTCTCATAATGGGCCAGAAATATTCTTAGCGTATGACTTTGTGAGCTAAAGATTGCCCATCGGAATGGTTCCCGCACATTCCTTCATGTATTTCCTGGAGGGCATAGAGAATCTCTTCTTCATTCAAACATCTTAACAAAGGGGTTGAGTATCCCCTTTTGTAAAGAGGGTTGTCTTTCATGGTGTATCTGGCCGACCTGATTCGTAGCCGCCTTGCTTCCACGGGATCTTCAGGGAATACCCCGTTCTTTAAGTAGAGGTTGATTTTGTCAAGCTAAGTGGGTTTAAGATCTACCATCATGGACACGACTTCTTCACTTTAAATGGCAGATCGTGGGACCTACTATACTAGGATACTGTCTAACTCCTCGACTCCTTCACTCATGGCTAACCGAGCTAAAGCATCAGCATGTCCGTTCTGCGATCTCGAGATTTGTTTGACTTGTATGGTCTGGAAGCCTTCGAACTATTTTCTCATGACTTGGAGGTAATTGTTCATACTCTCCTCCTTAGCTCGGTATGTGACATTAATTTGATTGACCACTAGCTGTGAATCGTTGTATACTATCAGGTCGATGATTCTCAACTCTCAAGCCATTCTCATTCAAGCAATTAGGGTTTCGTACTCAGCCTCATTGTTGGAGGTATTGAAGTCAATAGGTAAAGCCTCGTAAAACAAGTGACGATCAGGGCTAATTAGTACTACCCCAGTTCCAGACCTAGTCTATGTGGAAGATCCATCCACATAGAGCTCCTATGGGGTCCCTGACACAACTCTTTCCTTCGATTCCATGCTAAATTCTGCCATAAAGTCAGCAAGGGCTTGCCTTTGATAGAAGCATGAGGTTTGTATTTTATGTCACATTGTCCTAGCTCAACTGCCTACTTTACCATCCAACATGACGTGTCAGGTTTCTTTAAGGTTTGTTTCAATGGGTAATTAGTCAAGATCTCAATGGTATGCTCCAGGAAATAAGGTCTCAACTTCCTAGCATCCATGATTACAGTGTACGCTAGTTTCTCTAGGGGTGAGTATCTGAGTTTGGCTTCATGGAGAGCCTTGCTGATGTAGTAGATGGGATGTTGTATTCCTTCCTCTTCCATCGCTAGGATAGAACTAATAGCATGTTTCGACACAGCAAGATATAACATCAAAGTTTTCCCTATTTTGGGTTTGGACAAAACTGGTGGTTGAGCCAATTGCTTCTTTAATTCGTCAAAAGCATTTTGGCATTCAGGGGTCTATTCAAATTTTATTCATCCTCGTAGTACATCGAAGAATGGTTTACACTGATCTGTAGACTTTGATATGAAACGACTAAGGGCGGCCACTCTTCTTGTAAGGCTCGTCGGTGTTTCCATGTTAATGATAGCTCATATATTTTTTGAGGTTGGCCTCGATTCCTCGTCAATTCTTGATGTAGCCCAAGAATTTTCTCGAACTCACACTGAAGGCGCACTTTTTTGGGTTGAGCTTTATTCTGTATTTTCTAAGGATTTCGAACACCTCAGCAAGGTGTTGTTGGTGATCCTCGGTTCTTATGCTTTTCACTAGCATATCATCGACGTAAACTTCCATGGTTTTTCCAATTTTTTGGGCAAACATAGAGTTCACCAATTGTTGGTATGTGGCTCTGACATTTTTGAATCCAAAATGCATCATTCTGTAGTAACAGAGACCCTGATTTGTGATGAAAGAGGTATGCTTTTGGTCCGATTCATACATGGTTATTTGGTTGTACCCTGAGTATGTATCCATGAAGCTAACCAGTTCATGTTCCGCTGTAGAATTTACCATTTGGTCTATCCTAGGTAGTGGAAAGCTATCCTTTGCACAAACCTTGTTTAGATTGGTGAAATCGATGCACACCCTCTAATCTCCACTACTCTTCTTGATAAGAATTGAGTTCGTAACCCATTCGGGATAATTAGCTTTGCAGATGCATCTGTTGGTGAGCAACTTTTGTATCTCCTTGTTGAGAACCTTATACCTTTCTAGGTTCAGAGGTCGACGTCTTCGTTGTTTGGGCTGAGTTGATGGGTCGATGTTTAGCTTGTGGCAACGAACCCTTGGATTGATTCCTTCCAGGTCTTTGTGACTGCATGCGAAGATACCTAGGTTTCGTTGAAGGAATGCTAGTATCTGACCTCGGACCGGAGGTCGTAGCTGTCGTCCTATTTTGAGCTCTTTGGTTGGGTCGCCCTCACAAATTGACACTTTGTCCAGTTTTTCTACCAGCTCACATCCCTTTATTTTCATACGGGGATCTAGGGGACTGAGGTCACACATTATGTACATGGTTGGGGGAGGTCGGATGTTGTGATATGAATGAGATCGGGTTGTCCTTTGACATATTTCGGCAAGTTCCCTGCTTCCTTTGATTTCTCCTACATCGTGTGGTGTTGGAAATTTGAGCGAATAGTGGTACAATGATACTATAGCCCTAAGGTTGAATAATAAAGGCTGTCCCATGACAGCGTCATAGGGCGAGATGGAATCCAGTACTATGTACTCAATATTAGTCCTGCACTACTGCGGGGCTTCCCCAACTTCGACGGTAGGCTTGATAAATCCTCTTGTCTTATTCAGTGCCCCACTTAGTCCTTCAACCATATTTGGGTATGGTTGTAAGAAGTGAAAGGGGATCCCCATCCACTTGAGTGTGTTAGTGAAAAGTATGTTGAGTGCACTTGCGGTGTCGACCAACACCTTGTGTATAATGATTTCAGCTACATGCACAGAAACCAAGATTTCAGCTACTTCACTATCATCGAATGACAACTGGTCATCCATTGGTTTCCTGTGGTGTTTCATTATTATACCGTTCAGATAGGTCGGCCACAATGGTCTTTTTTAGTTTTCATTCTCTTATTCCAATGTTTCAATCGTTTCCCATCATGTACACCTGAGGTTTGGGCATATCAATGTTGAGGCTCTAGCTTCGGCCTGATTTCCTCGTACCATTCCAACCTGTTAGGAAACTTCATACAATAATGATATATCGTTGTCTTGTAATTAGACGGCAATATGGGTTTCCCCAGTATTGCATTGTAATCAGACGATAAGTCAACTACCACGAAGTCGGCGAGAATTCTCCTTTGGCAGGAAACCTCATCCAGTTTTACTATCAGGACGAATTGACCTCTCGCCTCGATAGTATCTCCTGAGAATCTTTGCAGTTTCTTACGTTATGGCTAGAGGTATTGTTATGAGATTTCCAGTTGCCTCAAAGTTTGGGAGTATAGTACATTTACCAAACTTTCGTTGTCTACAAGTGTTCGATGTACTTGTACTCCCGCAATAGGCATGGTAATCACCAAGGCGTCACTTTGGTCTTGCAGGACTCCTTGAGAATCTCCCTCCCCAAACCAGAACCATTCAGGGTCGGTGGTTGTACCGAGATCGAACTTTGGATTTCCACTTCGTAGTTCTGCCATACATGGGCACCCCGAGCTTGCCTACGTCTCTCCCTCCTGGATCTTTCTATATACCGGTTTCCTCCGATCATCATCCTGATCTCCGTCCTAGGGGAAGGATTACGGTCCGGGATAGCAAGTTGAGCTCGATGGCCTAACCCTTCTCACTAAGGTTGATGAGGATGATATGGGCTCATCTCTCTGGGTTTAACCACAAATTCTTGGAAACGGCCTCGTCGAATCAAAGATTCAACCTCCTCTCTTAGGTCCCGACAATCATCGGTGTTGTGTCTTGCCGATCTATGATAGAAATTGCCTTAATCTCTTCAAGCTGGCTCCTTTCTTTGGGAAATAGGTTTACGAAATGCCTCTTCGTCTCCTATTTGCATAAAGACTTCCTCCAAAGTGGTTGTCAATAGATGGTATTCGTAGAATCTACGCAGCGAGGGTTTAGGTCGGTCATTATCTCTCGTCTCTTTTCCTATCGTGTGTTACTCCCGTATCTTGTTTTCTTTCTTTATCCTGATTGGCGAGATGGGGGTTGTCTCCGACGTCTTCTTGATCCGATATTGCTTCCTCCACGCTTATATGTTTTTCAGCTTGGTTTAAGAACTCATGGTAAGTTCGGGGTCCGTCCTCGTGTACGGACCACCAAAATTGTGTTCTGGGTGGTAGTCCAGAGAGGACTGCCATGAGTGCGGCATTGTTAGAGATCTTCTCAACCTCCAGGATTACTTGTTGAATCTGTCGAGGTAACTTTTAAGCGACTCGTTTTTCCCTTGTTTAATGCTCAATAACCATTTTTTTTTTAATTATAATGCTATTGAAATGTGCTACCTTATTCGATCCTTTTTTTTTTGTAGTCTTATCACAGCAAGAAGTTTTTAGCATGGCTAGCTTCATACAGTAGAGGGAGAAATAGAGTGTGCGCGTATGAGGAAAGAAAATTAATAGACACGCAAGTACCAAGTAAGTTTTATTTGTAAAAAAGAAAAGACTTTTCGTAGCTTCAAAATTATTGCATATACTTTTAGTCCCTTTAGCTTGATCGACTTTGTAAGACCATATGCAAGTACATTATTATGCAACCATATTTAGTTCATCGTGATTGTTGTATTAATTGCTCCTTTTTTCATTGAGGATAACTAAATTGATGTCAATTTTTCTTTTTTGCCGATTTTTTTTCTAATGGGCGCAGTTCCGCATCCTCGAAAGTTTTGTAAGTACTTCTCTTGCAGTTTGAAATGCAAAAAGTAAAAATCTCCAATTCAACTTTTCAAAATAAAGCGTGATTATACTTTTCATGTTCTGTTATAGTTTTTCTCGATTTTTTCGGAATGGGCTATTGTTGTAGGTACTCGTATCCTCCCAAAAGGTCCCTTTTTGTTCCAGTATTTTTTAAAATGAAGAATGATTGAAGTTTTATATTAGAATTAACTTTGTTGTATTACAATGGTTTACCGCAAGTTTTACCGCACCCTCACTGGGTGCGATGGATCCCGCCTGTTTAAAAAATATTTTCCCCCAATGTATGTGTATGTTGTCAACCGTGTGGTAACTCATGCGGTACAAGTAACTTGGTCCTTTTTATTATTACCATTGGGCATATTGCTTTCTTGAATTTTTAAAGAATTGAAAGTTTGTTGTTGTAACAACCCAACCTCTACGTCGAAACCGTTTTATCATACATACTGTCCACTTTAGGGTGGGTAGAACCCACTTACCCTCTCACGGCTTGCTGTCTCGTCCCCTAAGATTTGACTCCAAAACCTCTATCATATGAAATAGTTAAGTTGAATCCTGGTACCAATTGGACCGTGAGGGAGTAAGTGGGCTTTGCCTACCCCAAAGCGAACAGTACGTATGATATAACGATTTTGACGTAGAGGTCGGGTTGTTACAGTTGCAATGTTTTGTTGAACGAAACATAAATTGAACTTATAAAGTTCCTTGGTTTCGATAAAGGTTTCTTCTTGGGTGGCCCAAACACCAGAGACTATGGTTCCACCATATAAGGTTTTGATCAATGGCCTACTAAAGGTCAGGTTGCTATTATTTTCTCTCTTTATTTGGGAACAAATAAATTGCAAATTTTTCTTTACGTTACGCTTTTGACTTCATGTTAACTTTTCTTATCTAATTAGTATTATTTTAATAATTAATGTTGTTGTGTTAGTATATGAACATTGTGCAGTACACCGGACTCACCTTGAACATGAATAGTATTGTGTACAATTTTTTTGCATATTGTGCTTATTTATAAGGTTAGTATCTTGGTATGTTTAGTTAAGAACACCAAATAAATGACAACCCAGAAGAGTAATTGCTTCTTGTAATCCCAAGTAGCTACAAATATGAATTGCTATTATATGGATTATTATTTTTTAGTAATTTAAGAAATAATTAGAGAAACTATATGAACCAAACTTCATTATCTATTTTCTATGAGAATTAATCAACATCATTTCCTTATTTCAAGAATGAAGCATGCAGTTACAAAAGAGTTTTTAAAAGGTAATGAAACTGGCATTATATGTTGGCTCTTATCAAAGATGATAATGAGCACCAAACAACACATGCAAGATCCTTTGTACGAATAATACAAGATCAATTTATGATCTTTTGCTTTGTTACAACCGAAGCTCAAAGATGGAAGAGAGGAGGAAGAACTGAAATCAGGTAGAAACTTTACTGAATAGATTTTGTTGATATGTATTCTTTTCAACTGACCATGCACTCCATTATATTAAGGAGCAAGTTTAAGCTTACAAGTAAACTTAAAAGGTATAAAATGTCAGCAAATGCAGTAACTTAAGCAAGGCATACACAGCACTACTTGCACTAACAATCATTACAATAAAAACGTGAATTTAGGAGGTTGAATGAAGTCTTCACATTAGCCTTCAATCTCCTCCTTGAAGCTTCCATTCAACACTCCAATCTGATTCTTCAATTCTTCAAAACGAGCCTTTGCAAGAGGTTTAGTGAATAAATCTGCCAACTGGACTTGAGATGGACAATATTGCAAATGAACCTCACCTCCCTTCTTAGCTTCCCTGATTGCATGAAATTTAACTTTGATGTGCTTAGTTCTTCCATAATTAACTGAATTTTTAGCCAAAGCAATAGCTGACTGATTATCAACTAAAATTGAGGTAGGATTAGCTTGATGCTGATGCAAGTCACTTAGTATTTTTCTCAGCTAAATCGCTTGATTGACAGCTGATGATACAACCACATACTCTGCCTCAGCTATTGATTGAGCTACTATGTCCTGCTTCTTTGAATTTCAACAAAATGCACCAGATCCCAGAGAAAATAAGTACCTAGAGGTGCTCTTCATATCATCCACTGAACCAGCCCAATCACTATCTGAGTAGCTAAATAAATGCCATGCTTGAGAGTGCCTCTGATGTATCTGAGTACTCTTTTGGCAATAGCAAAGTGTGTTTGTGAAGGATTGAACATAAATCTAGATAACAAACTTGCAGCATATATCAGGACTGGTCTGATTGAAGTCAGATACAACAGGCTTCCAACAAGACTTCTGAAGTTCTGTTCATTTGCTGGCTGATCTCCATCATCTCTTGATAGCTTAGTATTCAATGCTATAGGCGTATCCACAGGCTTGCAATCCAACATGTTGAACCTTCTCAAAATATCAGTTGCATATTTGTGTTGAGACATAAAGATTCCATCAAATCTTTGCTCTATTTCAATTCCAAGGAAATACTTCATTTCTCTTAAATTTGTCATCTCAAACTCCTCCTCAAGTTCAAGTGTGAATGATTGAATCAATTCAATATCATTTCTAGTGATCAACAAGTCATCAACATACAGAGAAACGATCAAGACATTTGCATAAGAATCTGATTTTATATAAAGAGTGTGTTCACTTTCACTCTTTTGAAATCCTTTTCCACATAAATAGCCATCAATTTGGCTATATCAAGCTCTTGGAGCTTTCTTTAAGCCATACAAAGTCTTTCTTAACTTGCACACATAGTCAGATACTGATTTTGAAATGAATCCATCTGGTTGCTCAACATACACATCCTCTTCAAGTTCTCCATTTAGAAAAGCTGACTTAATGTCAAGCTGATGAATTTTTCATCTTTTTTGAGCAGCCATTGCAACTAACAACTTGATTGTATCATGTTTTGAAACTGGAGCAAAAGTTTCAAAGTAATCAACCCCACATTCTTGAGCAAACCCCTTGGCAACCAGTCTGGCTTTATACTTGTAGATTGAACCATTTGGATTCATCTTAGCTTTGTATATCCATTTGACTCCAATCACCTTTTTATCAGTTGGTCTAGGCACCAGCAACCATGTTTCATTCTTTCGAAACATTTTCATCTCCTCCTCCATTGCTTCAACCCATTCATGATGTTTTGCAGCTTCATCATAGCTATTTGGCTCGACAATAGCCATATGGCACCTTTCATACACTTCATTCAATGGTTTAGTACCTCTAGGAGGTGGACTAGAGCTTGATGTGGACTGAGATGGTCCATCATTTAATGCACTGGACTCCAATACAGGTTGCTGATCTTCTAGTTCATTTATTGGAAAGTTCTATTGTATTACAGGCACTGAGATCTGAGGCTGCTGTGATTCATCTTCTTCCCACTTCCACTTAGAATTTTCATCAACTTTAATGTCTCTTGAGACTGAAATACTTTTTGTTTCCAGGTTATACACTTTGTAGCCTTTTGATTGGGAGCTATAGCCAAGAAAAATTCCTTTCACAACTTTATTATCCAATTTATTTCTCTTGTGATCTGGAACATGAATTTAGCATAAAGATCCAAACACTTTGAGATGTTTTACAATTGGTTTGATTCCAGTCCAAGCTTCAATAGGTGTCTTTCCCTTCACAGCCTTAGTTGATAATCTGCTCTATAAATGCACTGATGTGTACACTGCTTCTGCCCAGAATTTCTTTGGCAATTCCTTCTCACCCATCATGCTTCTAACCATTTCCATTACATGTCTATTTTTCCTTTCAACTACTCCATTTTGCTGTGGAGTGTAAGGCACTAAAAGTTGATGATGAACACCATTTTCTTCATAAAACAAATCAAACATTTTTGAAGTATATTATTTGCCATTATCAGATCTCAACATCTGAATCTTGCAGCCCGACTGACCTTCAACCAATACTTTGAACTTCTTAAAGATGTGGAACACGTCTGATTTGTTCTTCATGAAATATACCCAACATATCCTTGTGTAATCATCAATAAAGAGTACAAAATACAAATTCTAACTCAATGAAGATGTTCTCATAGGTCCACATATATCAATATGTACTAGCTGCAATTTTTGTGTTGCTCTCCAAGCTCCACCAGTTGGAAATACTTCTCTATGCATCTTACCATAGCTACAACCCTCACAAACTCCTCATGACTCATTAATTTCAGGAAAATCCCTTACCAGACCTTGAGAATGAAGGCATGCTAAGGATTTAAAGTTATAATGGTCATATCTCTTATGCCATAAATTTGATTCATCAACACTCGCTTCAGCAGCATTTGCTATCACATTTTTCCAATAGATACTAAAACTCTTATTCCTCATAGGCACACAGCCAATTTCAACATTATGAGAATCAAGTATTTGGCACAAATTATCTTTGAAAAATAGTGAGTAACCATTTTGAACCATCTGTCCAACACTTAACATATTTGAACTTAAATCAAGCACAAGTAAAACATTGTCAATATACTTCATACATTTCTTAGTTTGAATTGCTATGGTTCCAACTCCTTTGGCACATACAATCTCACCATTTCCCATTTTGATTGATGCCTTGCAATCTGGATTCAAGTTGCAGAAAATTTCTTTACTTGTCATGTGATTTGTGCAAGCACTATCAATGAACCATGAATCTGCCTCCACTGTGTTTGCCATATGAAATGCCAGGAATAAGTGATCTTCAGCCTTCTTTTCAGTTGCCAGTGAAGCTTGCTATACTGATTTCTGGACCGATGTTGTGATGGAGTTTAATTTGAACGTTTGCTAGGACAAAACTTCTCAGGATGTCCAACAAGATTGCATACTCTGCATTTGTATGCTTTCCAACAGAACTTGTCTGAATGCCTTGATTTGCCACAAATGCCACATGGAGGATATGAGTCTCTACTCTCTCTACTCATTCCCTGTTTGCTAGAACTTCCTTCCTTTTTTTTTCTTGCATCAAATTGTTTCTTTTCAAAATTGCTTCTGGAATACTGAGGTTTATGTTTGGCTGCAAAAGCATTCTCATTCGATTTCTCATTCATTGATGCAACTGTTTGTTCATAGGCCAATAAGGCACCTATTAGCTTAGTTAAAGTGAGACTAGACAAGCCCTTTGAATGCTTAATTTACTGTTGTAACAACATCAAACTTCTCAGGCAATGTGATCAACACCTTTTGAACTACTCTTTTATCTATCATCTTCTCCCCTATTCAGTTTGATCTGATTTACAATATAAACTACCCTCGAAGTATAGTCTTTAACCTTCTCAGACTCCTTCATCCTGAGGTTCTTTAACCTTCTCAGACTCTTTCATCATGAGGTTTTCAAATTCTCTTATCAATGCTTGTAATCTCACAGTCCTAACCTTCTCAGAACCTTTAAATTCTTCTTCAAATTTATCCCAGGCTTCCTTGGCTGTAGCTGTAGCCACAATTCTGGGAAAAATTTCCTCTGAAACAGCAATGAACAAGAAGGATAAAGCTTTCATGATCTTCATGGATTGATCTTTTTGCTGTTTCACTTGAGCTGCTCTGTAATTTCCCTCAGGTTCAGGTGATTCATATCCTTGGTCAATAATATCCCATAAATCATGTGTCATAAAAAATGCTTTCATTTTAACTGACCAAAAGTCATAACTTTCACCACTGAAAACTGATGATAAAGGTAAGGAAGACAAGCTTGAACCAGCCATTTTGATTCTAAAAAACTGGATTTTGAAATACTGGATTCAGGAGAAATACCAAATTTTTACTAAACTTACTGGATTTGATAAAATAGACAATACCGGATTTAGAGATACGGTATGAGCTTACCAGATTTGATGAAAATGAGGCTTACCGAATTTTGAAGGTAAATATCGTATTTAGAGATACGGTATGTCCTTGCCGGATTTGGGGATAGTGTATATTAGATTACCGGATTTTGAGATACCAGATTTCAGTGGCTTACTGGATTTTGGCTTAGTATATATTGAAATACCATATTTAGAGGAATCTTTTCATTTACCGGATTTCAGCTTAATAGGTTCCTTCACTTACCGGTTTTGAGTTTCTTCCTTAGACTTATTGGTTTTGCTTCATTCTCCTTCCTCAACCTTCCAGGTCCCTTCTTCAACAGATCAGAAGCTCTGATACCACTTGTTGGCTCTTATCAAAGATGATAATGAGCACCAAACAACACATGCAAGATCCTTTGCACGAATAATACAAGACCAATTTATGATCTTTTGCTTTGTTACAGTCGAAGCTTAAAGATGGAAGAGAGGAGGAAGAACTGAAATCAAGTAGAAACTTTACTGAATAGATTTTGTTGATATGATATTCTTTTCAACTGATCATGCACTCCATTATATTAAGGAGCAAGTTTAAGCTAACAAGTAAACTTAAAAGGTACAAAATGTCAGCAAATACAGTAACTTAAGTAAGGCAAATACAGCACAACTTGCACTAACAATCATTACAATAAAAACGTGAATTTAGGAGGTTGAATGAAGTCTTCACATTAGCCTTCATTATATGCTCAAGATCAGGTATGCCTTATATATCTTTAATAAAATTATATGTTGTAGGCAACATTATATGTATACTTAAGTAAATTAATTCGAATTTTCTAACAGAAAGAGCGATAGTTAATCCTTTTTAATGACTGAAGATAATAGTAATAACAATACTTGATTTTTATTTTTATTTTGCTAATCCTGCTTTTGTTTTGAGTTTGCAAACCTACAGATTATCTGATCTGGACAGGCCAGTGTTCTCTTTCTTTCCCTGGGTTCATATATAATTAGCCTTTTTTTGAAACCCTAACATCTTATCTCTCAACTGTTTCTTCTTTTTTTTTTTTATATGGACAGATAATTATAGGAAGCTAGAATAGATCTTAGGTAAAAATCGAAGGCAACACCTCTCAATGTATGACAATATTGAAGAATTCCAACAAAAAACTAGAACAACTTCATGCCAACAAGATATGCATACAGATTTGCAAACAACTTCTCTCAATGTTTAGATTACTACATCACTTTCCTTCTTCCTTTCAAATCCATTGTATTTGTACATGTTTCTTCAAGCTCCCACTCAATGGGATTAGTCTTTTACAAGGACTATACTTGTAAAAGTCACAGTCCTTTACATATTGTACTCTTTCTATAGTTTGATATTGTATTCGAGAGGATATGAAAATCGACTTCCTACTGAAAACTATCATTATTTTGTATTATATTCTTATTTATTTATTTATTTAAGGCAAATCAAGATTTTTTTTCTCAATTTATTGAAATGGTGAGTTCTATGTTTATTTTGTATAGATTAACGAAGTTATTATCAATTTGATGCGGTCCCAAAAAATATTTTAAATTTTTTTAGTTAATTTGAAGAAAAATGCTTCAAGTACATTCTTTCATGACATGAAATTTGACACTCTCCTCACAAGTGTAGGGCCCGCGATTATTTTAATAATGATCCCCACCATGTATATGTGAGAGGAGTGTCAAACTCCATGTCATGTATAATGTACTTGAAGCATTTCTCTAATTTGAATTTGTTATAAAAAGAGAAAAAAAAATGTAAAATAACATATGGCAACGGTAAAAAAATGTTGCAAAAAAATAAGATATAAGCATAGACAATATTCAAAAAAAATGTTATAGAAAAGTTATTAACAACATTTAAAAAATATTGCAAAAAGGTTATCGACAACGTTCAAAAAAGCGCAAAAATGTTATTAGTAACATTCAAAAAAGTTGTCATATCCTTCTACTCTAGAACAATATTGAGATTTGTAACATACGTCCGAACGTTGCAAAAGTTCTTCAACAATGATTTTTGAATGTTTCAAAAGATTGTTTTTGTTGTAGTGTATACTCTATTCATCCTTTATTACTATACGATTCTACCTACTTGAAAATAATTTCGCAAAAACTTGTCTAATGGAGCATCAAAGACCCACTATGCAAAATTATATCAACCTTAATAATGCAAGAAGAAAAAAACGATATAAAATTTGATCGATTTGTCAATTACTAAGAACATGTCAAACAATACTTGCATTTTCTTACCGTACTTGACATAAAATCAAACACTACCTAAAGCTATTCGAAAAATTATCTTATTAATATATCAAGTATCATTTTGGACAAAGTATGTTTATAGTGATTTTCCTGTGATGTCAACACGATTATTAGTAATATAACTCGATTATTTCCTACCTAGTTGTGTATAATACTGAAATATTCGTATTATTGAAGGTTGACAATATCTTAGGCTCATGTGGACAGTTCATTCATTAATTAGAACAAAATAGAGAAACAGGCTTTGCAAAGAGTACGTTCATTCAATTAATCAACCTGGTGTCACATATATAGGCAGATAGACAATATTCTATTATGCACGTTGGTTTTGACTTTGGATCGTGATTCGTGCAGCATTATAAGCAATATTATTCTTTTCCCCGACAAGGAGGATAGAAAAGAAATTGGACAAATACAAATCTTGAATTATTGAAACACCTTCCAAAGTTTATATGTTGATTTTAGACAAAGTCTTGTTAAGGAATAACATGCGGAATAGACATTGGGAGTTTTATTTATTTATTCCTTGTCTTTTCTTGATTTTATTTTTTTTAATTTACGTGAAGTGAACTAATAGTTGTTTTAATAATATCCCGATGCCCTTTAGAAGCATGCTATTTTTGGTTTTGCAGACTTACTACTCAATTTCAAATAAGCACTTAAAATAGTACTTTTGAGCGGATAAAAGTGTTCTAAATTCAAAACCTACATTGCATACTAGCTAATAACGGGTTTCTTGATATCATTAATTACAAGATCCGTTGATAATAACGTTACTAACAAATTGTGTGGGAAAAAGCTGAAGAAACAGGGATTAAAAACAAGGATTGAAACCCGACTAATGTGGTAGCAGATGAGTGGAGTATTTTTATGACATCTTTTTCCAACTTCCAATGAAATGTTGCCAAGTGTAGTCTGTCAATAATTTTCTGTCATTGAGTTGATTCTTGTAGCATGATTAAATTGTGTGACACCATCTAAAAGTGAACATGCCTGTCTTGTTTTTATGAGTATACCATTTAAATACACACTTAAAAAATACTTTTAAGTGGGATCAAGTATAGACTTTAAATTCAAATTTTAACTTGCTTATGCATTAAAAGAAAAAAAAATTAAATTACTTAATGAAAGTCTTTCTTTATTCCTCTTTTTTTAGGTAGCGTGTAATATTAATAATTTGTCTGACACCATCTGAAAAGTATGCTTATCTTGTTTTTGTGAGTGTGGCGTTTAAATACACACCTGGAAAGAGACCCTATCCAGTTAAGCATCTTATCTCGATGTTATGAGTGTACATTTTGAAGATACACCTAAAAAGGCACTCCATTTAATGAATTATCATTCGAATATACACTTGAAAAGTAATCTATTTAATGAGTGTACCGTTCACATACAAACGTAAAAAGATTACTTTTATACGGATCAGATATAGGCTCTAAATACCTTGCTTAGCGTCACACTAGAAACTCTTGAATTCAAGTTTCACTAAAATGGATGATTATGTTAATTATTCTCTTTCGCTTAATTAAATGTTAATTGATATTGATGACTTACATACATGCAGCTAAAACAACTATACTACTTATCACTTTAGACAAGAGCAAAATAACACAAATTTAAGACTCCATAAAATATGTAAAGATCTAGAAAAAAAAACGACAGAATTTTGAACAAGAAAAGTAACTCTTTTTGCCCCATTTAAGAAACTCCATGGTCCCATCATCACCCAGATAAATAATAATCCATCAACAGATTAAAGTCCAATACATGGAAATGAGAACGATTCAAAGGGAGGCATTTTCTGATGCATCAGAAACGCAGGAGTGGACCATGACATCTGGGGCAATCCTTATTCAGCTTGGGCACCATGTAGTACATTAAACATTCCTTGCATCCTACGGCCACGAGTATGTTGAACTCATCCATGAAGCGATCTCCATTATGGCTCCATCTATCAGTTGAAGATGAAGCAAATGATTCTGATGACGACCCTTCACGGTCGTATGACCAGCTATCATCTTCTGCTGCGGTGGTCCTCGGATCTTCAGTCACTTTTATCCCAGACTTCCTATTTTTGTAATATATTTCACCAGTCTGCAAGCGAAATCCAGTTCACGGATTGTATGTGATAAAATAAACTTGTATATAATCATGGGGTTCAAAGAAAAAGACCCAAAATAATTCAATTGATTGGAAAGGTTCATGCATATATTTATTGGATAAAAAAAAGTTCTAAATTTTCATTTGATTTTTCTTGGAAAAAAAAATGTTTTGAAGAGCTGAGAGCCCTTTTTAGGAATCTGTCAGTTCAAACTGCAAACTTTATTTTGCCTGGAAGAGAAAAAAAATTATGGTGGAGATAAATAACGAAGTGATAATAGTCCACCATCAATAGAACTAGAACTTTCGGGAAATGAAATAAAACTAAATGCAAGATCTGCTATTATGGTTTTGAGCAATAAATGCAGAACTAAGAAGAAAAAGGACAGCTTAAGATCTTAGAAGAAATTATCTCCGGGAGGATTCAGGGGGAAGGAAGGTGGTGTTTACCTGTAAATCAAGGAATTGCTCCCAGTATTCTGGGAGCGGGATTTCGGATTTGAGTTCTATGGTCTTGGAGAAATGATGTGTTTTAGGTGAATCTGAGCCACAGTGACCTGTAACAGCGCCGCCACTTCTGCCTACGGAAATGCTGCTGTTGCTGTCGCTGCTGCTGCTGATATTCGGGTGGTTTGAGGAACCATTTTCAAGAGAGCTTTCGATAGATGATGTGATTGTTGCCATGTTTGGAAGTGTTTGATTGTGAGCCATCAACTCAAATTAAGATGACTTCAAATGAAAAGGAATGGGAGGAAATCTCGAGGGTGAGTGGGCGTATGAGTGTGAAAGAGAGGGGGGAGAACGAATGAGCCTAAAAGGGTTGTTCTATATTTATAAGTGAAAAATAAAATTGAAGTGAAATAGAGAAGTTTTAAATGAAGAAAATGGAGTAGTTTTTGGCTTTTAGGATGAAAAGATAGGAGTTCAGACAAGGTAGGAGTGTGTAAGAAATTTTTAAAAAAAATAATTTGGGGAGAATTAGAAGTGTCTTGCTTAATTAACTAGCCAATCCAATTATTTCAAGAACACTGTATCCCTAGTTCTTACAACTTGATATATGTATGTTCATAAAAGCTCATCAAAAAAACAATTTACTTTAAATTTTTTTAAAGCAACTTTTTCAATACTGTCAGAATAAATAACTTATTTAATTAAAATCTATTCAATAAAACATTATTCATTTTAAATCATACTTATTTACTTATAAATAAACTTTTTGAGTTTAGCTAAACATAGTAGTACCCAAACATAATAAATATCAATTTGCATTAATTTGTTCTTTTTGAGCGTTAGGTAATATCGAGTTGGAATATTTAATGAGATTCTATCTTGACACTTATTTTGTCGTTTCCTACCTAATTTTTCATTAGTGAAGGGCCGTGGTGAAAAGTTTTATTTGAATTACTACTCGACTCCATAGAAGAAATATAAGTATATTCGTACTTATTCGTCTATTTGAATAATGTTGTATACGTATATTGATCAAGGGAAATAAATTTATGTGCATTGCAATGATAAGCGTGTGAATGACACTCAAAACTGCATAATTGTGCTTGATATATATTTGGCTAGTTTGCATTATTGCAAGGCTTAAGTGAGTTCTACCTCAACCCAATGGAGGAGCTATACGTGTATTATAATAATACGAATGCATAAATTATAAATTCATCATAATTATGTGAAAATATTTAAGTATATGTATGTCTAGTTTGCATTAAGAAATAGATTAATTGAAATATTTAGATCGAATTTTACCTTGACTCAAAATAAATATACATGTACTTATAAATATTTGAGAGCATGAATCAGAAATTCAAAGTGAATTTTACATTTTGCATTCTAGAGAATGTGAAATTCAAGTAACAAAATTCATATTTTACGATTTAAGACTTAACTCATACAACACATATAATGATTCTCCTTAAAAAATATCCGCAGCCAAACTGGTTGTGTCTGATCTTTAAACTTTCGCTTGAGAAAAAATATTCTTGCTTGAGTGGAAAATATACTGTAGTCAATCCTCTCCCTTTAGTATCTTCTCTCTCGAACGAGCCTTTGTTCATTTTTCCAGCATTTTTTTCTTCTCTCTTCTAGAGTCACTCCTTTGGTTAACTCTATTCTTTCCATTGCACTACAAGCACTCATATTTCTCCTCTTCTTCTTCTTCTTCTTCTTCTTTTTTCCCTCATGTTTATCAACCATGTATCAAAGTTTATGGTTTTGTCCTACAATATTAAATAATACAAAAATGTAGAATCGACTAAAAAGCACTAGTGATTGTAGGGCATGAATTATTAAGCTTCATGGATGCCTATTCATGCTACAACCAAATCCCTATACATCCGGAAGATGATGCGAACACCTCTTACATCATGGATAGATGCCTCTACTACAAAAAGGAGATGCTATTTGGGCATAAAAATGTCAAAGCCACCAATTATAGCATTCCTCATAGATTAGATCCTCTCTGATAATAAGGATGAAGCCCACTAACTAACTTAGAAGGAGAACAACATATTTCATTTTTCAAGGTGATGTAGTGTTGAAGAGAGGCTTCTCATCGTCCCTCTTTTGATGCACGGGACACGAAGATAAGGCGACGTACGTCCTTGGAAAATTCATGAGAGTGTCTGTGGCAATCACACTGGAGGGCCGAGATGAGGGACGTATGGGGTAAAATGAGCTTCTTCTACAATTTTATTTCTCAATTCCTCATCTTTGAGCACCCAAATCTTACTCTAAACTATAGCGCCTTATCCAAGACACATCAAAATCCTTCGTCTTTCTTGATCCAAACTCACTTCTAAATTTCTATAGAAATGGATCCTTATCTTGTGCTTCAGTAATTCGATCTTTAAGATTTTTTCGAGCCATCAAAGTTGTTATTGGAGATGTAATTTGCAAAAACAATAACCTCAATTTTCATCTTATCGAAATCTTTAACCATTTGATCTTGATCTGACACCTAAAATGCCTACTAACCTCTTAACTTCCCACTCAAGGCATTTGCAGCCACATTAGTTTTACATGTGATAAGTGCGTTTTACACACTTATTTAGACCACAAAACATGGTTAATTGTGAACGTATTTGTTGAATTATGACTTAATTCGGTACAATTTGTGTTTGTAGGGCTACATTGATGGGTGAAACGAAAAGTATGCGAAAACAAGCGAAGAAGGGCTAAAACGAAAGAAAGCCAAAATTCAGGGACCAAATTGCAACTTTCTAAAAGTTGTACCGAAGATCGAATCGAGCATAGAGATGGACTAAGTGCAAATTGGTGTCGTGGGATGATTAATGAAGGAAAAAGAAGAAAAGAGGCTAAGACATGAGAGAATGAAATTTGGGGACCAAAACGAAGAAATTTGGAAGTCTTCATTCCAGGTCGCTCGGAACCCCAAGCGGTCACTCAGTTACCTCCAGGAAATTCAGGAGGCCAAACTTCAAAGCCAAGCGGTCGCTTGGTACAATTTTTTGGCGAGAAATTTAGTTTCCTTATTTGATTCAACCTCTTATGGAAACCAATTTAAGACCCATTTTAACCATAAACACGACCAGAAACGGGGGTTACGCATTCTTGGAGATATATTGACATATTAGAGAGTAAGAAGAAGACGAAAAACGAAGAGATTATTTCAAGATTCAAGATTTACCTCTAGAATTAAAAGGGTGATGTCTTCTTCAATTAGTTTTCTTAGTTTTATCATGTTAGGCTAGATTTTATAGTACTAGTTGAACAATGAACCATAAAATGTAATCTTTTAATTCCTAGTTTTATATATTTGACGTTAAAACGCTTTTTGAATTTATTGAATGGTTTATATACATTGAACTTTATCCATAATTATTGTGTACATGATTATGTGATTGTAGTGGTTTATTTTATCCATTTGAAATAGGAAAAATATATTAGACAAGATATAAATCATCGTAGGATCCGATAGGGGATAGAGATATACAGCTATGCTTTATGTGAATCTCTAAGTGTTCATAAAACTCCATGCATTTTTGTATATTTGCTCCCGTCATAGAAATATAGTCGATGTCGTATATGAAAATAGGTTCAAACTTAATCGAAAGAGAGTTTTGAATAAAATAGGAACACTGATTCGTCATAATTCAAACGTGTTGTTAAATTGTAGAACTGGGGTTAAAATAAATCATTGCATGGGGATTCACGAACCTAGTACGCCTTTTATTTGATTATTATCTCAACTTTGTATTTAGTTATATTATTGCACGTAGTGAACTTTGTATTTATTTAGTTAATTCATTCACTTTTGCATAAGTAGATTACTAGTTTTATTGCAATTTCAGTTACAAAAACTCAAACAAAGTCTTTAGTTTCGGTTAAGATCGAATTAAATACAGTCAAACTATTAAATCCGTGTGGGAACGATACTTGGACTTAAAAATCCACTTTATTACTTGAAACGAACCGTATACTTGCGGTACTATAGGTCAAACACATTTTTGCGTGGCAACATGTATTGTAACTTGTAGTGCTATCATATTCCTTTACTAGCTCTAATCATTTCCTTTGTCTCATATTCAATTACTTCTAGATGAAAAAAAATTGAGACTTTTATGATATGTATAGGTCTTACACTTGCTCTCAAATAGGTAGTGCTGCCATAACTTCAATGCGTGAACTACTGTCACAAGATCAAGGTCATGCATCGGATAATTCTGCTCATGTTGTTTTTATTTCCTTGAAGAATGGGCAACCACATTTCTATACTGCATTAAGACCCACCCTAAGCCTTGTTTAGATTCATCATTGTAGGTTACAAAAGCCTTCGAAACTTTCAGAATTGTTAAACTGTTGTTGTGACCAATCGTCGTTTCAACTCTTGGAAGCTCTATTTACACTTATCCAACCACTGCAATTTTACTCCTTTTTGAGTTAAATGAGTCATTGACCCAGCTATCTTAGAGAAGCCTTCAATGAATCTCCGATAATAGCCAGCTAACCTAGAAAATTGATAAGTGTAGTTTTCACACTTATTCAAGATCCTAAAAGAAGATATTTTACTATTCTTTAGATAAAATACTATCTAAATTGTGTTGCATTGCATTTTGTAAATAAAACTCGATGTTTGATGAGGAATTGGAGAAAAGAATGCAAAAATAGTGAACATGACGAAATCTAAAATTCGAGAGCTAAATTGAAAACAATACATGGATGAGACGGACAACGAAATGAAGATCAAAGATACCAGTGATTTAATTGGATAAAATTGGAAGATAAAAGAACAAGATTGCAAGAGGATATGGCATAAATGAAGAAAACCCAAAGTTTGGGGACTAAAGTACAAATAAAGAAAAGTTACGTCGAACCTCACGTTAAAGGTTCAAGAGTGCTAGTGGTCAATTGGATGAGGAAAGAAGTAAAAGGGCTAAAGTATAATAAAAGTATAATCACAAATCAACTTTCAACCAAAAATGTTATACTTCAAATTTTTAGCCTCATATTGAGACCCAGTTTTGACAGAGCAAATGTTCAAATTGAAAAAATGATATATCAAAAAGAATTGTAGCCCTCTGAGTTAGTTTTTTAACACACTTTGAATCACCTCAATCGGATATCGGGAGAGAAAGTTATCATAAAAATACCGAAAGATGTTTGGCTGTAAAAAATTAAGAGAAGAGCACGCCCTCGCCTGCAAGAGAGGCGCACGCCACAACCAAAAATGAGATGACTGAGGCGCCCTAAACCAACCAGGTGCACGCTTCGGTACAAAATGGAAAAAATTGATTTTCCTTATTTTTGATTTGGTAGCAATTCAATGCAATATTTTTGGCATCATTTAAATACCAAACTCGACCAAAATGTGGAGAGCCTCCATTCGACCTAAATTTCATCATATTCTACATATTTTGGTGGCGAAGAACAAGTCTATACATCAATTCAAGATGAATCGTACATGGATTTTGAAAATTTATAGCCTGGTTTAAATATTTGAGCTAAGAGCGTGGATTTATCCTACTTTTTCAATCTTTTCTATTTTTGGGTGATGTTGTTCCAATTATTCTTATGTATTTTAATAATAAGAATGTTAGACTAAGTTTTTCATTGCATTTGATGAATGATAAACTCTATCGTTTGTTTATTTTAATTCAAGACAATTAGTTTTATATTTCTTGATTGGTTTTGCAATTCACATTGAACTATTTAAATGTTTGATCACTAATTAGATATTAAGTTGCTTAATATAGTATATGAATACTCACAATAAGTCTAGAACGTGGCAAAATCAACACATAGACAATAGGTATTAGGAATAATATCTATGACATGTACAATCATGTGTGATAAATCTTGTAAATCAATGCATGTTTTTCATATGAATTCGGACTATAAATAGTATCGAGTCGTGTTAAACATAGGTTTAATATATCTTGAAAAAGAATATTGAATGAAAGTGGATTATCAATTATCTTGAATGTATGAATTTATTAGATTATGAATTAAGAATTGAATTAAATGGAGGGAGATTCAAGATTCCAATACAAACATTCATATATTAGATAAATATTTTATTTACTTTCTTAATTTAGGATTAGTATAGAAAATATAGAAATAATCTCTTTTGATATTACATGACGTCGAATTTAATAGAGGTTATTGAATTAGATATTAGATATTATTCTTCGTGGGAACGATAAACGCGAAACTCACTTATTTATATTACTTGTCAATGATTTAGTACGCTTGAGGATTTTGTTCGAACAAAAATTTCGAACATCACTCGCATTAACCGGCCTGTTCCACTTAGTTAATGCTTCTACTTTAACTGGGTCAACTTCATCCCATGACTAGTAACTATGTGACCAAGAAACTCTACTCGGTCGAGCTAAAATTCACACTTGTTGAACATGGTATACATGCTTTCCTTTCTTAGAGTCTATACTATAAGACCATTCTAAAATGATCCTTATGATGATCTTTATCTTGTGAATACATCAGAATTGATCATCAATAAAGACTATGAAAAAGTTGTTCATTCTGTATTGTCCAAATTTAATGAAAATATTATTATTGGCACTTAACCTTCCTTTTGTGTTGCCTTTCAATTAGGAAAGAATTACAAATTGTGTTTCCCTAACTCAAAAACTCGATACGCTGAACCTTTTATGTTGGTGCATTCAATGTGTGGAGGCCTACACAAGACACATCTTATAATGGTTTCAAATAACTATGTGCTACATACAGAAATTATTATGGTTAATCTAGATGTTATGTCAATCATTAAAAGGTCTCATCGCATGCCTCCATGTCATGAAACCAATACTTATGCATCGATCACTGAGGCTAGAGTCCAAAATAATGCCTTGATCGTCAAAGCTCTCTTGAGCAAAGGAATATGAGAATCCTAACACTTGACAAACAACTTGATTGGAGGTCTCAGACAACCTCAAATATGAACAACACAATTATTACGAATTTTGACAAAATCAACTTCGATGTTAATGTCACAAGTCTTTGCGTGTAAGTAGGTTGATTCTAAGCAAGTGTCACAAAAGCACAAATATCAATAAGCTTTAGAAATGAAAATATAATCCTGAATTCTAACAAAATGATGGGAAAACATCAAGTCATAAAAATAACTAAAATGCTCTCACCAAACTCCTATATATAGGCCATTGCATAATTAAGAAAAAAAGTCTTCTAGAAAAATAATTGACCTCTAAAAATAATCTCCCTCTCCCTTCAGATATCAAAAATTGGATTGAGTTGTACAAAAATTCCAAGAGGAAAATTTCCTTGACAAATTGAGAGAGAAATTTCACCATTGGCTTTAAAGATAAAATCCATCTTTAATAATCTTAAATTGTGCCATCTTCTCCTCCAGTTTTTTCGAAATATGAATGAATTCTTCCATTGTATTTCTCTAAGACCATGTACTATTATTGGTGGACAAAAGTTAACAGAATTGTTGACCTCGTTTTCGATTAAGGTCATGCGAACAACAGATATCGGACCCACTCGCGTCCACGCAGGCTTTGTCCAACACGCTAGGACTTAGGAACGGTCCAAGTAAAGGGAGTGGGAGAAGCGTCTTTCAAACACAAGACTTGTGAAGTTCGGATCACGGCAAAGGAAGTACACAATCGTAGAATAATAACAGATTGATCGTTAATCAATGAAGAACAAAGTGTGTAAAAATATGCTTTAAGGTAGAGTTGAGAGAATCCTTTGAATTTCTTTCCAAGTAATAGTTTTAGTATAAATTTCGACATCCTCTGCTAGTGGTTCCTAGCAATCTATTTATAGTAATACATTCGAGATTGATGTCGTTAGATTAGATTACACGTGGCCCCATCTCCTTCCTTAACCAATCACATCTAATCACATCCTATGATGCATTGGCAGAGGACATTTAATGTTTATACAAGTTGTAGCCACCCTATGACAAGACAACACGTCTTAAACTCACTATACAGGTCTCATCAGTCAGTCCTTGAAAATTTTCACTTGAGTGCACATCCCCTTGAGGCAGGTCAGCCTTAAGGAGCTTCATTTCACCTCTGCAGGCTTCCTTTAGTGCGAACTGCGTCGACAGTGAAGCGCCTCGGCTATGAAGGGGCCTCGGCACTGGTAGCGATAGCGATGGGGTGCCTCGGAAGTGCACTGCCTCAGTTTGGGTCGTGGTTCATTCTGTCTTGTTGAAGATAATGTGGGTTTCGATAATTTGGGCCTTTGTCCATGATCTGTGAGCTTTTGAGGAGTGGGACCCACGACTCCAGTGGGTCATCCACATGAAGCCACATGTAGCGAGGCGTAACAAGAACCATCAAATTCTAATTTGTTTTGGGTATTAAAATTGAGAACCCATCGGTTTGAGTCCAATTCTCAGCTCTAATATAAGAATAAAAAAACCGATTTAACCCAAAATTTTACTTTTTATTTTAACGATGGATAGTGCAATGAACCAACTATTATACATTTTCTTATGAATTCCACCATATTGCATCAAGCTAGTATTCAATTTAATATAGTGTTATTTATAAACTCAAACAAAATGATTCATTAAATTCTATAGATGTAATTTTAGATTAATAAGAAGCTTGTGTTCCTTTCGTCCTTTTTAAGCTATTTTTTTTTTTATCCCTCGAAGGATAAAGAAAATAGAAGTGATATTGGAACATTTTAAAGCACTCATTCAAGCCAATAGTTAAGAATTTGATGTAAATTGTTGCATTAGTTAAACTTGAAAAATGTAAATCAGTGGCATCAATATAAGTCATTTTAATGAATAGATTATGAAGAATTTAGATGTTAAACAATTATAGCTTAGAAATTGTATAGTTAGACACTTCATTTTAATGAGTTATTGATTTAAGAACTTTCCACAAGGAATCGAATTTGACCGAAATCAAACGGTTTGGCTCTGATTTAGTTCCTTATTTAGAGATGAAACCAATGCTTCCATTTTAAAAATTCACCTTAGTACTCGATTAGGTTCGATCCTCTTTAAATTCGAACTAAATCGAACCGCCGACTCCTATATACTATGATGTCTACCCAATTATCAAGTGAATAAGCAATGAGAATTGAGGATTTTTCCCATCCATATTGGTCTTCAAAAGTCACTTGGAATGTCCTATAACCCTAAAAAATAAATTTTGAAAACGAGCAAGGAAAGTTGGAATCAAGGGTGGCACCTACCTGTTTAAAAACCTAAGATGGCATGCAAGATTCACCCATCTCTTGCTAAGAAGAGGAACTTGCAACCTGGTCCTCAAAGTTTCATACATTCATAATTCAACCTTTTAACTTTTGAGTCCGTCCACTTATGTCCTTCAACTCTTGATAATGTCCAAATTGGTCCTTGAACTTCTGAACGCTTCTACTTTGGTCCTTCATCTTTTGATTTCTTCAATTTTGATCCTTCAAACTTTCAAAGTGTCCGAGATTCTAATTTCATCCGTTTGAACCCCAACTTTTCAAGTGTTAAATTTGGTCCCTAAAACTTATGAAATTATTTGATTGAACTTCCAAAGTTTCCAATCAAGTCCTCGAACTTCCCGACAATCATGCAATTACGTTTTTTGGTCCAAATTAAAATTTGGAACTCTTCATTTTGCTTAATTCAACTTCAAATTAGGGTTTTCACCAAAAGGAACGAAATATACACTAATATTAATAGAAGTTCGCTCAAACAGTCAATTTTGACCAAATCAACTACCATTTGTGACATTCACGTGACGTCGGACTGAGACGGAAAATGGTATAATTGTCCAAAAGATTTTCTTTATTTCAAAACAATCCAACTGGTGACTTCAATTCTCGTTTAAAAATCCAAATAGGTAAAATTACATAGTGTTCATTAAAACTATTCCCTTGATTCAAACCATCTTGGGCATCATGAAAGTGTTTTATGACTATATAATGTATAGATAGGTGTATTTTTTTTTTTTTTTATTTTATTTTAGAAACGAAGGAACATGAGTGGCACACTTTAAAATGTTGGGGACATGGGAATAACACTTATAGAAGATTGTGCTTTTTAAATGATTATATTTGTTTGAGTGAACCTTACGCGAAGCAAATTGTACGTTTGGGAATATTAATTTATATTAGTAGATAGACGATGTTATGGATAATATATATGAAATATTTTCTTACTCATTTTTATAAAATCACTCCCTTTTCAAATAGAAATATTCTTTACTTACTACTTGACTATCATCAAAAGGAATAATACTATTTATGATTATTGATGCTGCAATATCAGTCTAGATGATACTGAATGATAGACTCAATAAAAGATAAAATTAAATAATTCATTAAATTAATGTTTTAATATCAGAAGTGTTAAATATCATTACTCTAATCCTAAGTCCATTTGGCCCCTCAACATGGTATCTAAGCTTTTCCAGGTCAAGAACGGAAAGCTGATCACCCATTAGGGATATGTGCTTGGGAAAAAAAATATGAGGTAATTAGTTTCCAAGTTGAAATCATGTTTGATTGATCAAGTATTTTATTTTGGCTTTATAAAACACTAAGGCCTCGTTTGATTGAGATGAAATTGGATGGAAAATGAAAACTCTAGGTACAATCACTTAAAGCATATTTTTCATCTTTTATTTTTCTATGGGTATGATGGAAAAATATTTTTCAACCATTTTTTTTCTACTTTTTGACAATGGAAACATATTCTAAATCCAATGGTAAAAAAATTTATCCATTTAATTGACAATTTGCATAAAAAATAAAGTCAAACGAACACAAAAAAATTTCAAATTTTTTATTTTTTATTTTTACTTTTTTGCAATCCAAACAAATTTTAATACAGATTGTGAAAAAATTTATCCCAAAAGATAACAATTTACATGAAAAATAAAGTCAAACGGATTAGGTGAAAAATTATACCAATCAAGCACCATTAATTACAATTCCCTCTAAAACAAATTATATTCAATTCAATTCCCTACGATTCATTTTCTTTCCACCAATTTTTCATCCTTACAATCAAATGGACCCTATTCACTTGTTTGGACAAGTTTTCCATGGAAGGTGGAAATTGTTTTCCTTTTTTTAACTATTCACTTGTTTGATTGCACAAATTTTTTAGGGAAAATGTTTTCCAAGGTACAAGTTGTTGATGCACAAAAGTTAGAAAATTGTTTTTCCACCATTTTTGTGGAAAAATATTTTCCACTTTTTGACCGATATATATATATATATAATTTAGCAATTGGAACATTTCAAAGTCAATGGTAAAAAAATTTATTCATTTAATTGATAATTTGCGTAAAAAAAAATAAAACCAAACGAAAAAAAAAAAAATTTAAAAATTATTTTTTTAAAATTTTTTTTTTTTTATTTTTTGTAATCCAAACAAATTTTAATACAGACTGTAAAAAAAATTATCCCAAAAAGTAACAATTTGCATGAAAATAAAGCCAAACGGATTATATGAAAAATTATACCAATCAAACACCATTAATTATAATTCCCTGTAAAACAAATTCTAGGCAATTCAATTCTCTGTCATTCATTTTCTTTCTGCCTATTTTTCACCCTTACAATCAAACGGACCCTAAGATATTTACATTTTTTTTTTCTAAATCATGTCTTAGATAAATGCTCGACTCTTAAGGTTATGTTCCTTTGTCATATCCTAAGGACTTAAAATTTGAGATTGAGTCTTAAATCGTTGATCTTTTATCTCAAGATTATCAACATTGCTTGTGGTGTAACACATACCTTTCTTCCCAAAAAGAGCAAACCCTAGTTTGAGTTTTGAATGAGATAGAATAAGTTTCTTAATATTTTATCACAATTGAACAGTTGATTGATCATATGTTGCTAGAACGTGTTGACATTGGTCAGAGGTGGAGCTAAGATTAACGTTACGGGGGCAGAAAAAATTTTAAAATTTTAATTACGAATAAAATTCATATATTACAAGAAAATTCGTAATATAACATTACTAATGTCTGGATTAAGTGTGCTTGGGATTTCACAGAATTCTTCTTTTGAACTTCTTTAAATTTCATGTGCAAAATTCATGAATCATTAATTTCTGTTTCTGAAGGTGCAATTCAAATCTAGCCATAACTAATGTCTAGATGAATATTCAAGATGTTCACATATTGCAAGGACTCGGATTACGGAGGTAGGCTAAAATGCAGAAGGTAAAACATTCAATGGGCAATTCAAACACTTTTTCAATCCATTATTCAAATAATCACAGAAACCCAACAAAAAAAAATACAACCTTGGGATGGAAGAAGGCAAAAACATTTCAAGGCTGCCATGGAACTTTTGGCAATTTGTGGTTGAAAATATGAAAATACTTACAATTTACAATAGCTGTAATTTATGGTTGACGTTTAAAGAATTTGGGAATTATTTTAATTTGGTTTTTAAAAGTTTCAATTGACACTTGTGATTGAACTTTGAAAATAAAGAAGAGAAATAAATTAGTCACTATTTGGTCCCCATTAAATTACCTTTCATTTTTCTCTCCTATTTTCAGTCACACAATCTTTTATAAAATAATATTATACATAAATCAAAAAAAAAAATCCTTCTTTTTCAACAACTCATTGTTCAAAAAAATACTATTCCACCAATTTTCATTTCAATAAAATGGGGGCCAAACACACACATGGGATGGAGTATGGATTAAAATTAAACAAATTAGTTTTAAAAATTGAGCCTAAAATTAAACAAACAATTGGGCAAAAAAATAGTTTAAGAATTAAGGTGGGCTAGCCAAGTGATATTGATATGATCTAGGAGTCTAGTCCGACGAAATCGAGTCCAGGACGGGACCCGTTGATTATCGAAGAAGGACCGATGACGCGATCAAAGACAAAATGAGTAAATCAAGCAATAGGATTACTTGTACAAGCAACGATGGACGACGTCGTAATCTACACACAAAAAGAGACAAGTTTCATATTTGGGTCGAGGTCAAAAATCAATTGGATCAATGTGATACAAGCAACGGAAGAAGGAGCCAAAACGGGCTTCTAAGCGATAGCTTAGAAGAACTAGGCGAGCGGTCGCCCCAGACATAACAGAAAATTGAAGGCAGTCAAAACCTCATTCCAAGCAACCACTTGAAAACATACAAGCGACCGCTTGATATAAACTGGAAGCCAAATTTCCTATTTTTGGCGAGAACCTAGTTTCCTTAAAATTCTAATTTTATTGATGTTTTACTATATTTTGGAGATTATGCACGAATTTTATAGGTTTTCTAGCATTATTATAAATAATTTTCATTATCATTATTGTAAAAACGTTTGACATTGAATTAATTGAAAGTCATATTGTTTCTCTCTTGTTTTTCCATTGAATAACAAATCGAACTTTCAATATTTAATTCTTGTGGTGTTCAAACATCGGATCGTAGGTTCTTCATTGTGTAATCAAGGGGTTCAGCGCATTTTTGTTATCGTTGAATTTTTTGGTTCACTTCGTTGGGTTCAAATCCACAACCGGGTTATTTATTAGCGTTCTTGGGTTCCGTATCAATCTAGTTGTGGGTTTCGTAGTCACCGTTGCTACGAGGTTCGCATCAATTGGTATCAGAACTTTTGCTCCAATTTAATCAGGCTATATCCCTTATTTTTTCCTTGTTGAATCTTTGTTTTCTTTTTCTTGTATTCTTCGTGTTCTTGTATCCAGTAATAATTTTTGAGTTTTTAATCCAAAAAATTCAAAAATTATTTTTGGATTATTTAAAAGTCCGAATTAAGTTTCGTTTGTCTTGCTTGTTTTCTATTCAAAGTTTCAAGAGTAAAAAAAAACATTATTATTATTACGAGAATTTTCAGCATTATTAATTTTCAATTTTAAAAAAAAAATCAATTCAATTCCTACACTTTCTTACTTCTTAAATTGTTCATTACAAAATTTCAATTTCTATAATCTTCTTGAGTCACATTCCTTATCCTATTCGGTTTTGAATTCACAAGTTTGATCCGGTAAGTTCTTTGTTGTCTTTGGAAGCATTTGGTGAAAGTATTAAGTGGTAAAAGGCAGAGGGTAAGATTATTAGAGAATAAAAGCCAATTGAGTGATTCCGAACGAACTTGTGAGGCAGAAATTGAGAGAATGTTTGACATGGAAGGTTCAAATTCTAGCAGGTACGGTAATCAAACCAATAAATATAATGATAGGATGGATCAATTTGAGCGGTTATTGATGGATATGGGGGGAAAAGATGGAGAAATTGAGAACTTCAATGACAAATATTAGTAAGGGACAACCTGTAGGTGTACCCATGATAGGGGGACGGGTAGGCGAGTTCCTAAGATGGATGAGCATGAGATTGGTAGTAAATGAGGGTGAAGATGAGTATGAAGGGGTTGAGATGGGACGGATGAGGCATAGAGGAGATATGTTTGAACGACGGGGTTGAAATAATCATGGAGGTGAAGTTGATGACAATTTGGATAATGTGAAAATGACAATTCCACAATTTAAGGGTAGGAGTGATCCTGAGGCATATTTAGATTTGGAGAAAAAGTTGGAATTGATTTTTGATTGTCATAACTATTCGGAGGATAAGGAGGTGAAGATTTCCGTATTGAAATTCACTAATTAGGTCATCACTTGGTGGGATCAAGTGGTTACTTTACGGCGTTGGAACTGAGAGAGTCCTATCAATACTTGGGATGAATTAAAGGCGGTGATGAGAAAACGGTTTGTACCTAGTCATTACTACAGAAAACTCCATTAGAAACTGCAGAGTTTGTATCAAGGGTCGAGGATCGTAGAAGACTATCATAAGGAGATGGAGATTTTGTTGATTCGGGCAAATGTAGAGGAACATCGAGAAGCTACTATGGCTAGATTTTTGAATGGGTTAAACAAGGAGATCGCTAATGTGGTGGAATTGCAACATTATGTGGATCTAGAAGACATGTTGCATGTAGCCATGAAGGTTGAGAAACAGTTAAAGAGAAAGGAAACATCTAGGCAACCATTGGGTACTTCGAGTTCTAAATCAAATTGGAAACCGAGGTGGGATAACAAGGGAGATAAAGCTGATTCGAAAAGGAGAACTGAAGTGCCAAAGCGAAGGGATGAAAATACTGCAGGACAGTACCAAAGGCAGAATCACAACCAACCAGAAATCGGGATATCCAGTGCTTTGGGGGTTTGGGGAAAGGATACATCTCTTCTCAGTGTCCAAACAAAAGGACCATGATTTTGTGCAATGAAGAAGTGGTGACTGACAATGAGGATGAATTTGAAGGTATGTCGGCGTTGGAAGAGGTTAGTGATCATGGAGACACAACGGAATTTACTACTGTTGGGGAGCTGCTGGTCACAATGAGAGTTCTTAACACTCAAGTCAAGGCGGATGATATGGAGCAGCAGCGAGAGAATATATTCCATATACGATGTCATATCAACAATAAGGTATGTAGTATGATAACTGATGGAGGTAGTTGTACAAATGTAGCTAGCACGACCTTAGTTGAGAAATTGGGATTGGTATTACTTAAACACCCTAAGTCTTATAAATTACAATGGTTAAATGATAGCGGAGAAGTTAGGGTGAATAAACAAGTAATGATTGCTTTCTCGATTGGGGTTATAGTGATAAGGTTGTATGTGATGTAGTGTCTATGCAAGCCGGTCATATCTTGTTGGGAAGACCATGGCAGTATGATAGAAAAGTTACACATGATGGGTATAGGAACCGGTATAGCTTTGTTAAAGGGGAGGTCTATTATTCTTGTGCTATTAACACCGGCACAAGTTTATGAGGACCAAATTAGGTTGAGAAATGATGAAGAGAAAACAGCAAGAGAGTTTGGAAAAATGAGAGAAAACAGCAAGCTAGTGAGTAAGAGAGAAAATGGTGAGGTAGCTGAGAGTGGGGAGAAGAGAGAGAGGCGACATGAGATGAGAGAAAAAGAGTCAGTTGAGATGAGAGAAATGTCGAAAGAAAACTTCTTTGCTAGTGGGAGTGAATTGAAAAATGCTATAGTTGATAAAAAAAAAGTGTTGTTGTTGGTATACGAGTCACTCCTCAACTTTGAGGAATTAACACACCCCTCCCTAGTTTGGTTGAGTCTTTATTGCAAAAATTCGAAAACGTGTTCCCGGAGGACGTGCCAAGTAGATTGTCACCAATTCAAGGCATCGAACACCAAATCAATTTCATACCGGGAGATGTCCTTCCGCATCGACCAGCTTACCGAAACAATCCCGAAGTAAAAGCAAGTGGAGGAATTGATGAGCAAAGGCTATGTGCGGGAGAGCATGAGCTTATGCGATGTACATGTTCTATTAGTACCGAAGAAGGATGAGACATTGAGGATGTGTGTAGACTGCAGATCTATCAACAACATAACAGTAAAGTATCGTCACCCCATTTCTAGGCTAGATGATATGCTTGATGAATTATATGGTGCTTGTATTTTTAGTAAGATTGATGTTAAAAGTGGGTACCATCAAATTCGCATGCGAAAGGGTGATGAATGGAAAATGGCGTTTAAAACTAAATATGGTATTTATGAGTGGTTGGTTATGCCATTTGGTCTCACTAATGCACCAAGCACGTTTATGCGTTTCATGAATCATATTTTACGTGCTTCTATAGGAAAAATTTTTGTCGTCTATTTTGATGATATTTTAATCTATAGCAAAATTCTAGATGAGCATCGGGATCATTTGAATTGTGTGCTTATAGTGCTTAGGAAAGAACAGTTGTATGCTAATTTCAAGAAATGTACATTTTTCATGGAAAAACTTGTCTTTCCAGGATTTATGGTTTATATTAATGGGGTAGAGGTAGATGAAAAGAAAATTAAAGCTATTAAAAATTGGCCAACACCTAATAGCATAACTGAAATTTGGAGTTTCCATAGATTGGCTAGTTTTTATAGACAGTTTGTAGAGGATTTTAGCACAATCACTACACCACTAACTGAAATTGTTAAGAAGAGCGTAGGTTTTCATTGCGATGATACACAAGAACATGCATTTAATACTATTAAAGATAGATTGTGTAAGGCATCTATTTTGACATTACCTAACTTTAACAAAACTTTCGAGATTGAATGTGATGTATCAGGAATAAGTATTGGAGCAGTGTTGATGCAGGATCACAGGCCTATAACTTACTTCAGTGAAAAGTTTAGTAGAGCAGCTCTGAACTATCCTACATATGACAAGGAGCTGTACTCACTTGTTCGGGCACTGAAAACTTGGCAGCACTACTTGCGGCCTAAGGAGTTCGTGATACACACCAATCATGAGTCGTTGAAGTACTTGCGGGGTCAAGGTAAGTTGAACAAAAGACACGCAAGGTGCATGAAATTCATAGAGTCATTTTCCTACGTCATCAGATATAAACAAGGTAAGGAAAATGTAGTTGCGGATGCGTTGTCATGAAGGTACATACTTCTAAATTCCTTACATGCACGGTTACTTGGCTTTGAACACATTAAGAGCATGTATGTGAGTGATCCTGATTTTTCTGACATTTATGAAGCATGCGATAAAAGGGCTATTGATAAATTTTATAAGTGTGAAGATTATTTGTTTAGGAAAAATAAGTTGTGTATTCATAATTGCTCTATATGTGAATTGTTGGTAAGGAAAGCACACAATGGGGGTCTAATGGGTCACTTTGGGGTACAAAAGACTTTAGATATGTTAGAAGAACATTTTTACTGGCCTAAAATGAGAAGTGTTGTAGAACAAATTTGTGGGAAATGCATAACTTGTAAAAAAGGCCAAGTCTAAGATTTTGTCTCATAGGTTGTATACTCATTTGCATGTACCTAGTGAACCTTGGGTGAATATTTCAATGGATTTCGTGTTGGGTTTACCTAGGACAAAAAGGGGACGAGATTCAATTTTTGTTGTGGTGGATAGGTTTAGTAAAATGGCACACTTTATACCATGTCACAAGACCGATGATAACATCAATATTACAGATCTATTATTTAGGGAGATAGTACGTTTGTATGGGGTCCCTAAAAGTATCGTATCAGGTCGAAATATTAAGTTTTTGAGTCCTTTTTGGTGTGTTCTGTGGAATAAGTTAGGCACTAAATTGTTATTTTTTACAACATGCCACCCACAGACCGATGGACAAAATGAACTAGTCAATAGAACCATGACTCAATTGCTTCGTACGGTGATAAATAAGAACTTGAGGAGTTGGGAGAAGTGTTTACCATTGATTGAATTTGCTTATAATCTACTAACATATTTGGATTTGTTACCATTGTCTGTAAATGAACAAAGTAGCTTGGATGGTAAAAGGAAAGCTGAACTGGTCAAATCACTACACGAGAAAGTTAAGATGCAAATTGAAGAGAAGAGTAAGCTCTTTGCACAGAAAGCAAACAAAGAGAGAATGCACGTGACATTTAGACCAGGAGATTGGGTCTGATACATCTCAAAAATGAGCGTTTTCCGGAACAGGGGAATTCTAAGTTGCAGTCACGTGGAGATGGTCCATTCCAAGTCATCAAGAAGATCAACGACAACACATACAAAGTGGATCTCTCGTGTGAGTATAATATTTCAGCTACATTTAACGTTGTTGATCTCTCTCTACTTGATGCAGATACAGATTCGAAATCAAATCTTTTTGAAGAGGGAGATGATGATATGATCCAGGAGTCTAGTCCGACGAAGCCGAGCTCAGGACGAGACCCGTTGATTATCGAAGGAGGACCGATGATGCAATCAAGGACAAAATGGGTAAATCAAGCAATAGGACTACTTGTACAAGCAACGATGGACGACGTCATGATCTACACGCAAAAAAAGACAAGTTTCATGTTGGGGTCGAGGTCGAAAACCAATTAGATCAATGTGATACAAGCAACCGAAGAATGAGACATACCAGACTTCTAAACGATCGCTTAGAAAAACTAGGCAAGTGGTCGCCCAGACATAACCGAAAGTTGAAGGCAGCCAAAACCTCCTTCCAAGCAACCGCTTGGTATAAACTGGAACCCAAATTTCCTATTTTTGGCGAGAACCTAGTTTCCTTAAAATTCTAATTTTATTGATGTTTTACTATATTTTTGAGATGCACGAATTTTATAGGTTTTCTAACATTAGTATAAATAGTTTTCATTATCATTATTGTAAAAAATTTTGACATTGAATTAAATAATAGGCATATTACTTTCTCTCTTGTTCTTCCATCGAACAACAAATCGAACTTCCAAGATCTAATTCATGTGGTGTTCAAACATCGGATTGTGGAACTTCATTGTGTAACCAAGTGGTTCAGTGCATTTTTGTTATAGTTGGATTTTTTGGTTCACTTTGTTGGGTTCAAATCCACAACCGCGTTATTCATTGGCGTTCTTAGGTTCCCCGTCAATCTAGTTGTGGGTTTCGTAGTCACCGTTACTACGGGATTCGCATGAGAAATTGATTGTTGGTGGGCTATAGATTAAAACCATTTTCCATCTAATTATACTATTTTTATTGGACATGGGCTTAGACAACAGTGGGGTGTAGCCAAGTGTAGCCCATTGCCAAATTCGCCTTGACATTGGTATAAACAAGAATTCAATATGATACTTTGGTTGGCTACTCTATTTAAAATTGGACTAAACTACTTGTACACACAAAGTGTACACTTTGATTGACACCCCTCTATATATCAAAAATCTAGTAGTTAATTGAAAAATTGTAATCAAGATCAATGTACTAAAATCTGTCAACTCACATGAGTATAAATCATTGTGTCGACATATATAATTATATATAATTTGCTTTAAAACAAGAATTTTTTTATGTCTTTTTGCAAGATGTCTTTTGGTGCTTTGCATTCAGCTTTCAAAATAAATTCTTTATTAATCAAATCATCTTGAAATTTGGAAATGCAAAGGACGATTGAGAGAATCTCTTTTTTGATAGTGGAATAGTTCTCTTGAGGACTAGTCAAAACTCCACTATGAAATCGTACCAATTATTCTTAAGATGACTCTTTTGGAATCTGCTTTAATACCCACACCATACCCAATATCTGACGTGTCTGTCTCTACAATAATAGAAGCTTGTGGGTCAAGGATTGAAAGATAGTTTATGCTTTTGAAAGCCGTTTTGACTTTTTGGATTGCAGTAGTACACTCGTGACTCCAAGGGTTCGGGTTCTTTTGTAATCTTTTGAAAAGAGGTGCACACGTTAACCGAATATCTTTAATAAAGTCGGCAACATAATTGACACCAATAAATCTTTGACGACTAGATTTTTCTAAGATTTTGTCAAGAAATTTATCTGCAAACTCAAGACTTCTTTGAATAGGTGTTAAAGTTCCTAGATGAATATGATAACCTAGAAACCTAATTTCTGTTTTACATAAAATAATTTTCTCGGTAGAAATAGTCAATCCATTTTTCTTGACTGTATGAATGAATGTATGAATATACTTGAAACGTTGTTCTAAACTTTCATAATAAATTAGAACATCATCAATGTAAACAATAATAAATTTTTGAAAAGGATTGAAAATATCATTCATAATTTTTTGAAATTCAGAAGAAACGTTTTTTAGACCAAATAGCATAACATTCTATTCATATTGACCAAAATGAACATTGAATGCAGTTTTGTATTTATCTTCTTCTTTAATTTAAATTTTTCAGAAACCAAACTTCATATCGAATTTTGAAAAGATAATAGCTTTGAAGAGTCGATTTAAAAGATCTTTATTTTGAGGTAAAAGATATTGAATCCATTGAAGGGCAATATTAAGAAGCTTGTAATTGATAAGAAGACGTTGAGCTCCTCTCTCAATTTCTACAGAATTGTTAACATAGAAAGCAAAGCAACTCCAAGGAGACTTGCTTGACTAAATGAGACATGTTTCAAGAAGATCATTGATTTCCTTAATAGAGAAATCAAGTAATTCTTTATTCATTTGAATAGATCGAGATTTTGTAGGGATTTTTGACTCAATAAAATCAGAATTGTAAGGAATAGAAACTATGTTTCTTTTTATTTCAAAAAGCATTTGGTATAGTAGAACAAATTTATTCTTCAATGTCTTTGAAGTTTTGAAGTTTTTTCTTTTACTGAAATTTTTTTTAATTGTTCTTAAATTATTTGAAATTTGATTTCTTCTTTAAGAAATCTAATATGATTTTTCTTAAAATTAATATTACTAATATTTTTTTGAAATAGAGGATTCTTTTAAAGAGTTTACCTCTTTATAAGGAGGATTTGTAAATTTGAAAAATATTTCTTGACCAAAAATATTTGTAGTAAGTCATTTTGAATCGTTTGAAAATGATAAATTTGATCAATAAAATGAATACCAAGAATTACTTCTTGATCTAAATCTTTAACAAGATAAAATATATTTTTGAATTACAAACATGGGCTTTTGAAAGTTTATATTGAATATTGAGCTTTCTTCCACTATCACCATAAAGACACTCAGTTGTTTTTTCAAAATACTTTGTAGGGATTAATCATTCTCTCATACAATTTTGATCTGATTCTGAGTCAATCAAAACACGAGTAGAAAGTTTGAATTATTTGTTAACAATAATTGTCATAAGACAATACCATTTTTGGAGTTGAGTGCAATTAATTATATTAACATTTTCTTCTTCAGATTGATCATTATCATTATTCTTAGTATCTCTTCTTAAATTAAATTTATCAAAAGGATTATTAGAATAATAACTAGGATGATAAGAAGCTTCAGAATTATTTTCATCTTCTGAAGAACATTGAATAATATTTTCAGATTTATATTTAAGAATGACAACTTCCATTTTTATTTCTTTCATCTGTTTTTGAAAATCAGAAATTTGATATTTCATAATTTTGACTTCTAATTTTAAGTCAGAACTAGAACTGGATTTAGAATCTTTTTTGAAACGATTCATAACATTTTGAAAAATATCTTCAGGAGGTTTTGAAGTAGAAGGTAAAAGAGTACTAAACTTATTTTTAAGTTTAGGGTCTTGAATTTGATCAATAACATTTTTGAGAAGTTCTTCTTCTTTGGTAAGAACATTTATAACTTTACAACCACAAATTTCTTTTCACTGACTAAAAGAAGAGTTGGAAGAAGAAGAAGACTTAGCATCAGAATCTTCTTGAAGTTGATAAATCCGTTCTAATTCTAATTCAGAATTAGATTTTTCATCAGAAATAGAATTGATAAGATTGAGAAGTTCAAGTTTAATATTTCATCAATTTGAAAATTATTAATCCTTCCTTTCATAGGACATTTATTAGAGTAATAACCAGTTTGATGGCATTTCCAACAAATAATTTTTGAATTTTTTGAAATTTTCTTTTTGGGAAATCTTTTTGGATTTTTTTAATAAGGTTTTTGAAAATTCCTTTCATTTGAATAAAACTTTCTTTTTTGAAATTTTTTCTTTTAAAAAGTTCTTTTCTTAAAGCAAGAAGGAGGTATAATTTTCTCGTACCCACATTGATCACAAAATGATTCTAGTTCTTTACGACCTAGAGATCTTTCCTCTTTTATTTTGGCCTCGAGTTTAAAATCATTACATATAGCTAACCCTTCTCCATTAATAATATTTACAATTTGTCCATAAGTAAGTTTTTCATCGTCTGGACATTTTTTTTAAATAATATTTTGAATTATTTCTGCAAATAATTTAGGAAGTCCAACAACAAATCTTTCTTTCTAAAAATTTTGATCATAATCTTTTCTCATCAAGACTCTTGTAAAAAACATGTCTTCATACCAGCGAAAATCTTGTAAGCTTGGACATCTGAGATTCATAAGAATTTCATAATTTCTTTCTAAAAAATCAGTTGGTACTCCAACAAAATGTTTAATAATTGAGTAAATAATAGTAGAAAAACTATCACTGCTACCATCAGGTTTAACTGCAGTAGCAACAATGGTTCTTTCTTCTTCGGTAATATAATTATACCACCAACTTTTTAGTTCGCCAGTAAAACCTGTAATAATACCATTGTAGGCTTGAGAAGCATTCATCCTAGTAGCCATGAAAGTATTATAACAAATAATCATTTTTTCAGTGATTTGAATAATTTGATATTTAGTTAAGCCATCAATATTCCATTCTATGACAGTTTTTCCATCATAAGAATAGTGTTTTGAATACTCTTTTTCAAATAGCAAATCGGGAGTAGTATTTTGAGGATAAAAAGGAGGAATATTTGGAGAAGTTTTATAATTTTGATTACCTCTTATTTTATTAATATGAGGTATTTCATCATCAAGAAATTGAGCTTCAAATTCATCAGTGGTATTGATATTATTAGAGGAAGAGGAAGTGGAAGTGTTAACTTGGATAATGGAGAAAAAAAATATTTTAAAACATTTGTTTCATTATTGAAAGTATTATTTGGAGAAACTTTTGGAATATGACATAAACAAGTTTGTCCAATAACTTTCTTTTTAGATTTTTTGGAAGTAGAGGATGCCTCACTTTCATAATTTATTTCAATTATGTTAAGTTAAGTACAAACATTTTGTAAAACAACATTAATATAGTTGTTTTGAGTTTGAATATTTTTAATATTTTTTTAGCAACAACCAAAGAGTCATATGGCCGTTCTAAAAATACACGTTTGAGGGAGAAACAAGAATTTTTGTGTTTCCATGAGAAACAACAATTTCTTGCATATGAGGATGACAAGCCTGGATAGCATCACCTGTCGATGTTTTCCAAGTCTGTTTTGAAATATTAGTATTTTGAATTGATTTATTCTTAGTGAGCTTGGATTTTTTGTTGTGAACATTGAAATAAGTTCACTCATAGAAATTTAAATCTTCTAAAAAAGCATAAAATTCTTCCAAGATTCAATCTCATCTTTTGAAAAACTTTTTTGAAAGATTTTTCTAATTTTTTTAATTTCAAGTGTTTGATCAGTTTTAAATTCATTTCTTCTATTGATACTAGAAGAAATAACATTACATTGCTAATCAAGAAAAGCAGGTAACAAATCAGACAAAGTAGGCAAAGTAGGAGGTTCTAATTCATCATCTTTGTCGCTAGTACCATATTGAGGTTTTGATAACATAATTTTGAGTAAAATCAAATCTTCATATTTCATAGATAGAACTCTTATCTATCTTTGGAATAGTCCAATTATGAAGTTTTTGTTCAATTTGAGATATTTGAAGTTCATGAGTATTTGATGCAGATGTAGATGCTTCATATAATTCTTCTTCATTTTGAAAAATATTTGAAAAATTATTATTTTTTATTTCTTCTCCACTATTTCTACTTCTACTTAACCAACTTTAAATTGAAGACATGATAGCAAAGCAAAATAAAAATAACGTACCATATTTTTCAAAGAGTAGAAGGATAAACAGAGTCTTTCCAAACCAACAAACGGGACCACCCAATGCTCTATCAGGCTAAATGGGCTAACCAATGCACACAGTAGACATCCAGGTTTGACACAGCACACCATATCTCACTCAGTATCTAAATGATAGGTAACTCATATATATATATATATATATAGCATGGTTAAAAAAAATCTGGTTATTGAACATTCAGTGGATTGAATAATCGATTTGACATCATGTATTTCTACTTAATGATTGGGGACAGACATAATGCTACCATTGAAAAAATAATATTCAAATCCACATTATTTATCCAAATCCCATCTCCGAAAGTTGTCTCAAAATGCATCCCCCCGGCTCCAGAAGTTTGGTGACAAAGACTGTGCTTCCATTGATAAAATAAATTTTAAAAAAATGACATAATATTCAAATCAACATTATTCATGCAACAACCCCATCTCCAAAAGTTGTCTCAAATGAATCCTCCTGGCGTCCACCAACTTCTAAAAATCGTGTTGCTGTGCCAGAGGTGGCACCGACCCTCACAATAGGGGGTAGGTCCCACTATTTTTTTTTTTTTTTAAATTCATGCGGGGCCCACGCTTGTGAGGATCGGTCAAAAGAGTGAGCAGCTACAGTTCTGGCAAATCAGCAAAATTCCACTCCTAATTAATGCAAATTGTAAGTCAAAAAGGATGTGTTTGGCACAAGAAATAAGTAGCTAGTTCTTGAACTTTTTGTACGATTTTCTTCTCCTTCGTCGTGCTCTTTATTGGAATTTATAATAGTAGCAGCATATTTTATTAATTTTCTTGATAAATTTCAAATGGATCATATCAACATTTTTCTGTAGACATTTTGATGAAGTGGCAAAAGAAAAATTATTAAAAAGCAACATTACAAAGTTCCATATGAAATTTTAATTTTTATTACTTGCTTGATACGATGTTGACATATATAAATTATTCAAATGTTGAGACTCATCATACAATTATTTATCAATGAATTGATATAGTCAAACATCATCACAAATTTCTTAGCCTACGTTTGGCAGAAAATTTATAAATGATTTATAAATTTAATCAAAATTAAATATTAATTTAACTGTACGTTTACAATTACGACTCATTTACTTTTTGTACGATTTTCTTCTCCTTTGTCGTGCTCTATATTCTTAAAATTCATATTTTTAAAACTCATTTTTAACAATACATTTTTCTATAAAATAATTTTACACGTAAATACAAAAAAAAAAAAAAAAAAAAAAAAAAAAATTTATTTTTTAACCACATATTCTTCAAAAAAAAATCACTATTTTAAAACACATTTTTCCGGGGAAAAAAAAAAATGGGGCTCAAACAGTAATCTCAACTTATAAGTTATAACTATCGATATTAAAGTATAGAATTTGAATTTCTCTTATTCCTCTTCACATTTAAGCTCATGCTACCGAAAGTGCATTTATTCCATTCTTGTTAAACATTTAAAAAAATGGTAAATAAAAGATTTATTTCCCACCAATCAAAAACGGGAAAAGAATTTCTTTTCTACTTTTCCATTCCCAACCGGCAAACATATCCAAAAGAAAATGTACCTTCGCCAGCTCAGCAAAAAGGCTAAGATATTTTACAAAGGGGGGCCGCCCTCCCATGTTTGTTAAGACTTGCGACGAATAAGGCTGTAATAATAAATGAAAAATATCACTTCATACGACATCACATGACATGTGTGGGTGAATGAATGAATGAACCAATTCACCCCTTTGATTCCTCAGTTTCAGTAGCAAAGGATTACTTCAATTGTGTGGTACAGTTTCCTTGGGATTTGCTTTTGCTGATTGTTATGGTGATCAGAGCAGGTGAAGCTGTGGCGTGTGATTACTGCGGGGATAACCAGGCAATACTCTACTGCCGGGCCGATTCCGCCAAGCTGTGTTTGTCATGTGACCAGCACGTGCACTCAGCCAACGCCCTCTCCAAGAAGCATCTCCGCTCACAGATCTGTGACAACTGCGGGTCGGAGCCTGTTTCTGTAAGGTGCGTCACCGACAACTTGGTGTTGTGCCAGGAATGTGATTGGGATGCCCATGGTAGCTGCAATGCGTCCGCCTCGCACGACCGGGTTCCGCTCGAGGAATTTTCGGGTTCCCCGTCGGCGCTAGAGCTGGCGTCGGCCTGGGGATTGGAAATTGAGGGAAAGAAACCGTTGGATTTGACTTCGGGTTCGGACCCGGGATGGTGGGGTGGATTGTTGGAATCTTGGATGAGTAAGGATGGTTTGTCCAGCTCGGTGATGCTTCAGGATCTGATTGTGCCAAACGGAAATTCGGTAGTTGACTCGAATTGTCGTGGCGATATGATGAAGAAGGGAAGCCGTGACTGCGGGAAGCAGAAGCAGGTGATTCTTAAGCAATTACTGGAGTTGTATAATCAAGAATTGGCTGATGGCGGTGGGGAGGATGTTGGGCCGGGCACGCCGAGGTATCAGGGGAATGAGAGTGGGCAATACCAGGAACAACCACAAGAGAAGCAGCAGCAGCAAAATGGGGGTTTTACTTCATTGCTAATGATGCAAAAGCCCCTTAATCCGAAAGAGGAAGATAACATGATATGGAATACAAGCAGCACATCAGATCATGGCGCACAGGTCTTTTTTCTTTCTTTTCAGGGAAATAAATAAATAAATATGTGTGTGTGTGTGTAATTATATTTAATTCTTCTTGTTGTGTTGAATGATTTCAGGCGTATTATGGAATACAAGTTGGATTAGTGCTTGATAGTTTGAGAAGATGGGATTATCTTTAGTTTGTATGACTTGATAAAGTTCATACTTTTTAAGTTTTTGGAGGTCTATACATAAGTAATTAGAGACTGGTCATGAAAAAGTGTGTAGTATTATAATGTTAATGGCTTTTCTTTTGAAGGCATTTCATACAAGAAAAATGCTTTTTGGAAGATATTCTTAGCATAATTTGTCATCAAATGCTGAATCAGATATGTGAGGGGACCAAAGGAACAATGGTTTTTCTTGCCAGTTAAAGATTGCTCATTCTTTCTCCTTTCCCTCCACCCCTTCAAATTAGTGTTTAACATATCACTCGGCATTTTGGATTTGTTCCATCACTTTTCATACCCTTATTGCTTGAACTTAGTTTAATCGGTTTTATGTTAACTTGAGGAAATCCAAGGTCTGTTTTTATCTCATCACTCTGAATTGGCATTTTGCACTGTTCCACATAGGTTGTAAATTTCTATACAAACATTAAGAAAATAAATGGCAATGGCATACTCACAGCACAATAGATTCTCATTGTTGTTTTCCTTTATTTTTCTTACGTTCATGTGTGTTTATACATTATTTATTTGATCTTATCAAGAATTCGATTGGGTAGAAATTTACTGGTCATTGCTGTTGCACTTGGTTTTGCAGATATGGGATTTTAATTTGGGGCAATTGAGGGGCCATGAGGATTCTAGTGCACTAGATTTGGAATACGGTGCAGGTGACCAATACATGCTGCAAAATTATGGAAAACCACTAAAAGGTGTGTCCTTGGCAACTAGAAGAGGAGTAGCCCTGCCTGGAGTAAACTTTCCAATTGCACATGAGAATGCCCTATCTTTTAATGTAAGTGGTTCTTCTGTGGCAATCTCCGATTTTATAGTTTTTTTTCTCATAGATTCATTGCTGATTATTTCATGCAACTTCATTACGGTATAAGAAAATTTTTGGCTCTGCCCAGTTTGAAGAGACAATGACAACTGCCAATGTCTATATGCCGTCTTTAACTCTACATATCAGCTTAGTTATTTTTCTTACCATCTTTATTTACTCATTAGTTAGAATTGTCATTCAAACAAGCAATCAATGAGAAGACAAAATAATCAAATGTTAAATTATGTTGATTGTTATTAATAGCTACATAGTATTTTGTCTACTTTTCAGAAACTTGTAAAACAAAATTAGAAAGATGAAATCAATGCAATTATGGTTTCATAAAACTTTTGGAACATGGTAAATTCACTAGAAAAGTGGAATTAAAGGGGAAAAATTTTTTTTGAAGGGATAAGGATGTGCTTGTGATAAAACCTCCTTTCAACCATTCTTGGATCAACCCTTCACTCTGCAAAGAAAAACTCTACTCAAGCATTCTGTTGTCAAGCCTCAAGAAAAGACAAGTCCTAACTATTTTTAGTACTCTCGGAATTTACTTGTCAAATGAGCTGCACTACTTGGACCTGAGAATGGGTATCACATGTGGTTATGTGTCATACATGGCCAACATGAAAACATGAACTTTTTTTACTTATTCTTATGATAAATGATGCCTAACACCATTTAAACTTTAGAAATTCTCAATTCGCAAATATCTGAAGTGGGCATGGAAGAAGTTAGGTGGCATCAATATGACTTGAACCCTTGTTCGAGTTTTTGTGTCCAACATGGGTTGTTAATGCATTAAATTAGTATATGAAAGAAACATAGTGAAGGGGCTTGTTAACGATTTTGTTCCGTGTTTTGGATTCTCTACTTTGTCATATAATATCATCTGTAGCTAAAAATGTGATATACGTTGTTGAACTGTAGAGTACCTCAAATAACCCAACAGCAAGCCAGGGGCTTGCAATATCTGAGAGCAATAATTTACCAGCATCGAGACCAAAATCATGTTCAGGTTCTGCTAGGCCCAATTGCTCTGGTAGCTCAAAAGACATCCATTTTGTGGATCATTCTATTTTGGTGAAAAACGAAAGCACAACAGCAGCAATAACTAAAGCTGATATGGAGCTTCTGGCAAAGAACAGAGGAAATGCTATGCAACGTTACAAGGAAAAGAAGAAAACCCGGAGGTACCTATTTACTCTTATTTTCCTTTTAGCATATTTCCATGCCTACATTTTTTTCCCCCAACGGATTTACGATGTGCTTTATCTGATAATAATGATGTTTTGTAACCAGATATGATAAGCATATACGGTATGAATCAAGGAAAGAAAGAGCTGATACGAGGAAGCGATTCAAAGGTCGATTTGTGAAGGCTAGTGAAGCTGCAGATGGATAGGCAACTGAATATCTACAATTCCGATATCACATATCACTTGCTTTGCCTGTATGGTATAACTTTGTATAGCCACGTGGTCTCGTCCAAACAAGCTGTGTGATTTTCCCAAGTGCTCTCTGTGCGGTTGTGCGCATATAGTTGCATGCAATGATGCACACATGACCCCATCTTATGGGACGATCTTATTGTGTCAATGGGTAAGATGATGGCGTTCTGTATCAGAATTATGTAAGCCCTGAATGATTGCTTGAAATGACTGGACCTGTTCACATACTAAGCTGATCCAAACAAAAAATTCGACAATCTCTTTGAAATTGAGAATCTATCACCACCTGTCTTTTTCTCCTCTTTATCATGATTTCTTATAATTTTCCCTTGGACGAATTTCTGTAGTAGATTAAGTTGTTAGAGAGAGGACGATTTTATTAGTTTAAATTGTCTTCAACACGGTGCATCATGGGGCTGTTTGGCGTTCCATAAAGAATCCCCTTTCTTGATGCATTGGTTGAATCCTTGAGGAGCAAGTCGCAATATATGGTACTTAATCAAGTGGGGCAGTGTCATTAATATAGGATTGTCATTCACGAGAAATCTACTGTTAAATTTACAACAAAATAAGTCTGACTCTGTATTTACTGTGGATCACATTATATACTACCTTCTCGAGGAGAAGGGTTTAAAGTGATTCAACCTGCCAGATCCCTGTACAAGCAACTTCAATTTCATGTCGAATTTACTGAGTTTGGTGATTATGGACCCCAATTTGTAAGGCATATCTTGTGTCAAGTTTGAAATTTGGAGTTTAAACTAGTCATCAAAGCACTCAACAAACTAAACAAGCCTACTAAGTATTTTGAAATTTTCATGAAGTTGGAGTTAAGGCACTCGTGAAAATTTCCTCTCTGATCATGTGAGTGCTTTTAATGTTATACAAGAACTCATACCGTTCACCATTGATTCCATCGATACTCTTTATTTCCTTACAATTTGATGTGCCTTATGCACTTGATTGCTCATCTCATGATTCTTGAAGCAGCACTTGAAAAATGGACGTGTCCTTGTTTCTCCTTAAGAATGCTCTAGGATCCAGGATGAAGAAAAGCTTCAGGAAGTTCTGCAATGGAGAAGGTTCTACCTCGACCCTCAACCAGCAATCGGTCGATCATAATGGCTCCTCTTATGCGGTGGCAAAATCACCCGTAAGGGAAAGCCAGCCGACTTTGGAGGAGATGATTTTGCAGTTAGAATTGGAAGAGAAGATGGCCAGGACCGCAAAATTTGATGAATGTAATGGTATCCAGCACCACCGGATGTCGTGTGTGTCAGCAGTTCTGATATCCTAAGAACTGCGAGGAGCGCGTTAAATCAGTACCCTCGATTCTCTCTGGATGGAAGAGATTCCATGTATCAATCTTCATTTAGAAACTTGGCACCTATCAACACAAGGATAGGTGATCTAGCTGCAGAGAGAACTCGAAGATTGCCTGCTATTATAGGCGGAGAGAGCGTGATCTGGTGTAAACCCGGGGTAGTGGCTAAATTGATGGGTCTTGAGGCCATGCCAATTCCAGTAAATAGCATAAGCCACAGGAGAGAGAGACTGAGCAGCATCATAAAGAAGCAAAATCTAAGGAGAAGAGCTGAAAGACATGAAATTGAAAGAAGAAGGCTTGTGAATGATGCAAATGCTTGTTTTGGCACGAGGAGAAGGATATCGACAGGCTCTTGTTCAAAAACGGGAAGATACTGTGTAATGAAGCCGATAGCTGGGGTGCCTCTAAATGGTGAAGTAGGCTGGCCAATGCGGCATTTTGCGAAGAACTTCTAAGCTTTTTGTGAGATCACTATCTTGAATTGGATCAGTTTGTAGCCAAGGAGAACAAATGATGTTAAATTGTTATGCTATTTCTTGTTACGCTTCTACTTGTTATACGTAAGGACTTCATCCCCAGAGTAAAACTGAATCCAAAATAAAGCAGCCCAGAAAAGTTTATGATTTCATATGCAAAATAAAGCATTTTTTTTTTTGTGTGTCAACTACATTTGCAGCTTATAAATGTTTTCTGAATTTGGGGAATGAGATTTCTTGAATGCCTTCATAAATTTCTCCTCTGTTCTACCAGCAAATAAGCGTACTTTTAATTATTTTGATGGTTATTAAATACTCTGTAAATTCACCATCTGCATTCATTTCTTTTAAGTTCTAACTTAAATACCTGGCATTAGATTTTATTGTTAAAAACTATTCCTCGACTAAACTTTTCAATCAAGTCAATTACAGACTTTTCATCCTTGAAGGAAAACAGATTTTCTAGATTGTTGAAAGTGAAAATTCCAATAGTGCAAGGCCTGCTATCAAAATTAAAGGCGTAGATCATTATTGTAGAACAGTTTTCAATTGAATCTTGTTCAATCTGTACAGCGTCATTTCAAACAAGGATTTGTGTCGTGTGTAAAATGCAATCTAATGCTATTAGTCATGTAATCTTGTCACAGAAAATTTTGAAAAGTTCATTCCAAAATTGGCCTTCATATCATAGAAAACAATACGAAATTTCTAATACAATGTAGCACCAGATAGCAAATTTAACATACTGGAGACTTCATATTTAACTAACAAGAATTGAATACTAACCAGTACGTGTTTAATCATATCAACAAGATTGACAGAAGTGCCTTGGATGACAAATGAGTTATTACCTCACACTTGCCTTGCATTTATATTATCTACGATAATGGGTGTTGAAGGAGGTGAAGAAATTCCTCCAGTCATCTTCAAATTTTGAGAAGCTTCTAAAGGTATGTGCAATGTTGATTCTTTTCGACCTCCAGAGGGAATAGAATAACTGCGAGAAATAGTCTGAGGCAGCATTGAAATTGTAGATGTTGCTGAAGACATTGCTGGTATGTTTGCAGCAGGTAGCTCACAACCTTTTGATATCAAAGGGCCTGTATGAGCCATGCGATTCGAGAGCCTTTTAGAACCTAAATGAGCCGGGGGTAGAGGCAGCTCATGAAGTTCGCTTATTATAGGCGATGACTGGAAAGTAGGCGAAAAATGTGATGATAATTTGGGCATTGACATTGGCGGAGGTTGTGGAGTGCGCAATATAGACCCAGAAAATGGCAGAGGATATTCTGCTGAAGTGATATGACCACTGTAAGATAAATTTGGGTTCTTCGGCCAGGGCTTGCCTGTTATTGGATCAGAGAAACTCTGTCGTTTGACTTTTCTAGTATCGGACGCAACATTTGGATCAAACTGTTTCCATGAGAAGCCATCTGATAATGAAGGGGGCACCCGACTGCTTTTTGTATTGTAATTGCTCTCTTTGAGCACCTGTTTTGCATCTAAGATGATAGGTCCGGATAATTTCTCATTTGCTACTAGTTTTTCATAGTTATTTTGGTTCAGAGGAGATGAATGCCACAAGTTATGGCTCGCTTGTTTCTGTTGTGACACTTCAGCGTCTGCCTTCCCAGAACCAAGACTCTTTGCCTCAACCGGTGTGGGTAGCACATATGATGTAAACCTGCGTGATGGAGAAGGCACCATCTGTATCGGCCGCCCAGATGGATCGAGATTCTTCTCACGAAAGAGAGGTGCTGATTGGCTGATCATCATATTCTCTCTGCGGAGGGCAAAAGAGTTTCGACCAATACTTCTTTCCAAATTTTCCTGAAACAAGTGCAATAAGGGCATATCAAGAGCGTGGCTCAATATTCTCAGAGGTACCAGAGATCACATAGACTCAGCAGTATAACAGTTTAATTGGATAACCATAAAAACAACAGCTACCTTTTTCAATACGCAGCAAATGGAATTGTAGCTAAACAGAAATTAAACCAATTCTCTATAAGTAAACACAGCTTCACGTGTGTCGTATGCCTAGTTCATGTGTCACTAGACACCATTGGATACGCAAAACCCTTTTTGCACAGATTCAGGCTGTAAATTGTGCAACCTTTCAATCCATTCATGATCTTCCTAGTGGTGCTTTCTTCTCATTCAAGACCTTACATAAAAATGGCCTCAAGTCCATTCATTATCTTCCTCACAGTCATATTCATTTCCCTTTTGAGCCTGAACCCTTAATAGATTTTGAAAGCTGCAACTTTGACTTCACTCTACTACCGCGTATGCTTTCAACATGTCCTCGGTCATTGGATAGTGCAGTAATGAATAACACTTAGCCCATGTTTGACAACCATTAAAACGAAACTCTTTTTTCTTCAAACTCATTTTCAACCACACATTCCCACAATAAAATATTATGCACATAAATACAAAACTTTTTCTCACTTGTTAACCACACATTCTCCAAAAAATCACTATTTCAAAACTCATTATCCCCCAGAAAAAAAAAACATTTTTAATGGTTGTCAAACAGAGGCTAAGGTGTCTGCAAAACTGTCCCCATCGACAGGGTAAAGAAAAAAACATACCTTCTTAAATAACTTGACATGACAAATGTCAGCCATCCAGGGACATCAACCTTGGAACGGTACAATTTCCGGTTGATTTATTCAGGTGCTCTAGGTCACTATGTACTTCATTTGACCTATTAATTTGAATTACTTAACTAGATGAATTAGAATAATAGATATCTTGCCTTATCATATTCAGAATATACTGTCTCCATTGACTTGTTAGCATCTTGCTTTCCTATTTTAGGATGTCACAACTCCCAGTATTAAATCAAACTAACTTTTCTGAAGCACAACCTTAACTAAAAGACAAGTTGAAAGTAGGTAGAAGATAAAAAAAAAAAAAAAAAAAAAAAAAGGCATAAATTTTGAAATTTATACTTCAAAATAGCATGTATGACAAGTTGAATTGGCAACAAGTATCTTTTTGGGAGAGGGGAAGGAGGAGATTGGGCCATGTAGGATCATTACCTCAGCTGAACCTAATTTAGTGCTGGGAGGAGATGTAGTATCCACATTATCCAACTGCAAATGAATATAATATTTTATAGTAACTGCACTTTTAAACCAAAGTGATAAATGATTTGATATACCATGATACAAAGATATGTAATATGCCAGATGAAGACAAAGCTTAATTAATCATCTCCTAAAGAATTAATTGCATCTAAATGGAAAGAAAACAATCTGCTAATAATATAATAATCTCTCCAAAAAGAATTAGAAATAATAGAAGTAGAGGAATCCAAAATTAATGGTAACAATAGAGGCCTAACATAATCGTCCATTTGTCCTATATCAATACCAAGACCCACGGAAGTCTTACCACCATTGAGGTTGTAGAAACTTCTAGAACTGCACTATTTAGTTCATGGTTAAAACTCAATTCTCCATCATCATGACTTTCAGAATCATCTACAGTACCATCATCCTCGTCGTTGCCATCATCATCAACATCACCCCAGTCATCTTCAAGTCCGCTAAACTGGTAATCAACATGCTGATGTTCAGCGACCATTTTGATTTGTGGCTCAATTGCCTCAAGAGATTTGAGAGCCTTCTTGAAGAATGACAACTATCATGAAGAATAAACATAATAACATATTACTAAAGCTACAACACAAATGAAATATACAGGGCATATATAATCTCCTGTGCAAAGAAGAAAAAGACCTGCGCAGCATGATGGCGAGCTGCCTGAGTTAGAAGACTGCGGGATTGTCCTTGCTTTAGCGATTTCATACGGAATACAAATGCATTTGCCGCCTCCTCATATTCATTCTGAGCTACTTGAAACTGTTGTGAAGAAAAACGCTCTCCTCTGCTACCTTTCAACTTCCCCTGCTCTATATATGTCATCAGATTCTCATATATTTCTCTGAAGGGCATAAATTCAAATTAAAAAACATGCTCAAGAAGTTCAGAAGAAGTAATATACTAAGGAAATAAAAAAAAGTTGGACCTTTTATGATCACATCGCCTCTTCATCTCCTGTATACAGGAGGAAAGATCCAAGTAAAAAGCCCAAATAAGTGTAGAACATCAACAGCTATAGACATAAAAATGCATGCCAAAAGCAATAATATGCTTTAATATCTCTAATAGAGTTACAAATTAGAGGCATTCAATGCACATATTGCAATCTACTATGAGAAACAAACATGACTAAGCACATGTTTGCTGTGCTCAAAAGTTACTTTTCTAGGAAGTGAGTTAAGACTTTGAAAATCATGTTTTGCAAAATAATTTAAAAGTAAGTTTAACATACTTCAAGCGCAGCAAAATACTCTGTAAACCAAAACGAGCAGAATTGTTTACGTTACATTAATAAATCCAGCTGATATAGTACAGCCAGGTACTTGTGAATGAAAAGAAACAATGAATGGGAAGAAAAAAAAAAACTACTTTAAGCAGTCTACTCTTGGCTAGAATCCACACAACTTAAAATTAAAATAATTGAAAGAAGAGGCTAAAGCCAATCAAAATATTTTCAACAAAGGATCACATGCTTCTAATGATAGCACCATAAGATCCAAGCCTGCCATTGAAGGAAATAAGACAGACGCATTATCCTTTCTTACAGGCATTGAAGCTTTTCGCATTCTATAAAATGCTCGTGCTAAAACTAGCAAATTACTAACAATGATGGTACTGACCACAGCTTATTTAAACAAAAGAAGAGAAAAATCAAATTTGAAACTCACTGAACAATCCATGGAACCCACCTCGACTATGCATAGCTCATTAAGAAGAGACTCTGACGGGATCGTGATTGTCTTAAATAAATTAGAGCGCTGAAATGCAGAACGCAGTATTTTAACAAATAGAGGTATGCATTGTGAGAAACAGAAAGAAATCAGAAGTAATTCATACACAAATATGATACGCACATAACCATCAACAAATGTCTGAAGCTCGAGCTGCACTTTTCCCATCATCAACAGAACTTTTCCTGCAGAAAACAGCGATCAGTTGGATTTTGAAGGGGAAAAGAAGAAGAAGCTATAACTGCATTCTAACTAGTTAATATACAAATATGAGAAGCTGATAAAGATTGAGCGATCTTCAAAGGCACAATGTATAAGGTTGCACAAAATTATATTTCATGGAAGCAAAAATAAAAGACAACTTGTTTCTTTAAAAAATGACATCAAGTACTGCAATTCCACTTATGCTATTCATGAAGTCTATCTTGTATTCTCTGGCCTCTTTAATGAAAAGTTAAGATTGGGTACGAAAGTCCAAACTCAAGAATCTAAAACATGAGAAAATCCTTACATTCTTCACTAAAGATTTCATGTTACAAGGTTTGATCCTTCAATTTTTTTTTGGAAAATTTTCGGAGTGTTACGAAAAAGAAAGACAATGAATGTTCAACAGAGAGAGTAGTCCCACACAATCAATGGAGCAAAGAGAAATGCCTTGAATGTAGATATTCAATTTTTTTTGAGAAAAGAAGAGGAAAATCTGATAATTTGCAATCCCAGCATATTTAATATGGCTGAGTTCAAAAGATCAGTTACTGTGCATGATGAAGATTGTGTTTCTGAACCAAACCCAAAAATTTATAAAATATATATATATTAAATAAAGACTCAGAAACGTGTCCTTGTATACCAACCTAATTGATGTATAGTACTTATGGATGCACAAGTCATAAAAACTTCCAGAGGACCATTGGTATAAGCACAATAGAATTTCGACTTACCACTTTCTTCATCATCAATTAATGCTGTTTTCTCAAGCAGACAATCGCCCATTTCTCCCAGTGATTCTGAAAATCCTGAGAGGTGGAATTCATTAGAAAACTTCTTATTAGCTTTGACCTAAATTACTACAAAATTAAAAGAAACACCTCAAATGGATTTCCAAATGCCAAATATTATTTCCAGATTCCAAAATGCTTAAAGAGATGGCCAGAATCGCCTACAGTAATAATCTGACTAGTAATGCAACTTCTTTTGAAAATGAAAACCAAACCCCTGAAATACATAAAGTAAAAACTTGGCCTACTTCAGTGTACCAGTTGAAAATGTTCAATTACGTGCATCAGAAACCAAAAAACCCTTTATCACAGCAAACGTGACCCTAAACAAGAGTTTTAGGCTGATCATTGGAACTATCGGACTTAAAGCCCCACTCTAACACTCTTCATTGTGTCAATGCTTGTGTATAAATTGCAGAATAAAGGGAGTCAGATTTTTTTTTTTTTTTATTGGGGGGGTGGGGGGGGGGGGGGGGGGGGGGGGAATCTATACATCAAATAGAATACCATATACGTTGTTTGCTGTTTCTGCTGCAACTGAAAATAACTTATCATAGCAGTCTCTCAAATCAACCATGTCCTGATACAAAGAAAATCAAAAAATGTCCGCCATTTGTTGGCATCTCAGCATAAACCAGTAGTGTCATTAAAGCATTACATTTGTAACCAACACTAGTGCTACTATCAATAATCTTGATTCTGGGCATTTCAACTAAAAAAGTGATTAAATTGAGGGAAAAAAATATGAGCTTTATACTAGAAATACACATTACATTGAGGTTCCCAAACCAATTCACAAAATTGGTGAAAATACCTGGCTAGCTTGGTCAAGTTCAACAAAAGCAAGAGATTGCTGATGCCTGACCTCTTCCCTTTCATGCCTAACTGCTGCAAATCCTCGCAATTGCTTCTTCAGAGATTTCTTCATCTTGTTCTTTATTCTTTCGCTGGAGAAATATACATAATAGCAACGATTTACGACACCTTTCTGTAACAGTACACGAAGAATTGAAATCTAAAATCTAAAAGAGAGAGAGAAGAGGGTTTCAAACGATTAATTATGTTGCCTACAGGTTTCTACATCAGTTGGAAAACAGAGAGAAACTGAGAAACGTAGCATTTCTTTATTATTTTCCTGTTCAGTTTTTCATTTTCATGAGGCATTGACCAGGAATCAATACGCGTTATCATTAACTATTCAAATCACTCCACCCCATACCATAACAAATCAAATTGTACACATCAGACATCGAGGAAATAGAATTAAGAGCCCGTTTAATGCACATTATTTGAAAAAAAAAATGTATTTTTTTTATGTAATGATGGTGAATATGTGGTTAAAAAGTTATTGATGTGATGAAAAATATTATTTTATTGAAGAATATGTGGTTGAAAATGAGTAGAAGAATGAGAATGAGAATGGAAATCAAACAGGGCCTAAGAATAATTGCGAGATACATACACTATTGAATTAGAATCATGTTAGTGGTATATCGGAATATACATCACGGTGTGGATCTCCCTCACATAGGTAAATATTCGAGTGGATCCCCCACCTATGTGAGGGAGATGTACACCGTGATGTATATTTTATTATGTACCACTCGAATAAAATATTCAAGTGGATCCTCCACCTATGTGAGGAAGATGTGCACCATGATGTATATTTTATTATGTACCACTAGCATAATTCATTGAATTATTTACCGAAAATATTACTATTTTCTTATGCTTTTGATATTAGTACTTGGAATTGAACTTTAAAATTAATTTATTTTCTCTTAAACTTTTTAGTTTTTTAGTTGCAATAATTCAAAAAGATGGAAGTTGTTGAAGAAAATTAATGTAGCTTTGATTATGATCGTAGAATAGATTCCCATTCGAGTCCGGCGGGCCCTACTTAGCGTGGTGAGAGCGTTGGTAGAATTTGACTACTAGGAAAAAAAAAAATTGAACTTAATTTTAAAATGATTTTATGGTTTTTTTAATTCGAGTAAAATATTATTTTTGTGAATACTTGCATGGTCGACATCTTTAAGTGGATCCAACTTCTGAACTTTAAATAATTTTTAAGTTCCTGGTTGAGCCTATTTTTTTAAAATATAAATTTTATAAAAAGTAATTTTTAAAAAAAAATATTTTAGTTAAAAAGTAGGATTTATTTTTAAATTTATGTAAAAATTATTTTATGGAGATAATTTGCAATTAAAAATAAATTTAGAGAAAAATAAATTTTTGAAAAATTTTTTAAACAAGTAGTCTAACAAACAATCAAAGTACGTTTCAATATTTAAATAATTTTATACTACTTTCTATAATAATTTATAGAAATATATAAAATCTTAATGGTTTCAATAAAATTCAAAAATTTCTCCATTAATTGAGGCCCTTTTGTATATGAAAGTTGTCGTGAAACAAAGATAATATCATATTAATCCCATACCAATTTGTTAAAAAAAATATATATATATATATATATATATATATATTATAACCACAATATGAAATAAAGATCATAAGAATTCAAGAACAATATTCTCCTGTTGTATCATTTTTCCCCCCACCGTCCATAGGTCGTTGGGTGTATACACCCCAACCTTGTTCTTCTCTTCGTCTTCCTCGACCTTCCAGGCTGTCCCTTAGAATTTGGCGATAAAATGTCAAAATTGCATTAATCAATGTCAATTTTCCAATGTGAATGATCCTCGAGGATTTATGCTACCAACATATGTATTAACATACTAATCTTTTGTATGGCGAGGGGAACAGTATTTGTAAGGTTATTCACATTTTTCAACGATCACAAATAACACGTGTTGACATGGAACTCTATCGTATTGAAACTTGTTGCACGTGCATTACATTTCCATCTAATAAACTATACGTTGTTTGTTTTTGTCCAACACCTGGTGTAGGAACTCATTTGATGCTAGCACCTATTAAATGAATAAAAAATGTTGTCAAAAATATGAATATCAATAATCGATCAAAATGTTTATTTCCAAAATATAAACATGTTCCAACAAAGTAAATACTTAACCAACAATCAAATAATAATGTACACATGTTTATTTACAATCAGTTATACGTTATTTTGACAAAGAGACAAGATTTACCTTAAGTTTCAACGTGGACTTTACGTTTGTCCTAATTAGCCTTTCAGGTTTTGCCTCTAGGCGAGTGAATGTCCCCTGAGTTGTACTTCTATTCTTGAAAAACCAGGTTTGTATTATATGCCTCAAAAACTCGAATAAATAATCAATAGGGCAATGCTTTATAGATTTTTGTCGTTGAATTGACTGGCTCTACTACGTTTGACATCATAGTTGTGTATCTATTTGTCGATGCATAAGCTCTTGACAACTTATGAAACCTAATCTGCTCCTTCAAATCTGAAATAGTAATGTATCAACTTTGGATTTTGAATCAATTGATTAATGAATAACATTGAAATGAATGAGATATGATGTAAAGTAATCACCAAATCCTTCCTAATACTTTTGTTAATTTTATCAAGTTGTTCCATGTGGTATTCGAATTTATGTTTCGTACAAAATTTTGCTGCTACATTGAAAGGTTTGGCGATGTTCTTCCCATATTGCCCATAAGATGCCCTCAAGTTCTGTAAGATATGATGAGTACAGAATTAGTGTATTACACCGGGGTACACCACGTGAACAGCATGTTCGATGCTCTCATGATGATCTGATACAATACACATATTATCCCTTTCTCCATAAGCTTCCTTGAATTTACGAAGGAACCAGGTCCATGGGTCATTGTTCTTTGAATCCCCCACATCGAATGCTTTGTTCACATCCTGCGTGCATGCTATGAAGAGACTTCCACCGTAACGACCTGTTAAGAAGGTAGCATCAACAATGACAATTGGTTTGCAGTTTCTCCATCCATTTATACACGCACCCATCAACATGAAACCATATCTAAAATGTCCATCCCCGTCAATTTTAATACTCGTCTTCGTTCTGGGATTTTTTCGTTCAAGCTCGTTGAAATACATGGGTAGTCTATTGTATAAATCATTTGGATCGCCCATAACCTCTTCCAATGCGTGCTCTCTTGCTTTCCATGCCTTTTCATATTTCATTGTCAATCCATACGTTGTTGCCATGTCATGCATGATGTCTACAGGAGTATAGATCGTCTTAGCGGATGTGTATTTGTACTTTATGCAGTCACTAATTAACGTACTATTTGCTTACCTATGATCTCAGATAACTATATCCATTGTGCAGTTATGTTCGTGAGGATGTAACAAACTTTGAACATATATGTTTCTCCCATTCTTGACGACCTAAACTTCCTCTTGCATGAGTCAACAACATATACTCGCGATGGTCGGACTTGTAAACCCTATACTGGAAGTTGTTCTTTAATGCATAAAAGCAATGGTGCTCTTCAACAATTTTTTTCCTAAAATATTTGATTTTCAGTGACTGATTCAATTTTGTGCAGTAGGGGCAGGGATCTCAGCGCCAAGGTGCCAGCTCTGGGCGCCAAGCAGGACTCTTGGCGCCATGGCGCCACTCACCCGGATATAAATATATACCAACAATTTTACCTATTCTTAGTGTGAAAAAAAGAGAGGAAAAATAGAGAGAGCTGAGAGTGAATCTACAAGTCTTCTCTTGGGTAAAAATTCATGCTCTTTTCTTTATTCTTGGGACTAACTTGTTGGTTGTGCAAGTAGTTGAATTATTCATATATATTAAAATCTCTATTTCGCCCAAATTTTTTCTTCTTCAATATTAACTTGTGGGATTTTCCAACCAAGTGGTTGCTTACAAATCTGGTTGAAGGTATTAATCTGGGTGAGTTTTCTAACAATTTGGTATCAGAGCTGCTTATCAGATCATGGTGGTAAAGCTTCGATTTGAAGTGGTTGACTTGAGTCTTGTGTTGAAAACAAGGTGTTTGTTGAAATCCCTGAGAGAACAAGTTGGCGAAATTCCTATAAACAAGTGGATAAATGACGTCTACTAGTGGAGCAGTTAAAGTTGGGAAGTATGAGATAGAGAAATTCAATAGGAAGAATGATTTTTCCTATTAGAGAATACAAATAAAAAATTTGTTGATTTCTCAAAAATTGCACAAAGCTTTGGCGGGTAAAGAAAAAAAGCACAAAGATATGTCCGATGAGGATTGGGAAGAGCTAGATCTTGAAGCTCGAGCGTCGATCATTCTATGCATTGAAAGAGATGTTGCCTTCTTGGTTGATGGTGAGACAATGGCTTCGGAGGTATGGACAAAGTTGGAGACAAATTTCATGACAAAAACTCTAACTAATTGGATCTACTTGAAGTCCAAATTGTATACTTGCAAGATTAATAAAGGTACACCAATCCGAGAGTACGTCAGCAAGTTTGATAGGTGCATATCAGATTTGAAGGACATTGATGTGAAAGTAGATGATGAGGATCAAGCACTTCTACTACTTCTTTTACTGCCGAAGTCTTATGAGAACCTAGTACAAATATTGATGCTTGTGGGTGACAAACTTACGATGGATGAAACTAGAACGTCGCTTCTGGCGGATGATCTTCGAAAGATTGCAACTAGTAGCATGAATGCTAGTGGTAACAAAGAGCAAGCACAAGGGTTGTTTGTAAGAGGTAGAAGCAATGAGCGAGCAAAAGGCAAGGGAGGAAAGTCTAGATCGAGTTCTAGACCTCTTTACAGAAAGGCCGTGTTTTAAATGCGACGAGTTTGGACATTTCAAGGTGAATTGTACTAACAAAAGAGCGGGATGAAAAAAGAAAAACAAGAACAACAATAACGAGAAGGTACAAGTTAAGCAAGAGGTTAGTTATGCCTCGGAAGGAGGGGGCAGCGATGAGTGTTACTTCATCTCTTGTGATGAAGAAATCTCCGATCAGTGGATTCTCGATTCTGGTTGCTCTTACTATATGTGTCCAAATAAGAAGTGGTTCACTACCTATAAAAGTATTGATGGTAGAACCGTGTTGATGGAGAATAACCATTCTTGTAAAACGATGGGGCTTGGTTCAATTAGAATCGAAATGCATGATGGAGTGGTTAGAACATTAATAGATGTAAGACATGTTCCTGATTTGCGAAAGAATATTATTTCTGTTGGTGCCTCGGACTCCGGTGGCTGTAAAATAGTTACATGGAATGGAGTAAAGAAGGTTGTTCATGGTTCTTTGGTAGTGATGAAAGGTATTTGTCAAGGCAATCTCTATGCTCTTTATAGTACTACAGTTACAGGAAATATAGCAGTTGGAATAAGTGGAAGTGGTGGAGACCCATGTGAGTGCACTTGACTATGGCATAGGCGGCTTGGGCATATATCAGAAAAAGCCTAGATCTGCTCAGTAAGGAAGGTTTGCTAAAGAAGTTGAAGAAGCATTGCATAGATTTTTGTGAGCATTGCGTGTATGGTAAAGCACATCGGGTTCAGTTCAAGTCAAGTAAACATAGAAGTAGAGGTATATTAAACTATGTGCATACAGATGTTTGGGGTCCGACTTCGGTCACTTCCAAAGGTCGTTCCAAGTACTTTGTCACGTTTGTTGATAACTATTCTAGGTATGTGATCGGATTTAAATCGTATGCCGCAAGCGCACAGGTCGGGAACAAGTAGCAATAGTGGACCTTTTAAATCCGAATGTCGATCCCTCAGAGAGTATTGTTTTCAATTACGAGTATATTTGTTTCAAATTAACGAAATAGACACACACATTTAAAAATTGAATTTAAAAACTTTAAAAAAAAAATACTAAAAACACGATTTTGAATTTAAAATATTAAAATAATACTTTAAAAAGTGGAAGATTTGATTTGAAAAGATGTTGAAATTTATGATTTCATTTAACCGTTTATGTCATTAATATCAAGCCAATTATGTGCCGATGTAAATTACCAAAATAAATAATTAGACCCGATTCTCCAATCTTAGTTGATAACCTCTTTCAAGCGATATCGACCTTATTGATTAAGTTATCCACAAATCTATATGCAGATAAAAACTTAACCAAAGCATTAAATTATTGTGAGATACTCAAAGGATCACCTAGGGGAGGTATATTTTCTATATTACCCAAAATCACCTAGGGTACTAATTATCTAGGTCTAGCAATGCAACAATCTTTCGATAATTACATAAACCACCTAACCACATCTATATTTGGCCAAATAAATGAAGCATAATCAACAATAATAATTAATACACTATAATTTTGATAACATAAACATCATTCAAAACATAATATAATATTAATGAATATTTGGTTAAACTAATACATAAATTCCAACATAAACAAATTAGTTCATCATTCTAACAAAATAAACAAGAGATTATATTTTACAAAACATTACAAACATTGGAAATTTAATTGAAGGACACAAAAATAAAGATACAACCCTTTTTTAGAATGGATTTGCACTTCTTCAATCCTTTTTCTCCAAGTTTTCTTTGACTAATCCCTTGTTATCCACCACTTTGATTCCTAAAACAACCTACAAATAACAAAATAAAATAAAACTAACAACAACAAGAACAAAAGAAAAATAAAAACTAAAGAAAATAAAAAAGGAAAAAGACGTGAGAGAGATTGAGAGAATTTAGAGAGATGGATTGTTAACACTTTCTTTCTATTTGTGTAGAAAAATAGGATATATATATATATATATATAAAGTCTAAAACTTAGCCCCTAAGTTAAATTAAAATAATATAAATATAAGATATTTTAAGATATTATGTATATTATAATATAAATAAGATATTTAGTATATTTTATAATATAATATATGTTATAAAATAGAGAAAAAGTAGAAGAGAGAATTAAGTCAATAGACTTGTGTGTTTTATTAATGAACAAAGCCCTATATTTATAGGTAAGAATCAGGGATACAATGGTAATAATTTTTAAGGTTGCAGGGGTATAATTGTCATTCACTACAAACCCTAATAAACTTTCTTTTTACAACACACCCCCTTGAATGACACATTACAAAATGTCTGCCTCGTTAAAACCTTGTTTGATAAAAATTCAATGGGACAAAAAAATCAAACGAAGGAAAAAAAGTACAGTTATTTCGAAGTATTAAAAATAAATGCTGCCTCATTAAAACCTTGCTAGGAAAATTCAGTGAGATAAAACCTATGCGAAGGAAAAAGAGTACAGCTACTCCCCCTGATGTTAATCACTGAAAATCTTTGAGTCGGCGCATTCCAATCTAATTTCTTGAATATAGATGTTGGGAATGCTTTTGTGAATAAATTGGCCAAATTGTCACTTGAGCGAATTTGTTGAACATCGATGTTGCCATTCTTCTGAAACTCGTGTGTATGAAAGAATTTTGGAGAAATATGCTTCGTCCTATCGCCTTTGATATAGCCTCCTTTGAGTTGTGCAATACAAGCTGCATTGTCTTCATACAAAATTGTTGGACTATCTTTTGTTGAAATTAACCCACATAATACTTGGATATGATGGGTCATGTTCCTCAACCATACACATTCTCGCCCTACTTCATGGATTGCAATCATTTCAGAATGATTTGAGGATGTTGATGTCAAGGATTGCTTCACAGATCTCCATAATATAGCTGTTCCTCCACGTCTAAACACATATCCTGTTTGTGATTTTACTTTATGTGGGTTAGAAAGATAACCTGCATCTACATATCCCACTAAAACACATCCCGACGTTTGGGAATAAAATAATCTCAAATCAATCGTACCCTTTAGGTAACGAAAAATATGTTTAACACCATTCCAATGTCTTTGAGTTGGTGTAGAGCTATATCTTGCAAGGAGATTTACAGGAAAAGCTATGTCGAATTTAGTGCAGTTTGCAAGATAAGTTAATGTTCCAATTGCACTAAGATATGGTACTTCAGGACCAAGAATTTTTTTTTTCCATCTTCAAGTGGACGAAACAGATCTTTTTTCACATCAAGTGATCGAACAACCATAGGCGATGCCAATGGATGGGCGTTATCCATATAAACCCGTTTTAGAACTTTTTCTGTATATGTAGATTGATGAACAAATAATCCTTCTAGGAAATGTTCAATCTGCAACCCGAGACAAAATTTGATTTTTTTCAAATCATTCATCTCAAATTCATTTTTAAGCAGTTTTGTTGAGCTCTTCAAGAGTTCCGATTGAATTTAAATCATCAACATAAACTGCCGCAATTACAAATCTAATGTTTGTTTTCTTTATGAAAACACATGGGCAGACATCGTCATTTTTATAGCATTCCTTCAACAAATATTCGCTAAGGTGACTCTATCGCATGCTTCCGGATTGTTTCAATCCATATAATGATCTTTGCAATTTAATTGAGAACATTGTTCTCGGGCATGTATCATTTGAGTTATGCTTCAGGCATATTAAATATTTTCAGAGATAACATTAATAGTCATGCCAGCTGAGTTGACTATCACGTATTTCAAATTTCATATATTGTCAAGATAACATGATATAGATTCGTGATTTCATCAACGACGATCTTTGCGAAATTCACTATGTTGAGAGTCGTACATTACAAATTATGACTTCATTTTTCTCATTTTCTTTTCGCATAAGTATATATCTTTAGATTATTGGACTACAGGTCCAAAAACATCATGTTTCTCTAGTAAAATCAATTTAGGATTGCGTCCATTTTATTTGGCCAAACATTACTTCGATCGATATATTTTGACGCATTCGTTTCGATTCCTAATGATTCATATATGATGTAGTACATTATGTACAAAATTGTTGTCAACAACTTTTCGTTTTTCGATTCTATTTCTTACTCCATAACGACATAACTTATTGAGATATCTCAAATTCAATATATCAGGTACCTGAACCTCTTCAGGGGTTTTATAATTTGTTATGTCTAAATATTCATTAAAAGTATATGCCTCTTTAATGAAATCATCTTTGCTAATTGCTCCATTTTTTTTCAAAATTTTTTTTATTAGAATCGAACACATCACGCTTCAGGCATGCCACAGATATATCAAATATAATGATATCAAATTGTCCTCTTAGGACGTCAATTCGTATTGGAGCACTTTGATCCTTTTGATCAGTAAATGCATCTAAATAAATTATCTTTCGAACTTCTGGTTCGAGTGATCTTTTGCGAGAATTTAGATAATTATGCATTTGTACATTATTTTTCAACTTCTTAATTCCTCCCCCCTAATGCTGAAAGAATTGTCCAATCAATTTGACAATAATTTTTTTCAGCATTATAAAATATCACCTATTTGGAATAAGGGTTCAAACTATGCATTTATTCTCAACATTCTTTATTTTTCATCTCAGTGCATTGTGGTGGGTTGATTTTGCATATACTGTACTATCAAAATAATTAGATGAAAAATTAGGCTCTGACCATAAGCCAATTGTAATAGGGAGAACTATGATGTTGGCAATTATGCGTAATAGAATTACCCAAACACAAAGGGAAAAACACTTTGTTCTCAATTAAATTAATTGGAGGCAGGCATTTAACAAACTATAGTGTTAAATCACTTATCGACATCTCAACTAACACGCATTCAAATATTGAGATTTATGCCCACTAGCATTAATAAGACACAGTCTTGATTATATAATTTGAAAATTATGCTCATAACTTGAGCAACAATTTCGCAAACTTCAGGTTGCGAACACCATGCAATCATCTAATATTTGTATCAAATTTATTAGATACAAATAATATGGAGATGGTCAACGTGGTGGGTGACGGGGCCCTATATATCACCCTAATTAATTTTCAAAAATGTAGTGAATTGAATCATATTTTAGCTAGTGGCGTTTAATAATCAATTATCGATAAAGAGAACAAATGATATATATGAATTCATTGGATTGAAGAATCTTCTGGTTCTTTATTGAATATCCATTTGAATTTTAAATTTCGCATCATTATTGATCCAATGATGGTCCAACTGGTCATGCCAATCAAATTGAATTTCTGGTTCAATATAAGATATATTTCAATTATTTAATTTCGAAGAATATGAATAAATATTATATACTCGTATAATACTCAATTAAGAAGAAAAACTAATCAATATCAGTATGATATGTGTTATATGTTTTTCTTCAAAGATAAACATGAATTCATAAATATTTTTCGAACAAATGCTATGTCGAGAGAACATTATATTTAATTATTGCTTCTTCATGAGCAATATGTCAATATTCTTCTGAAATATTGAAAATTATAATATTACACTCTTCGGGAGCAAATAATATATTATTATTTAGAGTAATAAATTAGGTAAGAATTTACTCTTGAGGAGTAAAAACATAATTTATATTAAATCGTATTTATCATACTCTTTGGAGCAAATAGATTTTAATTATAACATCAATATGTAAATACGTATGCAGAAGAATGGACACGTAAAGAAATTGAGTAATTTAATTTGTGATTTTACATAGAAATCGATTAATAATTTAACATTCTTCTAGAATATTGAAGTTGTAATATCATGCTCTTCTGGAGTAAATAATATTATTTTAGAATATCAATATAATGTTGTGCTAATTCATGAGCAACAAAATATTTGTAATATACAGATCTATAAATAACATTATTCGGGACTGTTGAATCGGAGTGTTTTGCTCTTCAGGAGCAATAACGTATTATTGTTTGAAATAATAAATTGTATAAGAATTTACTCTTCGGGAGTAAAGACATAATTTTTAATTATCATCTTCGAGAGCAAGTAAAATATTATTAAAATATAAATAATAGTGTGCTACTTCAGGAGCAACGAATTATTATTTAGAAAATATTAACTTTTCAGGAGTCGTGTATTATTTGTAGAGATGAGCTTCTTCAGGAGCAACAACATTATATTCATTTATGATATCGATCTAAAAAATTTCTCAAATCATCAAATAAACTAGATCTCTTAGAATTCGCTATTCTAGCGCAAGTAATATTCTCCTAGAATATTAACATCATATGAAATTTAATATACATAAATTTTGGATTCTTCAAGAATGACAAAATATTCTTCATGGACATTAATAAGTATAGATGTACGCTTTATTTGGATAATATAATAATATGAATATAATATAAAGTCCATTAGCCGCATAGATATAGAGAAAGAAAAGAAATTAAACCTGGTATGTGGTGTGACACGTGAAACGGATGATGACGTTGATTTATCACAGATGATGACTTTGATTTCTTCCCATCAATTTATCAATGATTATCGGTGCATAGTCATTGTGACTGCCGATTAGTGTATGCTAGGCACAACATAACATGACAATATTTATGATATTGACTTTCCATTGATTTAAGTTGCTGCCTCTTGTTGTTAAAGACAAATCTATACTAAATAGGTTACGTGTTTTCCTTCATGAATAAACACTAATATAAAATAATTTGTTCTTCGAAATATGTACTATTTCGGGAATACGTTGTATTTTACTATTGCTTCTTTACGAGCAATATATCAATGTTCTTCTGGAATATTAAAAATTATAATTCATGCTCTGCAGGAGCAAATAATATTCTTTTGGATTATTAATTATAATGTTGTGCTACTCCAGGAGCAACAACAAACTATTTATAATGGACAAATCTAATATTAACATTCTTCTGGAATATTCATCATAAAGTTGTGCTACTTCAGGAGCAACAACATGATAGAATATTGATTTAAAATTTAAAATGGAACATTTAAAGTTATCTAATTAGGTTAAAAATATTTAATTACCATACATATATTAGGAAAACAAATCTTCACATACACACTAGACATGATAAAAATCTCCAATCATGCATTAATGCAATGGTAATTTGCGCCATAATTATAAATCAGAATATTTTGGAGAAATTTCATAAATATTCTAGGAGCAAAGAGTGAATTATAAAGAATTATTTAACATCATGTTACACATATAATAAATCTGATAGTGGTAATTTGCTACAGTGGAAAAAGAAGACGCATCCATCAATTACTAAAATTATTAACATGCCAATTAAACTATTTCACATAAACCAATACACAAAATTATGGTAAAGTCAAAAAGCTGGGTACAAATGATGGTACCCATGTATATATAATTAAAAATTGAGTAAGTTAGAAAGTAACAAAGAAGCAATTAAATGTTTACTGCTTTAAACAAATAATGAACATGATTTAGCAATTAAATTATTATGGTGTGACTAATCCTAGTATACATAATTACGTAATATGCATATATACTTATAGAATTATGAGTGGGCTAATTACGTTACACCAACCGAAAAGAAAGCACCTATGTGCATAGTGCATTCATTCCCACACAACATTGACCATTGCTGTTACATGGGCTGGGTCTGAATTTGATGGGCTGCTTGAGAAGACGCCTGCTGAAGTTAATGCATACTTGAGCAGTCCAAATGAATATATATCAATGAGAGAGAAAATTTATTGTGTTTGAATAATTTAAAAGAAGAAAATAAGTTGAAAAGTTAAAACTCGCAGCACCCTTCTTCTTCTTTTTCTTTTTTTTTTTTTTTTTTTGTGAAAAAAATAGTAATTAATTAAAAAGCATTCATGCTGATAACGTGTTATAAAATAGAGAAAAAGTAGAAGAGAGAATTAAGTCAATAGACTTGTGTGTGTTTTATTAATGAACAAAGTCCTATATTTATAGGTAAGAATCAGGGATATAATGGTAATAGTTTCTAAGGCTGCAGGGGTATAATTGTCATTCACTACAAACCCTAATAAACTTTCATTTTACAACAATATAGATATTATAGGATATTTTATCATACAAAATAAATATCCTAAAATATTTACCAATAAAAAAGTAGAAAATAATACAAGTTGGGCCAAAATAAAATTCTAATCGTTCTTTTTTTTTACTCCATGCGGCCGCATGGTTATAACTCAAAAATTATTTTGCAGTGTAGTCCCTTCCATATTTTCATGACAGGTCCTTCATCTTTCAAACTTTTGCATTTTAGTCTCCAACTTCAGAATTTTGTTCAATTTAAGTCCTTTTTCTTTTCTTTTCTTTTCGCTCATTTTACTTCTTTCTGGGGTTTTAGCCAACAAAAGTAACAATTACACAATTATAAATAGAAATCTACTCAATTTTATCAATAATAAAGTTTCAAAAGTGTTAAATAAGTGTGTAAAAATACACTTATCAGTATGTTTGGATTTATTTCTTAAAGTATAAGAATAAGGTATTCGACACGTTCAAGAAGTGGAAAGCAATGGTTGAAAACTTAATAGGCAAGAAATTGAAGACACTGTGATATGATAACGGTACAAAGTATACAAAGGGTGCTTTCAAGGAGTTCTGTGATGAGGAAGGTATTGCGCAACACTGGACAGTTCGAAAAACACCATAGCAGAATGGGGTCATAGAAAGACTGAACCGCACATTTCGAGAGAGATCAATGTGTATGCGATCATATGTTGGTTTGGGTAGAGTCAGTTGCTACTGATTGCCACATAATGAACTAGTCTCCACATTCAAAGTTAGATGGAGATCTACCTACAGGGTATGGTTAGGAGAGCATGCAGATTATGAGAGACTCAGAATTTTCAGGTGCACAGCCTACTACCACATCAACGAGGGAAAGCTTGATGTGAGAGCCAAGAAGGCAATATTCTTGGGATATTCAGCAAGTTTAAAAGGCTATCGTCTTTGGTGTGTAGAGGATTCTAAGTTCATAATTAGTAGGGATGTTATTTTTTATGAGAACTCCATAGTAACTTTGTCGAAAGCTACAGTGCCCAGTGAGATGATGTTGGGATTTCAAAGTCTCAAGTAGTTGAGATAGAACCTAATGCCCAACTAGGTTCTAGTCGTGTTCAAGAAGAGTACAGATACTCCAGAGGAGAGTGATGATGAGCTTGAACATGAAACGATTCAACAAGAGAATGTACACGCACAACAACAGCAATAGCTCGAAGATAGTTTGGCTTCCACTAGGCCAAGGCGAGCATACAAGTAAGTTCAGAAGTTGAGGTCAGACCAGCCCCTGAGGCACTATGGGTAGACAAATTTGGTTGAGTACGTACTCTCGGTGGAGGATGATGAGCATTCCACCTTCAAGGAAGCTATTCGAAACAGCAATAGTGAGAGTTGGTTGGCTGTAATGGAAGAAGAGATGGAGTCTCTTCACAAGAACCAAACATGGGAAGTCGTCCCATTACCCGTAGGAAAGAAAGCTATTGGTTGTAAATGATTATACAAGAAGAAAGAGGATCCTTTCAAGCTTGGTGGTACAAGGTACAAGGCAAGGCTAGTGGCTAAGAGATTTGCACAAAGAGGGGGAGTCGACTACAATGAGATCTTTTCTCCGGTGGTGAAGCACACTTCTATTCGGGTGCTATTGAGTATTGTTGCTCCTAGTGATCTTGAGCTGGAACAACTCGATGTCAAAACAGTCTTCTTGCACGGAGACTTGGATGAGGAAATATATATGTATCAACCTGAGGGCTACAAAGTTGACCATAAGGAAAGTCAAGTATGTCGCTTGAGAAAATCACTATATGGATTGAAGCAATCTCCTCGACAGTGGTGCAAGTGATTTGACTCCTTCATGCTGAAGCATGGGTTCTCCAAAAGTGAGTATGAATGTTGTGTTTATATTAAAAGACTTGGTGGAGGTAATTATATCAATCTTCTTTTGTATGTGGATGACATGGTTATTGCTTCGAAAGTAAGGTGGAAATAGATAGGTTGAAATCTCAACTTGGTAAAGAGTTTGAGATGAAGGACATGGGGCTGCTAGGAAAATACTGGGTATGGAGATTAAGAGAGAGAGGTCGAACCATCGAATGTTTTTGAGTCAGAAAGGCTACATTGAGCGGGTTATTGCGAGGTTCGGGTTGCAAGGTGCTAAATCAGTGGTGACTCCATTGGCTCCACATTTCAGGCTCTTTGGTAAACAATCTCCCACTACAGCGGAAGAGAAGGTACGCATGGAGCGTGTACCTTATGCTAGTACAGTCGGCAGTTTAATGTACGCCATGGTGTGTACACATCCAGATATTTCACAGGCAATCAGTGTGGTCGTTAAGTTCATGGTGAATCCAGGGAAGGCACATTGGGAAGTTGTGAAGTGGGTCCTAAGGTACTTAAAAGGTACCGCGGATACGAGTTTGTGTTTTGGTGGAGATACATGTCATATTAGTGGGGTTGTGGACTCAAATTATGCAGGTGAGCTAGATAGATGACGATCTACTACTGACTATGTGTTCAGTATACATGGTGCTCCAGTTAGTTGGCGATTGTTGTTACAGGCTACAGTGACACTATCTACTATAGAGGTCGAGTACATGGCCATGACACAGGGAGTGAAGGAAGCATTGTGGTTGTGAGGTCTTCTAGATGATTTGAGGATTAAGCAGGATTGTGTAGACTTGTGGTGTGACAGTCAGAGTGCGATTCACTTGGCTAAGAATCAGGTTCATCATACTCGTACCAAGCATATTGACGTCAGCTATCATTTTGTGTGGGATGTCATAGAGGAAAATGATGTTTCTCTTATGAAGGTACATACAAATGAGAACCTAGCAGACATGTTAACCAAAGTGGTAACAGGTAGCAAGTTTCAGCATTGTTTAGACTTACTTCATATTAGTCCATGTTGATATGCCCAAGTGGGCATGTCCCTTCGGGACGGTGTTGGAGTGAGGTGGAGAATTATATGAAGGTGGTATGAACTACGGTGACTTGATCCCTATTTTGGGTACGTAGGAACCATGGTCAGAATGGTGCAGCCGATTTGGTGTTGGTGCTTGCAGCTTCTTCTGGTGTTTGTCCAAATTTTGAGGTCTATCAAATGATGTACGAGGTGAAAAATTGTAAAGCAGGGGATAGGGATCTCAGCGCCAAGGCACTAGCTCTGGGCGCCTTGGTGCCCAGCAGATCAGTAGCAGGACTCGTGGCGCCAAGGACCTCACCCGGGTATAAATATACCAACATTTTTACATGTTCTTAGTGTGAAAAAAACGAGAGGAAAAATAGAGAGAGTTGAGAGTGAATCTACAAGTCTTTTCTTAGGTAAAAATTCATGCTCTTTTCTTTATTCTTAGGACTAACTTGCGAGTGTTGAATTCTTCATATATATATTGAAATCTCCATTTTACCCAAATCTTTTTTTCTTCAATATTAACTTGTAGGATTTTCCAACCAAGTGGTTGCTTACAAATCTTGTTCAAGGTATTAATTTGGGTGAGTTTTCTAACAAATTTCATGCCCTATCACAACCACATCATTCCCATCATACTCGTGTTCCGATGGATCCACAATCGTTATTTGCATGCTTGTAGCGAAATCCTGTATTGTCAAGATAGTGAAGGCGTTACATGCAACAACTGAAGAACCAACCATAAAAAATGCTCAAAGTTTTTACAGATAATGTAGAAGATTATAGACTTTGTCACAAAAACATATAACAACGGGTGAAACTAGCAGTCTTAAAAATCCCTAATTCCACTATATGAGGTTGCTATATATAAGAACAACAACTTCGACGATGTAATTCGAAACAATTAACGTACCTAAAGTTATTGATTTGGAGAAGTTTCAAACCATAAAGTGAATACCGATGGCAAAGAAGATAAAAACAAGGATGATATACACAAGTCGATTATACTTATGGAGCAATGTTTTGAACTTTGAATTATTCAACATTTGGACACACAGAACTTTGAGTATTGTTACGTTCTACTCACTGTACCTTTAATTGCACTAAATTACTCATTGAACTTTATGACATTGCACTCCGTTACACACTGAATAAATTCCACTTACAAAGCTTGATACGTGGATGATGAAAATATATGTGGCAGTTAAATTTATCCAAAAAATAATATAAATGTCCCATCATATTAAAGTGTAAGTCCCACCTCAGGCAAGTCAAAACGAAAGTGTGGAATCGACCCTATTCTCCCAAAATTGAAAGTCCATATCATTTATAAACCTTACCCCCCCAAATTCCATATTGTCTATAAACCCTACCTACAAATCGATTTTGTCCCATAGTCCAAGGACCGCACAAGGAATACAAGGAGAAAGAAATCAAAGAAATTCCTTGGCCTATGAACAGTGTGAAGGGCTGTACAGGAAAAATCAAACTGCAATGGTGATCGAAGATTTTGAAGCAAATGACATTGAAATATAGAAAAATGAGGCTAATAAAATGGTTGTATCGACAATGGCAATTAGTGCATCTACTCCAAAATTGTAAACCAGACAAGGATGAGAGACAAAAAAAAAAAAAAAAAAAAAAAAGGTAGAGAGAGAAATGCAGGCTATTTTTTATTTGTGATTTTTCTATGTCACTATGAGTTTATTTATGTAAACGTTCTTGTATCCTAAATTTCTTAAGGAAAGTTGATTGTTACAGTATGCAGACTTTGGCAAATTTGATTTTTGCTTTCTGAAAGTGCCATTTTCGAATTTTAGATGGCTGACTTTGGCAAATCTCTTGAAGAAAAGATTTTGTTTCTCTATATTTGTTGTATAATTCAACCATTTCATTTATTACTTATTCTTTCTGGACTGATATTTTTCAATTTATTAGAACCCAAATATACAACTATTACATCAGATTTATCTGAAAGTGTGGAGTACTACAGAGAAAGTAACTTTTACACAATTGATTCCATTGCATTTCTTAGGGGTAAATTCTTGAAATTTTGTGTACCTTTGGCATACCATCTTTTGGTGTTCATGGCCAAGAGAATTTATCGTACTCTTTTTATCCAATAGAAGTTATACATCACCCAAAAAGGCATGGACTAGAGACTCGATGTTTAGATTGACCAATCTTTGGAATCAATCCGAAATAACATCAACAGCATTCATCCCCTGTGCAACATTTTCAAAATCAATGAGCATCTTCCAAATCAACAATTGCATCACATTTGGAATAAAGATGGCATCTAACATGTGAAACAAGCCTAGCAAGTGAATCATAAACATACTTGGAAAAATATTCTACAATAAGATTAACAGCTGCTTTCACTGCCACATCTCTCTCACAGCATTTCTAGAAAATCCATGGACAAAATAACAAAATTCAAACGAAAATATATTCAATATAACACACAATTTCAGACCAGTAGTGCTGGTGTAAATGAAAATAAAAGCATTCAATTAAAGCATCTTCAGAAACAAACCAATTGTCTGATAGAACAAATAATGGGGTTAGCCATCAAGTAAATACGAAGTATAAATGAAGATTATGCAACTGAAGATCCATCAAAGACATTCATTTCAAACCAGCAAAACCCAGAAGCTAAGCAGTGTACACATACACGACAAATCCAGGTTCATATACATTAACTGGACAGTGGACACTAAATAAATCACCAAACCAGTAGGCATCGAGGGTCACCATCAACTAGTTTAGTTATACCACAAATCCAGTGTCCATATCAAAAATCAAAAACAACCTAAAATTAGCCTCTAAACTACACTTTAAGGTTCATGCAGACTTTAAAAATAAGGTATGCAACAGGCCTCAATGTGCTGATGTCCAAGCAATCTTTTATAGCATCCGCTCTTGATCTGGAAGGCTCATTGGCAATCAAGGTGTCAATTCATCATCCATTTTTTCAAGATCGATTTGCTCAGTTACAATTTGTGTGTCAGGCAATAGTCCACCTTCATTACCATCAACAAGAAAGACAAAGTTGCTGACCCATCAGGCCATCACTCGTACCAACTCTCCTAACATCTTCAAATGCTGAAAATCATAACTTTTAATGAGTCACTGCTAGCACATCAAATTTAAACTAATGCTCAAAACACAAAATAAAGTAATGAAATATATGCAACTACCAAATTAAATACTATAGAAACTACAAGAAATGTTATGGAATTACCTCCTTGTGGTCTCTTCATGTGAATGGCTTCAACAATCGAACTTTGCGGTCCTTTGATTGTGGGGCAAAATCATTTTTAATAAATGGTTATATATTATTTTTTCCACAAAATCAACTGCATTAATATAGGATTTACAAAATCTATAAACTGAACGTGCATGGCAAACAAAATTCACCCCATTATACTAGTTGAACAAGCAATTTGAGAAAACTATTGAAATTGGCTGGGACCTTTTTTTTTTTAATTACGATATTAAAATTTGTTGTTTGACCCATAAATAAAAAACGATGGCTATTTTCATTTTTCACCTAACTTATAAAGGGGAGTATTTGAAAATTTTTTTGTCCTTAGGAAAGCATTCTAATTTCTAACTCACAAACCGTTTAGTTTGTGTTTAAATTTTGAGTTCATTTTTAAATTTTCTTTTGAGGATCTATTTTAAAATTATTAAAAACGCTTTTAATTTTTCATTATGAAAAACTATTTCTCAAAACAAAATATTAAAAACTCGTTTGCTTTTAAATTTTGAGAAAGTATTACATAATATTTTATTCAATAATGTAATAAAATAGGACAATTTTATACTAATATATTATCAAGTAATACATCTTAAAGTTTGTAAATTTTATATTATATTTTTGGCTACAAAGTAAAATATAAATCGAGTTGGCAAAACATAAGAAATTTTTTTTAATAACACTTAGTTAATTTAAATAAATTTTTTATATTTTTTTACGTAAATAACCATTAAAACATGAATTATTTTTATTTTTTACAACTTTTATTTAACAAGAATTATTTAAAACTATATTTTTTCAGAATTGTTTTTAGATTTTTTATTATTTGGAAATTTTAGATTTTTTTCATTTTTTTTTTTAGAATTGTTGAATTTTTTTTTATAAATTTCATCATTTTGTTTTTTTTTTTAAAATTTTAGAATTTTATGTAAATAAATTCTTATTAAAACATTTATTTCCCATGTTTTGAATATTTTTCAGAGTTCTCACTTAAAACACTGAAAATGTTAAAATGCGTTTTGAATTTTATGTTATAAATTTTGCCTTATATTCGAAAATGCAATTCAGAATATATTAGACCAAATAAGTTTTGGATATTTTGTATAAGTGAAAACTTAAAACAACAAGTCAAACGCATTTTTTACAAACTTGACATGGTTTTATGGGAAGTTGATTTCTCGAGTCAACAATAATTTTCTTAATTATTGTCAGTGTTCTAAAAATCGTAAAATATGACTAAACATGGATGTTAAATTTCAAACTTTACGAGTTTAGGCGAGGTCTAGGAGTATAAATGTGTTACTTATTATTATTATTTTAAATACTTAATTATTCTAAATATCATTTAATAATTAAAATAATACATATCAAACATCTGAAATTATAAAATATCATATTTAATTAATAATTCTTACAATTAATCAATTATACAATTTTCAAGTTTTTAAAATACAAAAATTAGACTGCTTTTCATAGTTTCAACTTTTAACCAAACAAGTCATACTTAACAAATTTATAGAAACTTCATAAATATTTTCAAAGTTTTCAACAAAACGATAAATTTCAAAATCATATTTATATAATATAGATAGCACAATAACTTTCTAAATCTTTATTGGATAAAGTCATTTAAAAAACTTTAAGCTTGAGTCAAAGTAAAGCCTTCTAAAAAGAGGGAAAACATTAAGGCCCCATTTAATTCCCATTTTTTCATCTTAAAAATGAAAAATATGACTGTTATTCATCACATTCAATCATTATTTTTTACTTCACATCTCTTCAGGCCCGACCCTGCGGCCACCTAGGCAAAGGCCTAGGGCCTAAAAAATATGGCTTGGGCCCAGGGCCTCAAAATTCATACCAGTCCAACACCAAATAGAAGGAAATTGAAGGGACGCCTGAACGTAGCTGGAAGAACAAGAGGAAAACAAAGGGCTGCAGAATTCCCAAAGGCCAAACCTCCTCTCCTGTCCACTCCTTTCGGCCTTTCCCAATTTCATTCCCCATTCGGCATTCAAGAATTTCTAGTATTCCAACCTTGAACCTTCACTGCACCAACAACATTCAGCGACGATTGACGAGCAGTGGGTAAAACTTGCCTAGTTGTCTGCTCATTTCGTATCCCACTGTAAGTACCCCTATTTTCCCCTCTATATAATATTTGGTGTATTTTGGCAGCCAGCAAGCAAGTCGATGTTTGTTCAGAGATTTCTATCCTACTTTATTTTATAGCTCTGTTCTATCTACTTCGTTTTTTCTTGGCAAGATGCCTTTTTTATTGGCAAGATGCAAGACAGAGTAATTAGTAAACTCCCTGAAAACATATAATTTCTCTTACTTAGCCTGTGTATGTGGTTTTATTTCAGGTAGATTGAGGTTAAAAATGGCTTCTGACTACAATTATTTCAATTAGAGTGGCTGCTTGGCTATCAATGATGTTGATGACGCTCAGAAGTTTCACATCCTTGTGGTAATTTGAGAAAGTACCTATGGGTTTTGCACTGTTTATACAGTGATCAGCTCTCAACCTTTCGAAATTCCATACAACTCATCGCACTATGGCCTTCAAAGTAACTTGAACTATAGAAAGCTCTTAACATTAAAAGGAATAGAGTTTTTTGACCTCAGTTATTTTTTGAAAATTATTTTTGTAGTCTATTTGTCTCCTCATTACAATAAGTTGTTGATTCATTAATTATTTTGTTTCACTAGGAAGCCCGTATACTCTTAGAATTTGCAAAGAATATCAGGAGCATGCATTTGAGATGCTTGCTGCAGTGTTGTGGCTGGGAGACATATCATTTCATGTGATTGACACAGAAAACCACATTGAGGTTGTTGCTGATGAAGGTTTGCCTCATTTTTCCTTTGGTCATGCTTCCCAGCTCTTGTGTTTCTTCTATTTTATTACTATTGAAAAAATAAATACTTTGGTTTCGAATGCTTTGTTTGATTTTATTGCTAGCCTAATCTCTCGGGTTGTAAGTGATATTTTCTTTTGCAATTCTATTTTTAGAGTCTACAAAGTTTTCATTTAAATATAGATATATTTTTTATTTAAATATTGTTGCATGTGTAAAAAAAAAAGTATAGGGCCTCAAAATAATTTACCGCTTAGGGCCTCCAAATTCTCAGAGCCAGCCCTGCATCTCTTGTGTGAGACCCATAATGACTATATTTTTTATTCTCATTTTAAAAAAAAAATGTGTATCAAATAGGGCCTAAAAAGTTAATAAATTAAAGTTAAATAAAATGCTTTTAGAAGAAGGGAAAAAATTTAATAAAGCTAAGTGGTCAACTTAGCAGTTGATCGTTTAATTCGAGCTTACTATCAAAACAAAGCGTCTTATCCATATCTGGTGTTTAGCAGTCGTTTTGATGTGCTTTTTAGAACACTGATTATTGTGTTATAATATTCACTAATAATTTCGATACCTAATACTTTCATTTGTCATTATTACGAAATTCTAGAAAATCTTGAAATGAAAAAGCTCTATATCTCCTTGTAACCACAGTGATCGAGTTTACGATGGGCGAACAAAATAGGCAAAATAGCAAAGTTAAATATACATAGCGTTAGAGGTGGTGTTTTTTTTCGTAAATATGGTAAACAAATATGGGAAAGTGGAAACCATGTGCTAAGAAGAATTTTAATGTACATGAATAAAATTGTTATCTTCTTCAGTGCTTGGGCTTTGTACCTAATTGGTCTTAATGCAGACATAGATAGCCCAATCTACAATTTCTTTGTATCCAACTTTTCAGTTCTTTGAAACTATTTTCTACTTAATAGAAACCTGTGGTTTTGCGGGGAAGAAGAAGAAGAAATGGCGACGTGGGGTGCATTTTGGGGGACTCGAGTAATGGAGATAGTGAAGAAGCACGATTCAGGAGGCCTTGTTTGGAAGAGAATTAAGCTCACGTCCACTCGAAAAGCAAACGCCAAGAAGCGGCTACGTCGCGTTTGGCAGGTACCCTTATATATTCACTTTACTCTCTCTGTTTTAGGTTTTTATATTTTAAATCCTCCAAGTTCTTGTACGGTCAGTGATTTCTAATTGGGTTTCGATTAGTATTGGTATTTGCTAAACAAAAACGTCGGCTTTTATGTGGTTTGTGTGTTTCCATTAGTGCCCACCAGTTGTTTGATGTGGGTCTTAAACTAGTAGTCCATTGACACGCTAATGATTGTTTCGACATGAGTTTAATTCTGTGAAGGCATTAAATTCCACATCCACTAATTACCAAAATATAGACAAAGGCTAAGGTCGACCTTTTGTAATGGAACCCCAAGTTCATCAAGCTCTAACGTTCAATTTGATTCAATTAAGATTTAAATGAGCATGTGAATTTTAAGATTGGTTGCTCTAATGAGTCACCATTTTGCAAGGGCAAGAGTGTGATAAAAGATAAATCTCACATCGACAAATTATCGAATTTTAGGGAACATATAAGGGTTTGGACAACTCTTCTTAATAAATTTGACCTTTTAAATGGAATCCCATGTCTTAATAAATTCAAATTAAGAATTTGTATCATATCATTTTGATTTGGTTTCCACTCATTTCTTCTTTCTTTTTGTTTTCTAGATTTTTGGATACGTTTTTCAAAATTTGAATGTTAAGTTTTGAAAAGATGAAATTTTAACGTAGTTTGCAAGTTAGTGGGATACTTCACTGAATTTCTTATGATTTGGGGTAGTAATGCCATTGGCATAATTGAATGGCTTCATGATACTTCTTGAATACAGATTGCCTTGTGTTAAAGGAATGAAAATATAAAAAAGGGTTCAATTATGAGAATATGGGTGCTCGATTTTAAAAATATCACGAGGTTTTACTATGTCAACTCAATTCAAACTGCACGATCCGCATTCTTTTTCCATATAATTGACTTTGTTAGCAATTGTTTACAAATTACAATGATTTAGGGTGCACTAAATGAGCTAAACCTTTCTTATGACACCCCCATAAGAAGCATTGCTTTGACACTGAAAAAGTCAGATACTTTGGAACATATAACAGAGCCTCATACTCAAATCATCTCTGATCCTGATGCCTACAACCTCCGTATGCATAAGAAAGTCAACTTTGTAACCATGTACATTCTTTATTATGGTGTATTAAAATAAAGATTTCATGTATAATTTAGAAATTGTTGAAATTCAAAATTATTTGATACCATTGGTAATTCTATTTTATATGGTTCTTATCCTATATAACTTCAATATACATATAGTACTTATTTGGGAGAAATTATAAATAGATAGAAATGAGTGGTGGATAAGTGGGTACTAGTTGTGGGTCGATAACTTCAATATACACATAAGACTTGTTTGGGATAAATTATAAATAGATAGAAATGAGTGGTGGTGGATAAGTGGTAGAAGTTGTGGGTCGTTAACATTAAAGTTTGACTTTGACCTTTAAATCATAATGGAATTATGATTTCAACCAACAAGCACATGATAGTGAATGTTGCCAGGAAAATTATTTGGAATATTGAATCCAAACTAAGGAACTCGACGTGATACCCAAATATTGATCATGATCATGGACGATCTGACCATTTCTGGACCATAACATTTACTTAATCTGGAGTAAATGCTGATCCACCAGTTTTCTGATTTTCTCATGTGTTCATTCCAATGATTTAATACATTGAACATATAAGTATTGAACTTGTCTTGAATCTTGCTTTTAGATTGTAGAAAATATTAATAGTGCCCATGATTTTCAAAGGGCATATATGTACAATGTAAAACCACTTCCAGTTGTAGTGATTTGATTTGAGATCAGTCTATGTGAAATCATTCTAGCTCATGCTTGGATTGATTCAAAAAATTAGAAGATTGAATTTGGCTTGAAATTAAATGAGTCTTATTTCGAGCTTGAATTTCTGCTTTAATATTCCAAGCCTCAACCAGAATCTAGTCAAACCCAACAAGCCAGGTTCCAAAATTTCGCTGAAAAATGTCGAAAAATAAGTTCAATTTTATATTAGGAAAATACTTAAGCATGGAATGTTTACAATGAATTTGTCTTCACTATATATTATATACTTTTAAGATTGACAGTTTGAATGCATTGAAATATTTTCCTCACAGAATGAGGCTGTTTTGAGGGCATGTTCTGAGCCACCTCCCTCAGAATTCACACGGACTGAAGTAGGGGAAATTCATGTCAAGGAGAACACAAGTATCCAAGATTAGCTGAAATGAATCTAAACAAGCACATAATGGATACAATAACTTCATCTAGCTTTTTATTGCCGTCTTCAAACTTTAACTGCATTTTTAGACTTGGTCGAGAATCATGACTTTCATTCATGCAGGTTTTTACTTTTGTAGGATCAATTAAGTGTCCATTAATTTGTAGCATTTGTGTCATGTTAGCTTTCAGCTTGGACCTTGTCTAATAAGGAAATTCAAATTTGACAACATATCTGATCTTTGCTTGTTTCTTCAGTCATGATATCCTGAGTTGATTCCATAATCATCTTTATGTAATATTTGCTGCATTATAGTGCTCTAGCCTCTGTGTGAAGATAAATTCTGCAATGTGATTAGAATGGGCAAATGTCAAGAGTGTACTCAATTTTAACACCTACGATTTATGAAGTGTTTCTCTTTTTCAAAATCATTCAAGCATGGTAGATGAAATTCAAATATGTAAATACCATTCTTTTCAGTTTTCAAATCTAGTATTCTGTTAATTTTGACTGTGGAGTTTTCAAATCTAGTAGGTTTCATATAAGGAATCTTTCCTCGCTGTCAGAGTTATAGAAAGGATGATACTGAATCTTCTGATTGAATTATGTGGTCCATTTTGGAGAAAACGAAGGTTTAACTAAACCACAAATTCCTTGTAGACTCTTCCAACTTTAGAAGACCTATGTTAGCATTGAGAATTTTATGGGAGAAATTTTTAGAATATCAAGCACGAAGTTGAAGATTTTAACAATATAATCTAGTTCTAAGTACAGAGATATCTTATTATTCTTGTGCTGAAGCTAAAAATGCTAAATGACATTAGATTCTAGACGGTCTGAATCATATCAGGATTCTAAATTTGGATATCATATTTGCTGTTGTTATTTTATAAACCTCATATGGTGTTGAACTCTGAAATCCAATAATCTTGTGAAAAAATCTGGCTTTGAATCTCATGATTTTTGTGATATATCTTTTTCTAGTTGGTATAAGATGGCAGCGTGGAGAAATTATGTATTCACATTGAAGGGGGCTATTACTGCCGTGATATTTCTTTGGGTGGATTCATATAAGGCCATTTATTTGGAATTTACTAGAGAAATAAGATGTCATTGTTGCAGAGATCCTAAGCAACCCAACCTTGTGACTTTAGTTTTGCGCAGGCAATGTACTCAAAAATTTAGAGTAATGCTATTTATAAAAGGTTGAACCCCAATCTTGAGAGTCCCCTACCGTTCCGTCCCTAGAGCATTGTGGAGAAGGTAAATCGTGGGATATACCTCAACAGGTCAGGGTACAAGAGCTGTCATGCTGATACTCACAAAGAGTCCAATTTCAAACTTTGTAAGAGTCATGTTATTTATAGTAAGGACCACCAGTAGTCATCCTACATAACATACATGCTCGGACTCGAGTACGGGTACGTATGTAAGTTTCGAATATTTTATTTTAAAAAATGTAGGACACGGGAACATGGCTAAAAAGAGTCCAAATTTCGAATACGGGTACTTAGGTATGTCAATACGTGATTTTTTTAAAAAAAAAATGATGTGTTACGTTGTTAACATGTTGATTAAAATATATTTTTTTATTTTTTTTTAATTTAATAGTCTAAAGTAATTAGTTTTTTTTTTTTTTAATACTTATTGCATCATATATAATACTTAAATAACAAATATATTTAGCTGAATTTTTAATTTGAGGAAAATGGTAAATTTAAATGATAATAAGTTTGCTTCCTTTTTTAGATTTAGAATACTTCTCTTTTGTTTTTTAATTAAGGGTAAAAATTAATTCAAATCTTACAAAAATAAAGTTTATTTCACTTTTTCATTAACAATTCATCTTATAAACCTTTTTCTAGTGCGCTTCTTCTATTAAATGATTGGGCTTACAAGACACTGGCCTATGATAAATGATTGGGCTTACAATGCACTAATCCTTCTTCATCTTCCTCAGCCGCTTCATTTCTCCCTCTTCGTCTTCCTCAGCTGCTTCGTTTCTCCCTCTTTTCTTTGTCTTCCTCAGCCATCTTAAATAAATGGAAATCATAGCATAAACGTGTTTTTCTTCCTCCACCGCTAACTGAAATCGATGTATGAACAATTCTTTTTCTTTGGACGGTCGGTGCTTCCCATCTTTCTCCGCGGGAGCACCGCTGTTGTCAACCTTCCTAGGTTGTCGTATCCGATTGAAAATTGCCTTGTCCGTCCCATATCTCATACCCGAATCTGTGTCGTATTGTGTCGACACGGGTATGCTAACCGAAAACAAGAGTCCGAGCATCACAGCATACATGTAACAGATTGTTATTTGATGCATGACGTAATAAAAAACTATCACATTAATGCATTAAATAAAAAAATGTCATGTGTATGTCACGTAGAATGATTATCGATAGTCCTCGTTATAAATAACATTATTCTTAAATTTATGGGTTTTTGAATTGGTCAAGATGCACAATTATTTATATTCTTTATATGAAACCCAAAATTTCCAAACTCTTATAAAAACCTGAACATCATACTGATGGGGCTTCCTTGTTTGTTTGTTTCTTTATTAGTGATTGACCTAATCAGGTGATGCTATAAAATGTTGGAGAGTGGTGCCTACCATGACAACCTGCCCACATCTATATAGTCAGCAATACGCAACTCAATCCCATATATATATTTATAGAGAGAGAGAGAGAGAGGGGGGGGGGGGGTGACGTGAAGAACTCCAACAGCCAGCCAGCCTGACTTGGACGATTCTTAACCACTGTCACAAGAAAGCGAAGTCGGCATTTTTTATATTTATATGTTTTGTCTTAAACTTTTTTATAATAATTTTATTGTCTTGGCATGCTATTAGGTTAATAGCTATGGACAATTAAGCATTTAATAGTGTTTTACTATGCCGTCAATACTCTCTTTAGCTTCCATTTGGCTCCTTTTAACCTTGCATTTCACTAACATTGCTTTACAGTTGAGTCAACAAACATACTTCTGTGCATGTCGGACACGTGTACGTCACGCCCTTTAATTAATTAAAGGTTTATTTAGTATACGAAACCCCAAGATTAGAAATACTTTTTGTGATTAATTAGGTCAAAGTTGTGTATTAGTTGGAGAATCTTGAATCCATGTTTGTCAAAGAAGAGATTGTGGGGTTTCTTTCTGTACAATTCAAGGAACCTACATGAATTTCTACCATTAATGGCCCCATGGAATTGAAATATTTGCAAGTGTTTGCCAATCAAATGATCTGCTTACAAGAAAATGTATGGTTGTCGTCCGTCTCTCTAATTTTCACCAACCAGTCCTCAAATTTCAAAATTTTAGTTAACATTGTCCCCCTGAGAACCTTGCTTGTGAACCTAGCACAGGGGACTGACTACTTTGACAAATGGCTTGATCAGAATGTTATCAAATTTAGGATTCCTAAAGGTTCTTGATAAAATTGGCTTTTGAAGGTTCCAAAGTTGGGCTAAGGAACCTCGTGCGATGCTCATATTACAAAGATTATGTTCTTGTTCTTGTGCTTCGTAAAAGGAATTCTCTTTTAAAAAAGCCTGTTATATATATTATTTTACATATGCACATGCTCCATCTCTTCTTTTACTAGCTTTCTTGATGAATGATGATATTCCTTTAGTTCAAGATTTGCATGGTGAAACAGTATAATTTCTCAAGATTACGAACAATTGCAGAACATGTAAATTTCCTGAAGTTGTTCTCTGGGTTCAACAAGAAATTTGGTGAGGGAATTAAATGTTATTTTGATGGGGTTTATGATATTACATTGAGTCAAGCATATGATTTCCTTTTGAAAGTGGTAGAACTATACAAACTACTGCTTTCTTCATGATCGTCTGATTCATTGTTACTCGAAATCTCTGTAATCCCACTTGAACCCGAAGACGATGAAGCTGGAACTAGATTCAAATCAGTCCTGTCCTTGGCCATAAAATCGTAGAAGACAGTCCTAGTATTCCCACCCCGACCACCATTTTGTTGTTGCGAAACCTCTTCCTCAGTTTTGTTGTTTCTCCTCTTCAAAAATATTCGGCAGAGAACCCAGTTTTCCTGTAAAAATGTTGCCATTAACATGGTCAGGACTGGTCGAGATTAATTGGAAACGAAATATTAGGGAAATCTCACCTGTGCAAAGTTTTTGGTCTGTGGGTCTGTGTTTTGAGCATTGACGAGGCGATATTCGTGCATAATCCAATCAGTTCTGCAGCCTTTTGGAGGCTTTCCTCTGTAGAAAACAAGAGTTTTTTTCATCCCGACAACCTGGTGGCTCCTAGGACTTAAAATTTGCTTGTCCAAACCAGTTGCCTTCCAGTAGCCACAACCAGTTGCCCTGTTTGATCGGTTCCCATTCGGGTACTTGGCCTCTCTAGTGCTGAAAAAGTACCTCTCTTGCTCGGAATCACCTGTACATACTCAAGCTCATATGTTAAAACTGAAATTTCCTGATGAAAACCCAACATTTTGATTGTCTAATTTGGGGTATGATTAACAAACCTGGCAAATTCCAAGGATCAGACTTGCAAACATCAACCTCTGGGATTATATAAGCTGGCAAAGGATAGGTTAAAACCTTGCGCTTTAAGTATTGCACCACTAGCTCTTCATCCGTAGGGTGGAACCTAAATCCAGGAGGCAATTTAATCATACCACCATTTTTCGGAAAGTTTAGTTTCTCCATCTCTTCTTCTTTCTCTTCTCTCTATTCAAGCAAAAACGAACTCAAATTTCAAGCCCAAGATTAAGATTCTCTTCTTTTAAGTTCTTGAAAGTGGAAAATATATACATACATGTATATATTAGCAAGAAAAGGAACAAGAACAAGAGATAAACAAGAACAAGAACAAGAAAAAGAAAGGTGAGGTTAGAGTGGGTATGTGAGAGGGAAAGTGAGGGATCTTTATACTAATGGGGATGTTGAAGAAGAGGCTTTTTAGATAGAGAATAAAATATAATATGTGATGAACCCATTTGGCGTAAAATAGACTCAATCCCCTCCTTCATGCTTCGACGCATTTTTTTAAGCGACATAAAAAAAAAAATGGGCACGAAAAAGTTAAATTCTTCACTTCTAAAATTCCTAAAATTTTATCCTTCTTGTGATCAAACCTCGTTTCCTAACGTTTTCTTTTTCTTGATCTCATCTTGTCCCCTTCCCAACTCTTTATTTTAGAACTAGGTTTTAAGTAGAGTGCAAAACGTCCTTTTTCAAATTTAGTTCCTGTTTGGTTCGGATTAAAATCAAATTTTAATATGAATCAAAGTCAAACAATCAATATTAATCACATCTTTTATGTGGTTCCACAATTTTTCAATCACATATTTCAAAAATTTTTATCAAAATCTTTTATGTGGTTCCACAACTCAATTTTTCATTAGCCTTCATTTGGTCCCCATTTTTTCAAAAAATTCATTTTTTTCCATAAAATTATTTTACATGTAAATAAAAAATTCTTCCTTCTTTTTTAATTACATATTCTTCAAAATATTATTATTTCAAAATACATTTCTTATCAAAATGGGGCTCAAACAGGGACTCGAGCATATATTTTCTTCATTGTTAACTTTGGGGTAAAATTGATGTGAACATAACTTTACGAGTAAAGCACAAGAATTCTGCAGTAAATAATGGACGGTGGGGGGGCTATATTTGGTATTCCAAGTTTTGTTTCGTAATTTGCAATTATGCCACAATTTGAATTTTGATAAAGGCACACAAGTTTTATTATAATGTTTATATCTTTAACTTTTTTCCTTTGATTTCTTGTCTTTAACATACCATTAATTATAGTATTTCATCCTTAATAATGATTTTTGTCAAGATATTCCATTTGCGTGCTTTGGAACGAGGAAAAAAAATTTGTTGCAATTTCATATATGTACCATTTGGTTATCATTTTTCCTCCATAAAAATAAAAAATATGATCATTATCCATTATATTCAACCATCATTTTTTACTTTACATCTCTTGTATGGGATACATAACGACTATATTTTTCATTTTCATTTTACAAATAATGTGTATCAAACAGACTTATTATTTTTAAAAATATGATGGGTAAATAACTCGTTTTAAGCTATTACAGCTAACTTTTTGGACGAAAATCATAATGTGCTAATTTAGGTTAAATATACGAATTACAAATTAAAAAATCGTGCTTGTGAAAAAATATTAATTTGTTTAAAAGATCATTTTTCTTTATTCGAATTTTAAATTTGTTCTCCTAATAAATTAATAAATGGCATGCTCTTTAACACGATTATCTAGCTCAAGATTCCACTGAATAACAATTATTATTTAGCTTAAAAAAGGTCCAAAAGTAAACAAAAGAATCAAACAATTATATTTTCCCTATTTCGTTCTTGTGTGCACGAAATGTTTTACTAACTTATACTATTTTCTTTTATTGCTAAAATCAATATTATAAGTACTATTCCAAATCAGCAGATCGATTACCAGAATCAAGAACAATCGATTATACGAAAGAAATAAAAGACTCGTCGACTGATTGATTCCCAAACTTCTACTCGATTTATGATTCCTTGCCTCTCTCTCTCTCTCTCTCTTTTTTTTTTTTTTTTTTTTTTTTTTTATCGAATTTCGAACTAATTCTTGAACATAAAATTGTAACTTGATTAACTCGGTATAAATGGCGAGCAACAAAAATGCTATTTTTTTTCTACATTTTTATGGGTCCTTGTAATTGACAATAAGAAGCCAATTATCTTACGTTTAGGTTGAAAAAAGGAGGACACAAAGAAGGGTTGGATATGGTTCGATTCGATAAAGAGAATTGAATCGAATCGAACCTGAATTTTCGAATATTTAGTAAATGGAACTGTTAGGTCCAAATTTAATTATGGAACCGATATTATATTATTGAATATTGAATATTTTCCCTTAGAATACCTTCTGGTATTCGATTCCTGGGTTCCATAGATTATTTTTTTTTTTTAATATTTACAATAACATAACATTACTTCAACTAATGATATGTCTAATAATTCTTACAAAATAACGTAATTCAATCTTAGGTATCATTTGCGCTTTCTTTGTTGAGTTTTTCGTAGATTTGATTGTTAAAATCACAGAAAGAGGAAAATAGTGAGCTCGCAATAATGAAGAGAGTAGTAGTTAAGCTTTCAATTTTATTTATCCATAACTGTAAAAAAAGGGCACTACGGTAGAATAATATATTTGCGTAAAACTTAGGTCAATTTGATTAAATTGAGTTTGGACTGAAAATTAGAAATATGAAAAATCGTATTTTGGGTTTTGGTTAAATTAATTATTTAGCAAATTTATTTAGAAAAAAAATAAAATAATTTGATTTATTTAAAATAAATAAATTTTAAAAATAGAAAAATTTGGGTGCTATTCGATTCTTGGTCTAAAATCAAGAATTGAACCAAACTCGTCGGTTCTCTATTTAAATACTCATTCTGATATTTAATTTTTTTAAAAAAAACTGCTCAATTCATTCGATTTGGATTGAGTCTAGATCGATTCGAGAGTTTTGTCCAGTTTTAATACAAAATAACTAAGGGCAAAACTGTCGTAACAATTTTGACGTACGAGAGTGGGTGGGTGAGGAGAATAAAGTTGTGGGGTGCCACTTGCCCCCTAAACGACGGGCAACCACGTCCGATTAAAGAGTAACTGACAAATATGGCACAGTATGTCAAGATTTCCTCAAATCTGTTTTGGATCAGACAGCAATTTTAGTAGAAATTGTCAACAGCTCTCTCATCTCGAAAAAGACTTTCCCTTCTCTTTATTGATGAATTAGTTTCGTGTTTAGCATCTTTTCATGATGCAAATGTTGAACAAAAAATTTAAGCATATGTTTGGCCCCATTTTTTTGAGAAGTTTATTTTCTTTTTTAAAATTCATTTTCAATCACACATTCTTTTATAAAATAATATTATATGTAAATCAAAATTATTTACTTATATTTTAAACCGCACATTATTATTTAAAAAATACTCTTTCAAAATACATTTTCTTGTAAAAATGGTTCAAACAAGGGCTTAAGTAGTTTAGTTTTTAGATTCAGTAGTTTAACGTGGTACAGAGTCGACAAATCAAAATCTTGAATTCCAATCTTATAGTCGGACATTTATGAGAATTTTTGTGTTATGTAAAATCATTTGATACGATGAAGAATTTTGTCAAAAGAACATGTTACGAATTTAAAATTTTAATCGTTTAAACTTTAAACTTTTATATAATGTGATACATGTTAATTATTTATCTTCTTTTATGTAAATTTTTTTAGCAAAATTGACACAAATTAACATAGTAAAGATACACTATTAAGTTTTGATAATTGTTTAAATAAGATGTAGTAGTTGGAAACACAAACCCAAAAGCTAGCAAAATGCTATTTTAACACCCTAAAGATTAAATTAATTTAAAACATGGCTAGTCCCTGTTTAATTTGATAAAAAATAGAATTTTAGTAAATTTTGATAAAAGTTGATGAAATATTAAATATGTGTTAAAAAGTTCTGGGTCTCATTAAATATATGATTAAAATTAATTATTAATTTCAATTAAAACTTTTTTTTTTTTTTTTTTTTTATGACGGAGGAATTCGCAACTGTTATCTTTCGAGTGCGCACTGAATAAACTATCGAGTTGACGCAATAGACTGTCAATTAAACTTTTTAATTGAACCAACGGGAGCTTAATCTTTTATTCATGTCATGTCTATTTTATTTTAAATGAGAAGTACTGGCATTTACTTGAATAATATAAAGTGTTATGGAGAAGTTTGGTAGTAACATATAAATGCAAGAAGATGATGAAGGTAACGTGGGACGGTTGAGAACTGCAGCCTCAAACATTGACAATTTGAGGCAGATTCCGTAAAGAAAAGGAAAACCCTTTTCTTGAAATACTTCGAAGAAAACTAGGAAACAAAAATGAATATTTTACATTGGAAGTCCCCAAACTTGCAATTTATTTTCACATTGGTTCGTTTTATTTTGATTTGACTATTTTGTCTGTAACTATGACCAAAATTAACTGTCAATCTCATGCGATTAATAAAGAGCATGATATAACGTTTGTTTGACATTAAATTAGTAATTTTTTTTGTTATAAGGAAAACTCAAATTAATAAATTATATACTTTAAATTTGTCCGATCATCTTTCAAATTATTTAGAAAACTAAAGGTCAATATAGTGTCCATGTTTTCTTTTGACCACTCAACGTATATTTTTGCTTCAATATTGCCATTGCCTTCGTATTCATGATCAAAACCAATGTACAGTCTCACGTGATAAAATGCATGACTTAACGCTTGTTTGACGTTAATAACTAGCTTTTATAGATAAACAGAACTCACATTAACAAATTCAAATCATAAATTTGCCGTTGTGCTATTTTTTTTTTCTTTTCAATTAGTTTAGGAAGCTAACTCTTAATTTAGAGTCAAACAAGTACAAGTTTACACATACCGTCAAATCTAATATTAATTTTAGTGATTGAGACATAGAATAATCTATTCGAAACAAAAATTGAATGTTGAGTAATCAAATGGAATATGAAACAACTTTACGAGGTGGGTAATCTCTATAAAATTTTCTTAAAAAATAATAAAATTGAAAAAAGCAAAGAGAAAAGAGTTGAGGTTCCAACAAGCAAATGGTCTCTTTCACCCCCCAACTTGCATATTGTGGGAACAAAAGTTGGGTTTCGTACGGCAAATTGCGGCTGCCGTTTGCCCTGTCTGAAAATTCTCTTTCTCTCCCTCTCTCCTATGAATTTTTCAGAACCTTTTTAAATGGTTTGATGGTTTGGGAGTCAAATGCGTTTGCGTGTGGGTGTCGAAGTCGAGGATGGTTTTAAGTATAAAAAAAGATAAAGAAAACGAAACGTCACATCTCCTTTTTTGGTGCTTTCTATTCCTATTAATACTAGAGCTCGGTTTAAATTAATATCTGATTTTAATCTAAATTTGAAGTCAAATAATTAATATTAATCATATCTTTTATGAGTGTCACAACTTTTCAATCACACATTTAAAAACTTTCTATCACAATCTACTAAAAATTTAATTTTAATCCACAGTAAATACCATTTTATTCTTTTTCTTTAATAAAGCTAAACTCCAACCCCTCCTACGAATCCTTGCCTCATTATATTTTCAAATAAATTTTAATAAAAGTTAATAAAAATTTATATTGAAAAAATTAATAAAAAAATGTGGATCTTGTGTATGATTAAAAATAAATTTTAAAAAATAAGGATCAAACAGAAGTTAGCTATCATTTTTATCGTAACTTAAAAATTATTTGAGGGTGTTTAAACCACATTATTTTGGTAAAAATGCATTCTTGAATAGTGTATTAATAAAAAATGTGTGGTTAAAAAATAAAAAAAGTTCTGAATTTACGTGTAATATTATTTTATTAAAAAATGTGTGATTGAAATGATGTCAAATTATTATTAAAAAATATATATTTTTAAAATAATGTGGCTCAAACAAACCCTATATATAGACTATTTTAACGAGGTATCTTTAGCTACTCATATTCTATTTTTCACTATATAGTTTATATCAAATTCTAGTCATCGATGTGATATGCAACCTACTAAAAATTTCATCTTTTCTAGTGTAGGAGAATTATAAAGAGAAGTATAGTTATAATGTGTACTTAAAACTATTTTACTTTATAATGGAGTAAGAATAATTAGAAAATATATTCTTATACTATTGAAAATCACATCGATGTATGTATCAAGATTAAGTTAACAAGTTTTTGTACCAATCTTCCATTTATTACTTATCCCATATTATCAATTAAAACTTTTGATTATTTAAATGGAAAATATATATTATCTTACTTTGATCCGTGCAATTATTAAGCCAAAAGAATTTACAAGCAAAAGCGAAATGGCTTCAATCATTTATGTATTATGCTCTTTTTCCATAAAATAATCATTACTTGTATCTTTCAAATTGCAATTGATATCTAATGCAAGAAATTGATTATATAATGGGCTGGACCATAAAAGCTGGGCTGGACCATGAAAGCACTTTTTCTATATATATATATATATATATATATATATATACACATATATATAATATTAATGTAAGTAATAAAAAATATAATTTTGAGGAGTAGTTCAGTTGATCAAACCTTGTATTTGTTCCCCAATGGTCACTAGTTCGAACCCCTCAGAGCCACTGAAATGAGTATCCGACTGTAAACTTTAGAGTCCCGTGAAATTTGTCAAGCTGCACGTAAATTGGCTTGAACATCCACGGTCATAAAAAAAAGTAATACAAAATATATATAGTTAAATTGGATGAGCAGATAAGTTAATTCAATTATATACACAACTACAAAAGTAATTAAAAATATAATTATAATATAAAGCAAATTTCTAGAAAGTGATAAGAAATTCAAAAGTGACAATGATATCTTTTGTTGAAAATTGGATTCTTTAAGGACAAAAATTCCTTGTCGAAATAATTGCTTAATTTGTGGAATATAATTTGATTGGAGCCCTTTTTTCTTCCTCTACGGGTCAAGCTATGTAGAAGATAGCCAAATTCAAGTAATAAAGAGATATTTAAGGCTCGTGTGACAAGTTTTTGATGAAAATTTTAGCATACTTTGATAAAAGTTAATAAATTGAGTGGTTATAAAGTTGATAAAAGTTACGAGTCTTATTAAAATTGAAATTTTATTGGTAGAAAAATTGATAAAATTATAAAAAAAAGTTCAATCAAACAAACATCCGGTGAGATATTTTCTTTTCTTTATTCATAAGTTCTATCGGGTTGCTTTTTTGGCAAAAAAAAAAATGAATCAAGAAAGCTTAATGTTCTCACAATTTATGTACATGGTACAAAAACTTTTGTCCATGAACTTATTATGGGGGCAACTGAATAGGATTTTTAATTTTAAGAGTGTGTTTAATTAACATAAAAAATATCATCTAAAAAAGAAAATATTTTCTTTGTTTTGAGGAAAACAAAAACTGACTCCCCCAAAGAAAATATTTTCCTTAAAAACAAGGAAAATTAGGCATATTTTCAAAAGTCGGAAAAAATTTTCAATGGCAAAAAAAAAATAGTAATCAAACACTTCAACGTAGGAATTTAGATGAAAAATTGATATTTTCTAAAAAAAAAATAAAAATAAATGCAATCAAACACATCATAAGATTAACTGTCATATCTTTGATTAAAAAGAAACAAAAATCTTTTGGCAAAATAAGTGAGACAGATTGCTTATGTACACGATTTTCTTTATTTTGAACAAGAAACATGAGAAAACGTTGTTTGATTAACATCATACCTAAAACGCTTAGTAGGAAGCTATACTTTCTTCGATTTTGGATAGGGTAATAAGGCACAACAAGATACGTACCATAAAGAAATTAATTTAAAGGTAATAATATTCTCTCTTTGGTAAGACGATTTCATGCTTGTACGCAAAATTGTAATTGTACCTTAAAAATGTACATACGTACCCATTTTATTGTTATAACTGGGAAAAGTCTTAGGAAAAGGTGGTTGGGTTCCATTATTTTAGAATGTGAATGCAAGCGGGCCACGGTTGGCAATAGAAACTTCCTCGGAAAGGATTTATGTTCTGTTTTATACCGCAACGAAAAAATTAATAATTTGGTCGTGTGAAACGGTGAAGTCAGCCCCCCCCCCCCCCCCCCCTCCTCTCCCCCCCCCCCCCCCCCAAATTTCTCGTTCTAGGTTTAAAAAATATGAAGATATTAAATTGCACACCAAGAATTAAAAAATAGCTGATAGGATTGCTCGAGAGTTTGGAATTAAAGTTAGAAAAATTTGCAATGGAGATTCTAAGTCTTTCAAAAACATACAGCGCAATTTCAAACTTCTAAATCTTAATAGATACGTCATAAACTTTTCAAAAAAGTATGATTATGATAGGAGGACTTTTGAATGAATTTCATAAAAAAAATAATTGACCAAAACTCAAGTGTGTGACTATCTTTAAAAAGGATAAAATGGTAAATCTATATTTTTTACATTTAAAACATTAAATAAAAAGAAAGAAATTAATAATAAAAATATTTATTCATCTTCCTCATTGTTGGGTTTGTGACCCAAATTCGATCTAGGGTTGTGTGATTTGGAGTATTGGGCTTGAAGATGTCAAAATAAAGTCAAAAAAAGAAAAAAATCGAATTTACGGCGCCAGACGGTCGCTCGCCTACCGCTTGAGCAGTAGGCAGGCTTTTGGAGCAAAGAATTGTCGTTTGCCTGTTGCCCAGCTATCGCTCGAGTGAAAGCGCCGCAAGATTTTTTCCTTTTTCGTTTTCACGCGTATTTTGACCTAATTTTCATGTTCTAAGTTATTTTTAGAGTTTGACAATGTTCCCTATAAATGATAGACTTTTCATTTAGTTTATGTATTATTGTAACAATATTATTTTCTCAATTGATTGTTGAATAAAATACTTTGTTCTTCTATCAATCTATTTCTTGTCTTTAAACTTTTTTTTTGTGTACAATCATATACTTCATATTGTGTCATATAGCTCCATTGGTTCCCAACAAGTGATATCAAAGTTGTTCTGCTTTCAATAAAGTAGTTTCAGATTTTGTCGTATTATAACAAGTGATACCGAGCTATTGTTTGTGATTTTGTTCGAGATTTCTGTTATCGATGGCAGTCATGAAGTATGAAATTTCGCTTTTGGATCATAATACAAGATGGCAAGTGAAGATGCGAGCTGTATTAGCGCAAATGGATTTGGATAATGCGTTATTTGGATTTGACAAAATGCACACAACTTAGACAACGGATAAGAAACAATGGAAGAATCGGAAGACATTTTCACAGATTCATCTTCATCTCTCTAACAATATTCTTCAGGACATTTTGTAGAAGAAGACAATAGTTGCATTGTGATTGAAATTGGAGTAATTGTGCATGACCAAAAGTCTGACAAGCAAATTGCATCTGAAGATAAGGTCGTATTCTAATCGCATGGCAGAAGGTGGATCTTTGAAAGATCATCTAACTGTGTTCAAGGATATCGTCTCTGATTTGGAGACATTAGAAGTAAAGTATCAAGAATAAAATTTAGCTTTAATCCTATTGTGTTTGTTGCTCGCTTCATTTATTTCGTTTAGGGACACGATTTTGTATAGTCGTGATACTCTTACCATTGTAGACGTGTATGATACCCTGTTCTCAAAAAAAGAAGATGAAGTATTTGGTTGGATCTAAGTCCTGAGATAGAGAGGGTCTTGTAGTTCATGATGATCGGCAAAAGAGTAAGTTGATGTCGAGTTTCAGTAATCATGTTTGCTATTATTGCAAGAAGAAGATTGCGAAAAATTGTAGAATAAAGGTAATTCGGCTGCAAATCTTGGGAAGCAATCTAACACTTGGGACGAGACCAACATAGTTGAAAACTACTTGAGTGATGGAGTTAACTTGAATATTTTTGATGTGGAATCCAAACTTGACGAGGATTGAATTTTAGACTCAACTCGTACGTTCCATAAATATCCCAATCGAGATTTATTTGAAACATATGAAATAGTAACACAAGGTATCGTTGTCATGGATAACAACGAACCTTATCAGGTAGCTGGTATTGGTAGAGTTATATTGAAATTTATAGGTGGAACATGTAGGACACTTGATCACCTTCTAGACTTGAAGAAGAATTTCATTTCGTTGAGTACTCTTAATTCAAAAGGGTACACGTTCTTTGGAGGAGGTGGAGTCTTAAGGGTCCGAAAGAGTGTCTGTATTGTATTGGAGGGATGGAAGAGGTCTCAGTTATACATCTTGCAATGTTAGGCAGAATCGATGAAGAAAAGTTAGCAAAAATTTAGTACCTTGCTAGTTATTTAGTTTGGTACAATACCTTTAGAATTTTATTTCGGGTTGATAAGTGTATTTTGTACATTTATCTAGGCCAGTAAATTGGAGCATTTGTTAGTGATTTGAATGAGTTATAGCTTAATTATGCGCTAATTATGTTTGTTAGGTTAAACTCAATGCAATAGAGTGGAATCAGAGGAAATGAACAAAAAGGGCAAACGAAAGAAATCCAAAGTTTGGGACCAAAATGTAAACACTCAATAATTGATTTAGACCATAAAATAATGATTGAAGATCACATGTGATCAATTGGATGTAATTTGGAGGTTAAAAGAGTGAAATAGATTTGAATTATTTTCACAAATCAATTTTCAACTGAAGAAGTTATGCTCCGAATTTTTATCCTCAACTTGAGACCCATTTTTTTGGATAGAAAACGTTTGTATTGTAAATATTGTATATCTAGAAGAATTATAGCCCTTTAAATTAACTTTTCAAAGAACTTTGAATTATTACAATTTAATATTGGAAGAGAAAGTTATTATCAAAATACCGAAAGATTCTCAGGGACAACACAAGGCAATTATGGCGCACGCGAGACAGAAATTTCATGATCGAGAGCCAAAAGGTGTGCGCGCGATAGGAATACATGTGTGTATGTGCGGGCTTTTTCAATGAATCAGCAGTTTCATGTTGTGATTCAAACTCTTTTGGAACCCAAATTAGACGCGATTTTGACCTATTTTCACCTCTTATAAATAGAAAACAAAAGCTACACATAGGAAAAAAAACACTCTGTTGTCTCTTCATAGACAATAGTATCATCAAATTCATCAAGAACAACGGGACCAATTACTATATATTGAGAGAGGAGATCAATCTTTAGCAATGAATTGAAGCTTAAATAGATCAAGATTTTGAATAATTTAACATTGGACTTGAAGATCAACATCGTTTGCATTCTTTCATGATCCAGGTGATATTCTTTTATTATTGTTTTTGTAATTTATATATTAATGTGCTAGGCTAGATTTGCTTTTGTATTAGATGAAGACAAACCCTATTTGTTATTTATTTCTAATTCAAGACTAGTAGTTTAATTTAATTCTTGTGGTTCTTGATTAATTTTGCATGTCCATTACATTATTTTATTGTTTGGCCATCAATTAAATAATTAGTTGCCCTTTGTAGTGTTGGAAGACTCCCAATAAGTTTAAAACGTGGCAAAATTAACATATGTGCAATAAATGTTATGAATAATATTTATCACTTGTACAATCATATAGATAATCTAAATTTTAATGCATTCTAAATTTCTAATCATTCGAATTCGGGCTATGAATAGATTTGGGTCGTGGTTAGCATATATTTAATTTGTCTTGAAAAAGAAAGTTATATACATTAACTTTATTGATTGTCAAGAACACACGAATGAAATTAGATTACAAATCAAGAATTGAAATCGATAATAATAAATGGAGTCGAAAATCAATACAATCATCCATATTTAATAAAACCCCTAATTTTACCGTTTTCTTAGATTAATTTAGAATAATCACAAAATCAAATTCTCTTTTGTTTACACAATTTGAATTTCATACATAACTAGTAAACTTGAATTGAAATTTATTCTATGTGGGACGATATTCGTAACTCAATCAAATCTATTACTTGTCAACGATCCCGTATGCTTGTGAGTTTCGCACAAACACGAGTCCATATTAAAGAATACTACTGAGTCAAGTTTGAAGGATGTGGGTAATTTCGCTTTGTCACCATTGTCCGCGATTCCATTGTATTCAACTTCCAGGGATAGACCCATCTGAGATAGGTTTGTGGATACTAATTTGGTTGCACATTCTTTTGGGGTTTTTGAAGGTGTCAAGACTAGCAAATGATCTTCTATGAAAGCATCGAGAGTTGATTTTGCTACAGGGTGTGTTTCAATCCTATTTGGTAAGTTCTAATTTTTTTGTGAATTTTGGGGAACCTGTAGTTTGGGTTTAGGTATCAGTGTTGGATACTGTGGAAGATGAGTATTTTTGTGTGATTAGAGAAATTTAGTTCGGGTTGAAGAGTTTAGTTTGTTTCGTTGCTATCGGAGTTAGTTTTCCAAGTGAAGAAATTTTGAAGATTCATTCGTTGCACCAAAATTTGTGTTAAGATGGAGATTTTTGTGTTTATGACCCAAATTTGATCTAGAGTTGTGTGATTTGAAGTATTGAGCTTGAAAATCTCAAAATAGGGTCCAAGATGAAAAAATCGAATTTTCGACGTTAGACACCCGCTTGCCTATCGCTCAAGTAGTAGGCATGCTTTTGAAGCAGAGAGTTGTCGCTCGCCTATTGCTCAGCTATCACCCGAGCAACAGGGTCGTCTCGCTTGGCGCTAGGCCAGCGCTCTAACGACTATGACGCGAGATTTTTTCCTTTTTTGTTTTCACGCATATTTTGACATAATTTTCATATTTTAGGGTTTGACAATGTTCCCTATAAATAGTAAATTTTTCATTCAATTTAGGTACTGATGTAACAATATTAGCATTCATTTGCCCCCTTTTTTTGAAATGAAAATGGATGGAATAATATATTTTTTTTGAAAAATGAGTGGTTGAAAAAGAATTTTTTTTTAATTTACGTATAATATTATTTTATGAAAAAATGTGTTATTAAAAATAAGCGATAAAATTAAATTTTAATTTAATGGGTGCCAGACGGGGCTTAATTTATTCATTGGTTGTTGAATAAAATACTATGTTCCTCTTCAATTTATTTTTTGCCTTTAATCTTGTTTTTTAAATACGATTATATACTTCATATTGTGTCATATACTCTCGTTGGTTCCCAACACTCAGTCAAACCACCTCTGATCAGAATTCATACATGTTTTTTCTTCCTCGTTTCTCATCTATTTATTTCTCTCTCTACCTTGTTATTGAGAACACCAACGACATCCTTGTTACTGTGCACATATATTAAAGCAATTAAATTTTTTTATTTATTTATTATTATTTTTTTTTTTTGTAAAATATCTTGGCCTCTAAACATTACAAATCTGGTAAATAAAGGATACAAGTAGAGGGACATGATTCGAGTTGGACGATTTGTGACAAATTTTCAAACAAAATCACTCAAAAGTGTTTTGAATTTTTTTTTTCAAATCAAACCACTTCACTTCTATACCAAATAAAATAAAATTACTGTTTTCGATTTGATTTGATTTAAAATCACAATTTAGAAAATAAATAAATAACATATATAGAATAAGTTAAACAATAAATTCTAGTCCAACATCTCACGTTAAAACAAAGTTATTAACACGTTACATTACAATGTAACAACAAAATAGAAATAATTTGGTAATAAACCTATTAGTAGATACTAATTAACTCAACATCTCCCATTGTAACAAATTATTCATTCTTTGCATAAAGATACGAATATAGGATATTATAATTAAAATTGAATGATATAACTAGTAATAAAAGAAAAGGAATGGAAAGATTAAATATGATAATACGTTTACAATTTTTTTTTTGGATAATTCAATCCTTCTATCTCATCCAAATATTGATGAATCACAATAGATTGTTTGTTACTATACAACCAATTCTTAGTGCAAATACCGCTTCAACCATCTTTGTACTCAGCGAACTCAAACAAATTAAAAATATGATCATTAATAGAGAATGCACACTCAGAATGATTTGAAAGAGCCCAACACAAATCAAAATGAAATAAAAATAATTAATAATAAAATCTATCAACTAAGTTAAAAAATAAATAATAAATTAAGTGACCTGACCAGAAAATTAAGATCCAAATAAACTAAAAACAACGTTCAGCTAAAAACTTTTGGGAGTCCAGCATAAATCAAAACAAAACAACGCACCAATAAAATAAATAGCAAAAAATTATTAAAAAATAAAATAATTTGAGTAAACTAACGTAGAAAATGAGCCGAAATCGAAGAAAATAATTAGCACAGAAAAAGAAATGATGTGAATTTGAATTAAAATTTAGATTCAATTATCTACTAAGCAATCAATGAATATTGTTCAACAACAATCATTCAGCCCTTCAACTAATTTGAGAGTTTTATATTCTCAATTAGGATGACTAATGGGTAATTGAGTATGTTTTAATTAATTAGTTGGGATGTATATTATCTATTTGGCTATTGAGTTTAATTGGATTAGCTATTGGTTTAATTGAGTTGATGTACTTTTTCAATTGTTATGTGTTTAATTTTAATAGGATAGGATAAAATTTAAATTAATTAGTCTTCAAGTTTTATTTTTGTAAACGGTTTGCAAAAACTGAAATATAAACCAAACACTTTGAAATGGTTTGGTTCAATTCAAAACCAAAACATTAAGTAACGGACCCAAATCGATGATTTCAAAAATAAAAAGCAGTTTCTATTCGATTTTGTTGTTCAATCATGAATATTAAAGGCTGCAAGTACAATTCACAGAATGTGTTCTACCATTTCACCCTCCCCGATTTCCTCACCCACCCACAAATTACATCGTTAACTGCCACCGTTCTAGAGTAGAGTTTTCTCTGAGGCGTAGTGCATACATTTTCGGCCTGAGATTTCAATGGGGTCCCTTTTCTTAGACGGTGTCGTTTTCATGGCCATGGGGTTGGGGTTGAGGTCTCTATTAGTGGTGACATTATCAATGAGTGTAGAGGTGGATATAAAAAAATAAACATACAAGTGATTTAAAAATTAAAACTTCCAGCGTGATATAAATGCACCAACAGCCTCTTTAAGCCCCATTTTTGTTCAAAATATATTTTAGAATATTATTTTGACGATAAATGTGTAGTTGAAAAAAAAATAAAAATAAAAAATTTAAATTTGTGTATAATATTATGTTATTGAATAATGCGTGGTTAAAAATTAAAAAAAAAATGTATTTTGAAAATAATGAAAATCAAAGAAGGACTTATTTTAAGTGCTAAGAAGTAAATAAGAAATTTAGTGAAACGATAAATAAATGAACCGTGCTACAAGTACTTAAGGGTGTACAAAATGGGTTACTAAGGGCGGCGCCACCTGGTGAGTTAGTAACCCATTTTGTACATATAGAATAACCCTAAATAAACTAGGAATGAGTCAAGTCTGCCCATGCCTCATGACAATGCCTGTATGTGAGAGAGATTAATTTTGTCCTGACATTATAGAAATGAATGACAAAATATTCTGATCCATCCTCTCGAAAATCTTTGACGGAGTGGGAGACAGAGAGAGTCGCGCTGTCTAGTTGCCAACTCTAAGAGCATCTATAATGTGGTATACAATAGATGTAAATTGTGATTTAGATTTTCAAAGTGGTCGGAAATCTCTTCATTTGAGATATGTAAATCAAATACAAAATTATATTTCCAGGTAGAGAATGTAAAAATAAATAAATGTAAATTTAGATCTTTTCATTAGAGCAGAATTTGAATTTAGGTCCACCGAATTGTAAATGATGATGCGAAAGTGATTTTGAAAATACCAATTTCACACCACAATTCAATTGGAGATGCTTTAAACATAGACTCGGATACCTTTCTTTTGGAAAAATTTATTCCCCATTTACTGGGGTTGACATTTAAAAGTAATAAATTCTATGGAATCGATTTCTTCTTTTTATTGACTTTAATCTTTGATATTCTCTCTTTATCTTTCCTTTCAAAAGATTTTAATGTCAACTCAAAGATTAATAGATTCTCCTACATTCTTTAGTTACAAATTCAGTTAGTTAATCCAATGGGCTAAATTTGACATATACAGTAGGTTAGACTTATACAGGCCCAAATTAATATGCCTTTGAGTTAAGGGAACAATTCATAACTAAGATTTTTAGTATGGTTCAATTTAATAATAAGATAATAGGTTTCAAATTTCAAAAATCTGGTTTCTATTAAATTTTATTTATGATTTAATTAATCAATTAATTAATTAAATATATAAAGTCACAAATTTGTACAATTTGATCACAAATACATTTATTGGTCACATATTATCAAATTAATTAATTACAAATTATTACGAGGTCACAAATCAAAATTTTTATTGGTCACAAATTATTCTCGAAATCACGAATTGAAATTTTAATAGGTTACAATTTATTTTCGAGATCACAGATTAAAATTTTAATAGGTCACAGATTATTTTTGAGATCACAAATCAAAATTTTAATAGGTCACAGATGATAAGTGCGGATTTTGCACTTATTTGAGCCGTTAAATTTAGATATTTGTAAGTTTTCATTAAGATTTTGCTACCTAATATAGTTTATTCTATTTTGTAGGTATTTTCATGCTAAATCTCAATTTGAAGAAAACGGAAGAAGAAATGAAGAAAAGTTTAAAAGTGCAAAAAAGAGGAATTGAGTTTCGATTCTTAAAAAAAAAAAAAAAAAATAAAAAATTAATTTTACTGTAGCGCCGCGACGCCAAAGCTTCAGGAATAGGCGCCGCGGCGCCCGGTAGCGAGAAATCCGATTTTGACCCGGTTTTGGCTTATTTTTGACCCAACTTATCTCATTTCCTTCCTACATATAAATACAACATTTTGGGGTCATTTCTAGGGTAAGAAAGGAGAGGGGGAGCCAACCAAATGAAGAGAAAAGATATGGGAGCTCTCCTTCAACATTGATGATTATGGGGAAGAAGAAGAAGAATGACTCCATTGATAGAGAAGCTTCCATCCATTCATCCTTTCATCAATAAGCCTTTCTTTTTCCTTTAATTTCGTTTTCATCTATGTGTTGTAGTATTTTGTTAGTTATTTTTGAATCATCCATGTGTAACTAAAACTATTGTGATTTGGGGGTATTTTCTAACCCTAGAATGATTTTAAATCAATTTGTGCTTTATAGTTCTTGAGATTGATGTGTTTAATTCATTGTGCTCATTGTTTTTATTGTTCTTCTCGGTTATTTAGCGGGCCAACTAGATGATTGAGTTGTTTACAATATATGCTATTTTGAGAATTTTAATACGTAATCGCTAATTTAACCAAAACCTAGTAGCAACTACACTTTTATGGATTATGAGGAATTTTCTATTAAATGTAGGTGGATTATCACTTAAGTTAACAAACCGAGCTTGTGTGTTTGTGCTTAATTCAATTCGACTCTTTCGTGTGAATGCTTTTGTTAAATTAAATCTAGGGAGCTTATCCTAGGTTGTTTAATGAATAGGGTTGGATAAAGAGCTTGTTTTATTCAACTAAAATGTAAGGAGAGTTTGAGGTAATCGAGCTTGTGATTATTCTCGAATTGTTGTTGATCTTTTGAACGAAAATCATTTGCGAATATCGATTAGAAATTCATTCTAGCGGTGAAGGAGTACCCCTCGATCACATATTACTTCATTTGTTTTCTTTTTATTATTGTCTTTTCTATTTTTAGTTTATCGCTTCATTAGTTAAGCAACCAAACCTCCCCCCATTTACTTATTTGCACATTTTTACTTTCTTATTGCAATTGGCGTAATTGAAAACAATCCTCTGCGGGAATGACCCTTACTTACCACATTACTACTTGAACGACAAATTTCATAAAAGTAAGGAATATTATTTTGACCCCCTTTTAGGCGTTTCAACAGATTAATTTCTTAGATCACAATTAATTTCGGCCACAATTCACGAACATATAAGTCACACTATTGTGACCACCACTTCCCGCCTGCCTCCACCAACAGCACCACCAACGTCGTCATTTAGTAGCTTAACAGTAAGATCACAATTCATTAACATATAGGTCATACTATGGTGACCACCACCAAATCATATGTGACTACGACTTCGCCCCTGCCTCCATCAGCGGCACCACCACCGTAGCCGTCCAATAGTAACATCAACACCTCAAACTAACCCCACACCCTCCCAACACCACTATCATTACCCAAAACCACCACCGCCATTCGCATGCACAGTAATAGTCACCGCCACCACCTCGAAAAACCTCCTGCAGCCACCGAATTGAACCACAAATATTCAATTTTCAAATCAACAAATCAACACACATACACCACCATCGAACTCACACAAATCAACACACATACACCACAAATTGGCCGCCGCCACCACTTGCAGCAACGACCATCACCACCGTCGCAATCGCACCAACCACCATCACCACAACCCACATCGCACCAACACAATCGGCTTCCACACCCACAAACCGCCGCATCGAAGAACCACAACACCTCCACCACACACCCACTACTACGCCACCACAAAATCACAACCAAAAAAGGCAGTCTGTTGTTCGTTCTCTGCAGGGCGAAGACCTCCACCGCACACACTACCGCATCAAAGACCCACAACACCTCCACCGCCCGCCAAAGCCCCACAGCGTCACGTTGTTGGCGTCCAGCAGTGAGCGACTCGTTTTCCACCATCAGCCGCCCACCACCGCCACTAAAACTACCAACAACCACTAACAACAAACAAGCCGCCACCACCACCTCGCACCCCAACGCAGCCCACACCACCATCACACAGCCCGCCATCTACGCCTACAATCACCACCTCGCACCAGATCCAACCAAAATCACACAAATCACCACGCGAGGAGGTGCCGACGGGGATAGAGAGGGTGAGAGCGAGCGAGCGAGAGAGAGAGAGAGAGAGGGAGGGGGGGAGGGGAAGTGAGATTTTAAATTAGGGTTTGTATATTTATATAATTGATTTGATTTTTTAATATTATTATATAATATTAAACTATTATATAATATTATTATTAATACCTGATTTTTGTATAAATAAACCATCTATCCTATTTTTGAATTTGGATATTTAAATACCTCCCTAACTGTAATTTCCTCCTAAGTTAATCCAACTAGCTAAATTTGGTAAATGACCCATCCTAGTTAGTTGTGTCAAAATAGCAAGCCTCCCATGCTCGTGATGGTGACCCACTCAGTTGTAAATCAGTTTGAAATCAGCCCAACCAAGTTCACAAGTTGGTTTATCATAATAAACCGGCCGTATTGGACTTGATTGTCTAGTCGATGACCCGTAAGGGTTGACCATATTGTCGTGATCATTACGAAATTAAAAGATTTGTTGAGTTTTCTTTTCAAATTCCTAGGTCAACTTAGTAATTGACTACTTAATTCACGTTTACTATCAAGACAAAGTGTTTTGCTCGCGTTCTAGGCGTGTTTTTTTTAACACTAAATTGAAAAATGGTGGGTTGGAAGAAGAAGGATTGGGGTAGGCACGTTTCCAAATTTCATCCACATTTAGGGATGGCAGCGAGTTGGGCATGCCCGGCTCGCGAGCCTAAGGTCCAAGCCCGGGCTCGGCTCGGGTTCGGGAGAATCGAGCTTTTTTCGGACTGAATCGAGCCAAAGCTCGCTAAAAATTTTGAGGCTCGGCCTGAGCTTTGGCTCGGGCTTTTTACGAGCCGAACCGGGCCGGCCCGAATTTTATTATTTTTTTCTTTTAAAAATTCATTATTAATATATTTTTTTATCGTGGATCGAAAAAAACTCGTGACACGGGCCGGTCTGAGAGCCCCAAAAATGAGGCTCGGTGTCCCGAGCCACGAGCCGGACCCGGCTAGGGCTTTTCACGGATCGAGGCCGGGCGATCCGAACCGCCGAGCCATTTTGCCACCCCTATCCACGTTCAAAGTTTTATAATATTTTAGTATGAGGATGAGTTCTTAGGCGCGTGGATGAGTTCTCCGTGTGTCCCATGAATTTAATTAACTTTGTTACTAATCAAAGTGTCATCGTTATTTAGTATAAATTAAAAATTTGTTTGAGTGTCATATCCTCATTGTTTAATATAAATAAAAATTTGTTTGAGTCTCATTTTGTGGAAAAATAAAATTTGTAATGGTAATTCTTTTTAAAAAAAAATGTGTAATTAAAAAATATAATTTTTTTTTTATTAACTTATGAAAATATTTTATTAAAAGAATGTATGATTGTAAATAAATTTTAAAAAATAGAGCTCTAGAGGGCTAAGTAGCCGTGCCCAGAATTTTAGATAAGACTTAAACTGTCCAAATTAATAGGCTTTGGAGTTGACCAAATAGATTATGTTCAGTAGATTAGATTGTCATTTTGGGGGTTTTGACTAAAGATGCATTTCAGGAATTTTATGAAGTGAAAATGGGAATTTTGAAACATCAGGGATATGAATGCCAAATAGATTTTATGAGTGTCATAGTATTGTTGAGAATTTAGGGATATGAATGCTAAATAGTATTGTTGAGAATTTAGGGATAGAATTTTGTAATTTATTTATTTCAAGGAGACATGATTTAATTTCCTCGTGCTGGAACTTAAAATGGACCATTCTCAATTAATACGAAACTGATTATATTTATTTGGAAAAATTATCTAGAAATCTACATTTAAAGATCAATTTTCATAAATAAAGAGAATTAGTTTTAAATTCCAAAATTAGGTGGTAAATAAGGTTAATTAAAATTATAAAATTAAATTAATTATTATTCCCCACCCCACCCCCACCCCACCCCACCCCACCCCACAAAACGCTCAAATCACGTTCCCGTCTTCTCTCTCTCTCTCTTCTCCATTACCCTTTCAACTATGCTACCTTACCACTTTGCTTGACCATTTGGATGACTTCGACCCCACCACTCTCCTCACATGGGGGGCAAAAATATTAAATTAAATGAGGTGGGACCCGACCTCCATGTGAGGGGAGTGGTGGGACCGAGGTCATCCAAGTGGTTAAGCAAAGTGGTAAAGTAGATTAATCCTTACCCTTTTTCCCTCTACCCTCTCTTCCAACGACTCATTTCTCTCTCTTTTGGTAGCTCATTCCAAGCAGTACTGTGGGCGACGAAGAAGAATCGTTGTGCATGGTGGAGCAATAAGATGTCGATGTTGCCGCAAGCAGCAACGCCTTGCTTTGCCACCGCTGCTCGCAGTTGGGGATGAACTTTTTGATTTACTCTTTGAAAATGGCTAGGGTTTTATTATCTGAGAATACTCACTGTCGCCATAGTTTGGGAGGGTGGATGCTGGTTTTTCCTTTTTGAAAATGGTTAGGGATGAGTTTTGGTGTTTTGCAAATGGTACCAATGATTTTCTGAATTGTTGTTGTGGGTGATTCTATTAGTGTTGGTGGTATAGGTGGCGATGGTAATGTTACTGGCGGTGCATGTGGTCAAGGTGAGATTGTACGCGTTTAGTTTTTGATGGTATTGGAAGTGGTGGTGATGACAGAAACAAGTGTGGTCAAGTCTATCTTCATTGTAACTCTCTGTAACGAGATCTGTGTTTTAACTGTAACTATATGTGACTTGGTTACATACAATCACAAAATTAGACTGACATGGTCACAGACACTTACACTGAAGATAAAGTTGGTCACAATTAGTGACTGATAATACAGGCAAGGGAAGGTAGTACTTATGATCGTGAATTTGAGTTGAAGGAGGTGCATTGAAGGTGATGATAGTGGTGACTAATGGTGGATTGCGGTGCTAGTATGCTGTGTGTGCAGATTTGTTTGTGGTGACCATCTGTGACCAAATATGTGTTAATTGTGATTGATTATGACAAATTCTATGTTAATTGTGATAGTGTAGCAACCGAGAATTTAAATAAAATAAAATTATTTTTCTTGAAAAACATGTCGTTAAATTCTAACCCCAAGTTTTAAAAATAAAAGCGTGTTCGTCTAGCCATTGTAAAACAAATTTAAATATATTCGAATCGAGTCCAATCTCGAATTTTTTAAAGTATCAAATTCCTTATCGTTTTAAATCCGAATTTTAATAATTTTAAGTACGATATATTATTAATTAGAGTTCAAACTTTATTAGTCCAAATCTTGATTTCTTTCGGCCCAATTCACTGAAGCCCAATTAGGAAAATTCTTTTAGCCCAAATACTTGGCCCACTTAGAACCTAGGTTTTCGTGCCCTAAAATTACTGTTCATATAATTCTCAATCCAACCTTAATCACAACATCACGCCTCCAGCAGCATGGGTAAGAAAATAGCCATCTCCCCAATTTCTTTCATCATCCAGTTTCACATAGGAAAATTCACGTTGATGCTAGAACCTCAATTTCTAGCACCAACAACATAATGCATTCACACAATCCTAAGCCTCAAACCTAGCCAAGTCAAATTTCGCACCACCAACACTATTTTTCGCACACACACAAACCGCAGGCATACTCAGCGCCACCCATCCCACAGTCTAGCCAAAATAGCCACCACACCAACTCCACCATCTCAAAGCACCACCACCGCCTGCAACCCCACACTTACGGCCACACACCACCCAACTCGACAGCCACTATTTCACCCTAAAATCAACACCAAACAACCACAAAACCAAGAAATAACAAAAAACATGAACTTACCTTATCCCCCGACCTATTTTTCAGCCGGATTAACATCGGAAACCCAAGAATCCGGACCTTCAAACCTCGGTTAAACTTCGACCCGTACACCAAAAACCTCCCCAGCCACCTCCATACACGCACCGGCGCCACCACGCGACAACGACACTGACACTAGAGTTGAATCTGCCCCTTCCCGTCGCTCGATCTCTCTCTCTTCGTTGCCCTTCGAAAATGAGAGAGAGAGTGAGATATATTGTTTATGTATTTATTTTTATTTTTTTTGGAAATTATCCCTTAAGCCCCCAAGTTTTCAAAGTTATTTATTTCGGTCCCAAGGTTTCAGTTATTATTAAATCAGCCCCTGGAGTTCTTGTTTTCCCACTGTCAGCCCACAAATTTCGAAAAGTCTATTTTCAGTCCTTAAACTTTTCAAATTTCAGTTTTAATAAATTCTCAATTAAGTCCCTAAATTTTACTTTATCATTTTAAATCTTTAAAGTTTTGAAATACTAATTTAAGGCTTATTTCCTATTTTGGCTAGATGAAACGTACAGACGATTAAGGGATTTAGGTTACTTTCCGCTCCACTTTTTACGCGACTCGAGATAAATTAAGGTAAACTCGCCCCATTAATTAGTTTAAATTATAAATGCATGTATTATATGACTTTATGTGATTTATATGTTTTAATGCATAATACGAGAATCTCTTATGAGATAGATTATGTTGTTATACTTGTCATAACTTATATGTTTAAATGCATGAGAAGAAAGACAAATTCTTATGAGATAAGTTGATGTTATGCATAACTTACTTGCTTAAATGCAAGGAGACGAGACTACCCACACCCTATGATTTTAAAAGAGCCTATAGTCTATGTGTTTAAATGCATTCTTATTGTTCTTTGCATACTTGCATAAGTTGTCTTCAATTTGTGTGTCTTACTTGACTATAACATGGCCTTTGCAAAATTTGAAGTCACTCATTTTGATGGAAAAATTGATTTCAATCTATGGAGTCAAAAAAATGAAGGCTATTTTGATGCAAATGAGATGTGATAAGGCTTTAGATGATAGTTGGCCTACTAATTTACCTCCTGCAAAGAAACTAAACTTGAAGAAATTGCTTGGAGTACTATTTTCTAGTACTTATCTGAAAATGTAATAAGAAGTATTGGTGAAACTAAAACTGCCTCTGAATTGTGGACCAAACTTTAGGCTAAGTATGTGACCAAGACTACTCCAAATAAGTGTTTTCTATTAAAACAATTCTTTCTTTTAAAACGAATCCCTCGGTTGATTTGGATGAAAATTTAAACTAATTTACAACACTTACCCAAGACTTGGCCAACTATGATTAAAAACTTTCAAAAGATCAGATGGTTGTAGTCCTGTTAAACTCCATAAGTAATAGATATAAAGACATCAAGGTTGCTCTAGAGTATGGTAGGGAAGAACTTACCACTGATGTGATAATAATTTTTTTTAAGGAATAAGGCTCTAGAGATAAAATCTGAGTCAGGCAGCAGTCATACTGGAGATAGCTTACTAGCAAAGGGAAAAGATTTTGGTCAATCAAATTATCATCCTAAGTCTTTCATTGAAAATAAAAACTAATTTAATGATAAGCATAAGTCCAAAGCTAAGGCTAAAGGCAAGAAATACTAATACAGTGATGAAATCTTCTACTGATAAAGATATTATTCAAGGGGTACTCAATACATTTATCAATGATAATCATGATCCAGATAATAATTGTGTTTTACTAATTGTTTCTTTAAAAGAGGCATTTCAAACAATCGTAATCTAAAATACTTACTTTGTACAAAATGAAAAAAAAAAAATGTCAAATATAGTATGTGCATTACAAAAAAATTAAGGATGAAGTTGAGTTAGGTTTGAGTGCAAAGAAGTAGCAAAATACTTTATGCATATTTTAAAAGAGATGAAGTGAAAAATTATTGTCAAATTAAAAGTTTGTTAATTCGTATCAGTATGAACTTTTACGAATTTAAGGAGTTATTTTTATATATTCTTTGAGCCTTAAAGGATCTCCAAAAAAAATATTTTCTTTTGCATTTAGCGATTTTATTAATTTAGTTCACTGGTCCAAGTCGAGATCGAAGAATTTTACTATTTAAGCAAGATTATTAATTTATCAAAAATTTATTTATCGATGTTTTACTATAGATATTTAGTACATTATCTTTAAAGCTTGCTTTCAAGTTTTCTCGATGTTCTTTAAAAATTTCAAGAACACTACATCTTTTCTTGCTATTTTCTACTATGTGCACTAATGAATGTATAATAATTAAATCAATAACCATGTGAAAGAATCACGTTATTTGATAGAAAATATGTAATAAAGGTAAATTGACATAGAAAAGGAACCGTTCCCTTTTTCAGCCGTTTTTCTTGTATTACAATAGAATAATGCTATTAATAGAAATTACCGAAACTTTTCAATGATTTATCCATCAACGGTTAAAATAATTACAAGTGACTCTTTTTTGACCATTCAGTCATTTTTAGTTATTTATATAATATCACAAATTTCATTTTTCACTTTTACAATTTTATTATGATTGTATCATAGTTGTAAGTTAAACAACGTTATCGTTACATTTCTCAGCTCATATTAAATTGCTCGTTAGAAAAATAGTAATTCCGATGATCATTCTCGTAAATTAGGTTACGGATTCCATATTACAAAAATATGTTTGTTCATTTGTTCATTTTATTTTCCATTTAAATTTGATTATATAATTAATATCATTTTTCTTACCTCAAAGAACTCAAATTAACAATTTGAACACCAAAATTCTATATCTCATAGATGAGAATAATCACATCTATTATGTGGTTGTCAAAGCAACATGAGAAGATGTACTGCCCTTGCGAGCGACGCGCTATGAACGGGCCATCCACTTGGCTAGGCTTTTATGGTTGCAGACAATTAGTCTTATCACTTTATGAATTGAATCTTTTCGTACTTAACAACTTAGCTACTTAATTTATTATAATATCTATGATTAATGCACATCTTATTATTTGATCAAGTATTAAATTCATTATAAAAATATTTAAATAGTATAGATTACTATTATTTGTTCAAAACATAATATTGAAAGATACATTTGGACATATATCCGACCAATAATTATGTTCAAAATTTTCTCTTTAACCATTTGGTGACGACCTTTTCGTGCCTAATTGTGTATAAATAATAAATACACATTTCCATGTAACCTAATTACAAATTAAGTCCATTTCTTAATTACATGTTAAGTTCTTTTTTAAATTACACAGTTAAGTCGTTGTCTTGCTCATGTGAAATTCTCTAATCTTGAATTTAGAGAGCAGCAAATCCAAGAGGAAAGCTTGAGAGAAATTCAAAATGATTGATAGAAAAAACAGATTTCAACAGCAATAGAATTCAGACTGGGGTTTCTTTCCTTTGCTTCTTGAGCCTTCAATTCCAAGGCTTCTATACGAGATAGTTTTCAACACCCCTCCCCCTCAAGAGGGGAATGGATGTTTATCAATCCCATCTTGCGGATGAGATGAAGAAAGTTGAGATAACCAAGTGGTATAGTCAGTATATTAGCCGACTGGTGTTTGGAAGGGATATAGATGATTTTGATGAGACCTTCTTGTAATTTCTCTCGAACAAGATGACAACCTAGTTAAATATGCTTTGTTCTTTCATGATGAACAAGATTGGAAGCAATATTAGAGGCAGGTTTGCTATCAGTGTAGAGTAAAGCTGCTTGAGGATGAATAATATGTAAGTCAGCCAGAAGATAGATAAGCCATTGAAGCTCACATGTGACTGAAGCTAGGGCTCTATATTCAGATTCAGCAAAAGAATGACTGACGGTTGCTTTTTCGATTTCCAAGATATGAGATAATCTCCAAGGAAAATTGTGAAACCAGTGACACTTCTTCTAGTGTCAATGCATCATCCTCAGTCACTATCTGAGTAAGCTTTCAGGTGTACGGAAGAAGCTACGGACAGGAAAATGCCTTGACCTGTTGTTGCCTTAATATATCTCAGAACCCTCTCAGTGGCTTGAAGATGTGTGTTACTAGGGTTAGCCATGAATCGACTTAATACTTGTACTGAAAAAGCCAAGTCAGGCCTAGTTATTGTAAGGTATAAGAGACGACCAATAAGCCCCACATAGGATGCAGGATTGAAAAGAGGAGGTGACGAATCATTTGCACACAGCTTTAGTGTAGATTCCATAGGAAAAGCTACAAGTTTACAACCAGAAAAACCACTGTCTTGTAGAATATTTAAGGCATACTTGCATTAACACGAAGCAATGCCCTTTGCTGATCGAGCTACTTCAATTCCCAAAAAATATTTTAGTTTACCCAAGGCATTGATGGTGAACGTATCATGCAAATACTTCTTTACAATATCTATATCAGCGAGGTTGTCAGATGCAATGAAAACATCATCAACATATATCAGTAGGGCCATGAAACTCTTTGACGTTTGTCTGATGGACAAAGAGGAATCGGACTTGTCTCGAGTAAAATTAGGGGTGGCAATGGGCCAAGCCTAGCCGGCTAGGGCCATCTACCCACGAGTTCGTTCAAGCACGAGTCGAGCTCGAGTTCTGCTTGTACTCAAGGGCCAAGCTCGACTCGTCCCATGAGCTCGTAAGCTCAAGAGCCGAGTCCACGAGCTCTTTTTTTTTTTTTTTTATATTTTTTTGAATTTTTTCTTCACATTTCTTGTGGGCTCGTGAAATTTAGGCTCGTGAGCTCAGCCCACGAGTTGTTCGCGAGCCTTGCTCTGCTCGGGCTCATCTCGCTCATGGGTCGAGCTTTAACGAGTCAAACCGACTAGCCGCTCGACCCTTTTGCCACCTCTAAGTAAAACCAAACTGAAGCAGAGATGAGGATAATTTTGAAAACCACTGTCTTGAAGCCCGTTTTAAGCCATTCCAGCTCTTTTTGAGTTTGAAAACTCTAGGATTAGTAGGTGAGGAGTATCCTGGTGGCTGCAGCATGTACGCTTCTTCATGCAAATCTCCATGTAGAAAAACATTAATCACATCACGTTGATGTAAATGCCAATGTTTGATTGCAGAGACCGAAAGTAAAGCGCACAGTGGTCATCTTTGCGATAGGGAAGAATGTATCAAAAAAATCAAGTCCTTTTTTAGTATACTCTTTTGCTACTAACTGATCTTTGTACCTTTCAATTATACCATCAGCTTTAAATTTCACGGTAATAAACCCATTTGCATCCTATTGCAGTCTTATGTGAAGGTAGAATAGCAATGTCCGAAGTATGATTCAATTCAAGAACTTTAATTTCATCTGCCATAGCAATTTTCCATTGAGGATATAGGATAGCTTGTTTGAAAGTTTTATGCTCAAAGGTAGATGAAACGGTAGCAATAAAAACTCTATAGTTAGATGACAACCTAGAATTAGAAATATATGAAGCAATAGAATGAAGCTTACCAGGAGTAGGAAAACAACTGTTGAAAGATACATGAGATGCTGAAGGTACCTGAGCCATATTACCACAGTAAAAGTCCTGCAGATATGTAGGAAGATGCCCGACTCTCTCAGATCTTCGAGGGTATAAAATATCAGGGATAATGGTAGTGTTAGTTTGGGAATGTGAGGTGGTGTAGAAGAAGAGGTAGCAGGCATTTTGGAGTCATACACTTGGGAAAAGTTAGGGAAGACAGAAGGTATATGAGTAGTGTTTGGAATGGAAGGAAAAATGGATTCATGGAAAACTACATTTCTGAGATGAAGGTTTTGAGAGTTAGGAGATCAAGCACTTTGTATCCTTTGAAGTTTGAAGGATAACCAAGAAAGAGATATTTAGATGCTTTTGGTTGAAATTTTCCTCGATTGTTTGTAAGAGTACTAGGAAAGCACAAGCAGCCAAATACTTTAAAGTAGTTATATGCAGGTGGTTTTTGGAAAAAATGCGAGCATATGGTGTATGGTTATTCAATACTGATGAGGGAATGCGATTGATAAGATATGTGGCAGTTAATATACAATCACTCCAGTATTGTAAAGGTAATTTTGATTGAAAAAGAAGGGCTCTAGCCATATTTAATAGGTGCTGGTGTTTTCTTTCAACTCTGCCATTTTGCTTAGGGTTTCCACACACGATGTTTGATGAATTATGACATGATCTTGATAAAAGGTTGGTATATTAAATTCTTGTACACTATCTATTCTGAGAGATTGAACTTTTGTTTTGAATTCAGTATAAACATAAGCAATAAAAGTGTTGAGTAAGAAGAGAGTGTTTGATTTTGCTTTCATTAGGAAAATCCTGGTGAAACATGTATAGTCATCTACAAATGTTAGAAAATACTTATAACCAGAATATGAAATGGGGGAAAAGGAGTCCTAAATGTCACAATAAATCTACCGAAAAGCTTTATTTTAACGATTGTGTGATACAAGAAAAGGTAATTTCTTTTGTCTAGCTAAGGGATAAATCTCACATACATGATTGTGAGTTGTTTTTACAGAAGGATCAAGGGTGCTAATGACTTACAATCTAGCAGGGGAAATGTATCCTAAACAAAGGTGTCATAGAGCAGGATTGATAGTGCAGGTAATAGATTAGATTGAACTTTATCAAGCCCAATCATCTTCCAATTGCTGAGGTCTTGTAAAATGCATTTAGATTGAAAGAAAAACAAACCAATGGAGTGATCATTATTTAATCTAGAAGCAGAAATAAGATTGATATTGAATGAACATAAAGAGCATTATATAGGACTAAATCAGAAGAAAAAATCACAGTTCCAGTAAACTTAATAGGGACATATTGACCATTTGGTAAGTGAATGAGGGAAGGTTTGTTAGGTAGATGAATTGAAGTAAAAAGTTGAGGAGAACATATCATGTGATCCGTTGCTCCAGTGTCAATGGTCCAAGGTGAGTTGGTGAAAAAAGAAGCAACATAACAAATTGGGCTAACTGATTATCTAAAGTAGAAGTAGTATTTACTACAGCTAGGGCTATCAATAGATCGGATATGCACCGGATCTACCCATATTCGATCCGATAAGAATGATTCGGGAATCCGATCTAATAATCAGACAGATATTTGATTGTTAAATTCATATCCGATTTGCTATATTATCGGATATCTGATCCGATATATTTTACACATTTAGGCCCAATACCGAGCCGATTATGCCCGTTTAACCGGGCGATTTATTATTTTTTGGTTTGAAAATTTTGCACTTCATGAAAGAGCCTTATAAACTACAATTCAAATGTCCATAGAGAATTATTGGATAACATGCTCTTTTTATAAATGCACTTCTCTCAAATTGTTTTATAAATTTTCAATGTGGGATAGTGCATTTTATTAATACACTTTTCTCCAATAGTTTTATAAATTTTCAATGTGTGATAGTGCCTTTTTATAGATATATTTCTCTCCAACGGTTTTATGAACTTCCAATGTGGGATAGTGACATAACAAAAATATGTTAAAATGCTAATCTAAACCATTTTCCATAACAAAAATGATAAAAAAGCATGCTTTTATAAAATATATTATATTATTATAAAAAATCTAATCGGATTGTTATCGGATCGGATTGACCTATATCCATATTTGATCCATTTAGTTGACGGATTATCGGATTCAGATTTTAATCGGGTTATCGAATTGAGACTCTAAATCCATCTCCCATAAATTTCATCGTATTCGGATCGGATTCGGATCAAAATCCAATCCATTGACAGTTCTAACTACAACATTAGGATTGATAGTAGAGGTAGATAGGCTATTGGCAAGTGTAAGCAAATTATGAAATTGCTATTGAGTGAAAACCATTTTTGGGACTGTTGAATTTTGTTCCAGAGAAAAAGTAAAATGAGCATTGTGGGTGGTTGAGGATTGAAACCACTTCCAAATTGTGTAGGAATAGATCTTTCGCCCCTAGGACTTCTCCATCCTAGTGGATAGCCTATGTCTTGGAATCATTTGTTAGCAAGATAACCATGATAGCTACAATGAGAACAAAGCACATCAGATTTGTCTTTGCCTTTGGTGAATTTGAAACCATTGGAAGGCTTGGAGTATTATGTAGTAGCCATGTCATGGGAGTTAAAGGGAATGTCAGCTGCACTGGTCGGAGAACGCTGGCTTTCTTCTTTTAATAACAAAAAAAAGATGTTGTTCATGGATGGTAGTTGAGAAGAAAGTAGAAATTGACTTTGCAAGTATTGGACGATATCCAGCAGAATACACCAGCATATTTACTTACCTTATTACTTTATTAATATTGTCAGAATATCTTTTCATATAATCTATTTATGGGCTCCTTCAATGCCCCTCTTCTGTATTTAAGAAGCTTGATTTGCTGGTAATAAACTTGAGCATTGTTTCTCCATCTTTCTCTTTATTTTATCATGGTATCAGAGCAGTTTCGATCCTAAAGAAATCAACTTTTGAATTTCGTTTCCGACGGCGGCCTTGTGCCGCTCGTCCGGCTAGCAATTTTTTATTTCCTTCTTCCGATTTTCTTGCTTCCGTTCAATTTTTCCCCCCTCTGAAATCGTACTTCCCAAATTGTCATCCACCATAGAGAACCCAGGAATCTGGTATCCACCCTCCACAATTAATCCACCGCTACTCCCCAAACCCCCAGAGGCTAGACCTAAACCTCTCTCTTTAGTTGCAGTCGTAGCCATAACCAGGCCTCAGGAACCACTTTGTTTCTTCAACCATGCGTATACAGTAGCAGAGATTATCTTGGAGATAGAGAGAAGGGTAATAAAACGGAGGTGTGTCAAGATCCGGTAAAGGCAGCAGCAGGTTTCTTCTCAGCTCAGGCTTCTTCTCGGTTTTGCCAGAAACTGATCTGGAATATTGCTTGGACTTGGTCATTTTGATTTACTGGAGATTGGTAGACTTTTTTTTTGGTGATTTTTGCTCGTAGACTGGCAGATAAAAGAAAAATCAATGGCAAACCCTAAGGTATTCTTTGACATGACAATCGGCGGCCAACCTGTCGGTTAGATCGTGATGGAACTGTTCGTTGATGTCGTCCCTCGCACCGCTAAGAACTTCCGCGCTTTCTGCACCGAAGAGTGGACTGGGCTTTTTGTGAATCCCATTTGTGAAGTGGGCTTTGTTCGTGAATTCCGTTGTGAAGGTGTGGACTCAGGATTGGGCAATTGATCTGGGTTAATTAATAGGTTGTGTAAACTTAATTGGTCTCTATCATCTTGGGGCCTGTTTCCCTGTGTGGGTATCATTTTCTAGTGGGCAGCTGTATTTTTATTTTCTTTGGGCTGCTTTATTTAATAAAAAAAATGGAAGGTTGGTACCTTGAATTTTACCGGCACTCCCCCTACCTCTTAAACAAATTAGAGGTTTTTTACAAAAAAATTTGGAGGGTCGGTACCTTGAACTTTTTCGGCACTCCCCTTGCCTCTTAAACTAACTAGAGGTTCTTTTTCAAAAACACAAAAAAATTGAAGGGTCAGTACCTTGAATTTTATCGGCCCTTCCCCTGCCCCTTGAAAAATTCGGGGTTTTCTTAAACAAAAAAAAAACAAAAAAAAATTTAGCGTCATCCATTTTTTGGATTCTTTGAAGATGATGACTCGACAGCGCAGCTCGCTCGTAATGACAAGTTGGGCATTCGTAATCTCCATGCTCCAACTTGAGGGGGCCTATTGGACGATATCCAGCAGAATATACCAGCATATTTACTTACCTTATTACTTTATTAATATTGTCAGAATATCTTTTCATATAATCTATTTATGGGCTCCTTCAATGCCCCTCTTCTGTAATTAAGAAGCTTGATTTGCTGGTAATAAACTTGAGTTTTGTTTCTCCATCTTTCTCTTTATTTTATCATCAAGGCTGAAGAGTCGTGTAATCAAATCAAGAACTTCATCACATAATCTGCTTGTTGGTAGTCAACAAGATTCTTTAGAATATCACAAGCACAAGTATATAGAACTCCACAACAAGAAGTAGGAAAAGGATGGTAACTGATATACTCGTCCCAAAGAGTTTTGAAATCACTAAAATATTCAGTGATAGACTTCAATCCTTGGGAAATAGAACTCAGAGTCTTCTCCAAGGTTAATACACGAGAGCTATCACTGCGAAAGTACTGAACCTGGAGTTCATCCCAGACATCATAGGCATTGGTGAAATAAAGGAGACAGCCACGAATTTCTTTTGCAATGTAGTTCATCAGCCATGATAACACAAGATTGTTTGCTCGTAGCCAAGCAACCTGAAGAAGAGCATTATCAAGACCAGGTTGAGTTAAGTTGCCATCAATAAAGGCAATTTTATTTTTCAGCCAGGGCAATGTTGATTGAGCGACTCCAAGCAACATAATTTTCAACGATAGAGATCTCAAAACCAAAAGAACGCTAGGATTGTCACCGGCATAAAGTTATTAGGGAATTGAAGAATCATTAGAAGGATTTGCCATGTATTTAAGAATAATTTGAAAAAGAAAACAGCGAAAATGTAATGCTCTGATACCATGTGAAATTCTCTAATATGGAATTTAGAGAATAGCAAATCTAAGAAGAAACCTTGAGAGAAATTCAATATGATTGATAGAAAAAATTGAATTGAATACGGGTAAACATAGTTTAGTATTTATAGACACATAATAGCTGCTAATGAATGAAACTAACAACTATAACTATACAACAAATTCCAGCTCACATGCTAACTGTCTAAACTAATTGCCAACCTCGAACTAACATAGCGGTCAACAGATTTCAGCAGCAACAGAATTCAGACCGAGATTTCTTTTCTTTGCTTCTTGAGCCTTCAATTCCAAGGCTTTCTATATGATATTGTAGGTTCCAACATTCATTCCAAGTCTTTTTAAATTTTTTTACTAAAATGATTTTTATTTTTTTTTTTTAAAATTACCCATCCTCCTTTCAAGAGTGAGATATCACTGACAGTTTTTTTTGTCATTTTTTTTTTCTCCTATCAGAGTTGTTTTAATAATTAATTATTTATTGGTAAGACGATTTTTCTCAAGTAATAAATTGTTGAATTAATTTATATTATGAAATATTAACTTCTAGCATTGACACTTGGGAAATATGTTATTAATAAGTTGTGATGGGTTGTGATGCCAGTTCTGTTAATTGCATCCAACACATTAAATGGGCTATGATGAAAACGGTCTTAGCCCAAATTGCTGGAAATTTGTTTTCAACCATCCATTGCCCGATAACACAAGAAAAGGCCCAAAGTCTATGACCCATTAACTTGATCAACTGAGTTGCTCTGGACCATTGATCTACATCTTGATCGAACGGTGGAATGCTTATGTATTAATATACTTGGACCGAGACTTATTGGAATAGGGTTTTCATTTCGTCTCTTTTTCTTCGAAGCTTCTGGGTTCTCTGTGAACTCTCATCTTCGACGCCTCTTCTTCTTTCTTTCGATTCTGTGTGAACTGATCAAAACCTTTGGTTTTCGATCTTAGATCTTTGTGATTAGATTCTTTGTGAGTCTTCGTCTGTGTGTTTTGAGGTGTGTCGATCGGTTGTTCGATCGCGATCCATAGTAGTAGCCGTTTGATCATTTTTCTTTAGGGTCTAAGGCTTTGTGGTATGTTTTTCTTGTACAGAAGGGTACAATGTTACTTTGTGAATTCTGAGCCCTAACAAAAATCGATCCCTTGATGTTGGTTTATTGAATCTTTTGGGTGATTCTTTTACTGCTTCCGTTGGTTTGGCTCTACAAGTGGTATCAGAGCTTGCGTGTGGGCGTGAGGAGTTTTTGATCGAGGGTTTGTAACTGGAAAATTAATTTTTAGTTGACATTCGTTCTTCGATTCGTTTTACAAAACCCTAAGTATTTTTTTCTTGATTTGGCTACTAATCTTTTGTCTCTATGTTTGTGTTCTTGTGAGGAAACTCGTTCTTGGTGAACTTGCTTGGAATTTAGGTTTGGAGCTGCTTAGTGCTAGTTGTTGAACCTACTTGGAGCTAGTTCTTGGTGAACCGCGTTTGGTGAAAAATTTCTGAACCCTAACCTTCTTTTGTGATACACTGTTCTTTTTTTTTTTTTTTTAACATTCCTTGTATATATCTGTTTATTGAATTTCAAGCGTTGATATTTGATATTGCCTATACATTGGTCATCCGACCGCTTTCTCCCTGGTTGAGAATTTCATGTGTTGATATTTGTTATTACCTATACACTTGTCATCTGACCCCTTTCCCCTTGGTTGTGTGTTTTGAATTGAGCATTGACCTGAGGTCCTGAATCTCACAGAATCCTGGTAAATTCAAACACACTGAAGTTGTTTTAATTCCCAATAATCCACACTATTACTCATGTGGCTGTCACTGTGCTTATGTGTCTATCTTGAATTGATATATATTTCAAATCTTGTTTTGATACTTTGTGTTTATTCAACATATCTTTTGAAATACATGTTTTTCTGTTGAATATAGACTTCAAAACTTTTCTTGTGTCGATTAAAAACTTCAAATGACAACTACTACGTTTGATCTTGGAATTTTTAATGGAAAATGGGATTTCCCCATTTGGAAACAAAAAATGAAAGGAGTCATTGTTCAACAGAAACTTTCTAAGGCTATAACTGGTGAATTTCCTGAAACTCTATAACTGCTGAACAAATGGCTGAAAATGATGAAATTACTTATACCTCTATTATTCTTTGCTTGTTTGATCAAGTTTTGAGAAAAGTAAGGGAAACTTGATAATACTAAAGCTTTGTGGGAAAAAAATTGGAAGAACTTTATCTGGTTAAGTCTTTACCCAATAAACTCTTTCTTTTAGAAAGATTCTTTAGTTTTAAAATTGATCAGTCCAAAAATGTAGATGATAATATTGACATCTTTAATAAATTGGTTCAAGATATCATTAATGCTGGGGAAAAAAATATCTGAAAAATATAAGGCTGTTATACTTCTTAATTCCTTGCCTGAAGTGTATAGGGAAGTCAAAAATGTCATTAAGTATGGTAGAGAAACTTTGACACTAGAAATTGTTGTAAATTCTTTTTAAGTAAAGAATTATAGATTAAGGCTGAAAGACATGGTAGGGAATCTGAGAGTTTGTTTGTGAGAGGTAGAACCTTTACTAGGTAGAAGAATAGTCAGGATAGTTAGAGTAATCAAGGAATTGGTAACTATAGGAAGAAGGGGAAGGGAAATCATAGGTCTAAGTCTAGATATGAGAATAGGAAGTGTTATGGGTATGGTAAAACAGGACACTATATAAAGGACTGTTTTAAAGAAAAGAATAAGTAGAGAGAGATGAAAGTGGATGAGGGAAATGTTGTTGAACCCTTAGGTGGTGGACAGTTGATGTCTATGTGGTGACTAACCCACATCTGATCTGAATACTGCAAATTTTGCATATAACAATGATCAAAATTTTGAGTGAATTTTAGATTCTGGCTGTACTTTTCATATGACCTCTATGAGACCTTGGTTAGAAGATTTTAGGGATCTTGATGGTGGGGAGGTTGTTATGGGCAATAATGCAGCCTGCAAAGTTAAAGGGATAGGTAGTGTGACCTTGAAATTTGAAAGTGGGTACACTTTCACTTTAGAAAGAGTTAGTATGTTCCTGATCTAAATAGGAATTTGATTTCCATGGGCAATCTTGATGACATAGGCCTATATGGCAAGATTGGAGATGGTAGTTTGAAAGTAACTAAAGGTTTTTTGATTATTTTCAAAGGTACAAATAGAAATGACATATATGTCACTAGAGCTAGTGTCATAAGCCACACTGTTGAGTCCTCTAGTGCTGAGATTGATGCTATCCTAAAATAGCATAATAGGCTAGCACACGTAAGTGAAAAAGGCTTGCATATTTTGAATAAGAAAGGGGCATTTGGTAAGGATGTGATCTCTAAGGTTCCCTTTTGTGAGTATTTTACCTTAGGGAAACAACATAAGTTTCATTTTAATATTGGACAACATAGGACCGCATCTATCCTTGAGTATATTCATTCTGGCCTGTGGGGCCCATCTTCTACTACTACTCAAGGTGGTAATAGATATTTTTATCACTAATTGATGATTTTTCAAGAAAAGTTTGGGTTTATCTTTTGAAACAAAAATCAAACACTTTTTCAAAGTTTAAAAATTGGAAAACTTTAATTGAAAATCAAATGAATAAAAATATTAAAGTTCTAAGGACAGACAATGGTCTGAAACTTTGTAAAGAAGATGGGATCCTTAGGCATAAAATTGTCCCCTACACTCCTCAGGAAAATGGAGTTGTTGAGAGAATGAATAGGACTATTTTAGACAAGGTTAGATGCATGATAATTAATTCTGGGGTTCCTAAAGTCTTATGGGGTGAGGCCGTTATGACAACGGTGTATGTTGTGAATAGGACCCTTTCTAGTGCTTTAGGTGATAAGACACCTGAAGAGGTATGGTCAGGGAAATTTATTGATTATACTATTTTAAGAACCTTTGGATGTGCTGCATATTCTCACCAAAGTCTAGGCAAATTAGAGCTAAGATCTCAGCAATGTGCTTTCATGGAGTATCCTGAAAGGAGTTAAGGGATATAGACTTTGAGCTAAAAATGATGAGGGTTTTAAAATGATAACCAATAGAAATGTGAATTTTTAATGAAGCTAAAATGCCATGTTTGAGTAAGAAAGTCTCTAGTGATGTTTCTGTGAGTGAAAGAAATGAGGAGACTAGTATGCACGTGAAATTAGGGCACTTTCCTGAACTTGTTGGAGAAGAACAAGTTGAAATTGAAGCTGGTGAGGAGAGTGAAGGTGCTATAGGTTCACAAGAACCTATTGAATGTAGTGACCATGACTTAGTGAATGAGTTAGTTGACTCTTTAAGAGATTATCAACTGCCCCTAGATAGAACTAGGAGAGAAATAAGGGAACCTGTTAGAATGAGTGATTATGAATCCCTTGTTGTTGTGTCATACCAAGATTTAACTTTTAGGGAGCCTAAATCTTATGAAGAGGCTTTAAGTTGTCAACAATCAAATGAGTGGTTGCATGCTATAGAAGAAGAAATGAAGTCCTTAGTTAAGAATAATACCTGGAAATTAGTTCCTAAACCTGAGAATAAGTCTTTAGTAGATTGTAAGTGGGTTTATAACATTAAGGAAGGGGGTTATTCTAAATAGCCTCTTATGTTCAAAGCTAGGCTAGTTGTAAAGGGGTTTACACAAAAACCTGGTATTGATTACAATGAAATTTTCTCTTCTGTTGTTAAATACACTACTATAAGAGTAATGCTTGCTTTGGTTGTCCAATATGATTTAGAACTTGAACAAATGGATGTTAAAATTTTTTTTTTGCATGGTGACTTAGATGAAACAATTTATATGGTTCAGCCACAAGGTTTCATTGATTCTAAAAGACCAAATCATGTTTGATTATTAAACAGGTCCTTATATGGTTTGAAACAATCACCTAAGCAATGGTATAAGAGATTTGACAATTTTGTGTCATCTATTGGTTTTATAAGAAGTGCATTTGATCATTGTTTGTACTTTAAAAGAAATGACAGTAATGATGTGATTGTTTACCTTATTTTGTATGTTGATGATATGCTATTGAGTGGACCTAAAATGAGTGGTATAAATGACATTAAAAAGGCTTTGAGTGCTGAATTTGAAATGAAAGACTTAGGACATGCTACGAGAATTTTAAGAATGGATATTAGAATAAATAGATCACAACAATCTTTTTTTTTTTTTATCACAATCTGATTATGTGAAAAAGGTGATATCCAAGTTTTCTGTGCATGATTCTAAGCCTGTCACTTTGCCTCTTGCTTGTCATTTTAAGTTGAGTAAAGAACAAAAATTAATTTTCAAGTACATTGTTTTTGTACATCATCTTTGACATTGTACTCACAATGTATGTGGTCCATCATTATTTTAATTGTGGGCTCCACCCCTTGTATGTGAGTGCAATGTCAAATTTAATGTCAAGAATAATGTACTTGTAGCAAAACTCAAAGAACAATGTCCACATGATGAATTTGATATCACATACATGCAAAAAATAACTTATGCTAATGTTGTTGGATCTGTGATATATACTATGATGTGTACTAGGTCTGATGTTGCACATGCTATTAGCATTATGAGTAGATTCATGGCAAACCCTGGTCCTGAACATTGGACTGCCTTAAAGTAGCTTTTAAGATACTTAAAAGGTTCAACAGATTTAGGTTTGCATTTTCAATCTTGTAAAGAGGGAGTTGTGTTAAGAGGATATGTGGATTCTGATTATGCTAGTAATAAGGATATTAGGAAATCAACAATTGCATATGTTTTTACTTTGTATAATACTTGCATAAGTTGGATATCTCAATTGCAGTCTATTGTTACCTCATCTACTACTGAAGCTGAGTATGTAGCTGCTACTAGAGGTGTCAAGAGGGCGGCCCGCCCGAAGTTGAACTGGCCCGTTAACCGAGCGGGGCAAATCACTGGCCTACTATATTTTTTATCAATCCGGGCCGGGTTTTGGAAAACGGGCCTGTGGTTTTTTTTTTAAAAAAATTTACCATTTATTTTTTAAGTGACAATCTTTGAAAAAAAAGGGCCGACCCATTCATGACCCGGCCCATGCGGGCTTTACGATCCGGGCCGAGTTATTTAGTTTTTTTATCCGGGCCGGACCTGCCCATAAGCCCTCATGACGCGGATTTTTTTTATAGCGGACTGTACACAGGCTTTTTAGTGTGCGGGTCGATCCGGGCCGGCCCGCCCGTTTTGACATGTCTAACTGCTACTGAAACTATTAAAGAGTCTTTGTGGCTTAAAAGCTTGTTAAGTTTAATTAAATGAATTGTATAATCCTGTTATTGTCTATTGTGATAGCCAAAGTACCATTCATTTGTGTAAAAACTCAGTTTTCCATGATAGGACAAAACGTATAGATGTTAGGATGCATTTCATTAGAGATATAATTCAAAAGGAGTCCATATTATTTGAGAAAATTCCTACACAATTTAATCCCCCTGATATGGAAACAAAGATACTTCCTCTTGCCAAGTTTAAATCATGTTTACAAATTCTTAATATTGATACTGGGTAAATTTGTGTTCCTACAGGTGTTATCCTTCTTGGTGCTGGTGTTGGTGAAAAAACTGATGTGTTTGGTTGTTTGTAACATTGGCATCAAGAGGAAGATTTGATGGGTTGTGATGCTAATTCTGTCAATTGCATCTAACATATTAAATGGGCTATGATGAAAACGGGCTTGGCCCAAATTGCTGGAAATTTGTTTTCAAATATCCATTGCCCGATAACACAAGAAAATGCCCAAAATCCATGACCCATTAACTTGACCAACTGAGTTGCTCTGGACCGTTGATTTGCATCTTGATCGAACGGTGGAATGCTTGTGTATTAATATACTTGGACCGAGACTTTTTGGAGTAGGGTTTTCATTCCGTCTCTTTTTCTTCGAAGCTTCTGGGTTCTCTGTGAACTCTCATTTTTGGCGCCCTCTTCTTTTTTCTTTCGATTCTATGTGAACTGATCAAAACCTCTGGTTTTCAATCTTAGACCTTTGTGATTAGATTCTTTGTAAGTCTTCGTCTGTGTGTTTTGAGGTGTGTCGATCGGTTGTTCGATCGCGGTCCATAGTAGTAGCCGTTTGGTTATTTTTCTTTAGGGTCTGAGGCTTTGTGGCATATTTTTCTTGTACAAAAGGGTACAATGTTACTTTTGTGAATTCTGAGCCCTAACAAAAATCGATCCCTTGATATTTTGGTTTATTGAATTTTCTGAGTGATTCTTTTACTGCTTTCGTTGGTTTGGCTCTACAAGTTGTGACGAATTAAATTAATTCGACAATTATTAATCGATTCTCATTTGTTAAAATATAATTTCATTGAAATATATGTTCATTAACATAAGTAGAGATGACTAATACATTACATTAAGGGCTCATTTGGCTTTTGAAAAACTAAAATGAGCTTTTGAACCGTTCGACTAATTTCATAAAAGTACTCTTTTTTTTCGTTAGAAGAGATTTTAAAAGGAATCTTGTCTAATGTGATTTTCTTTAAAAGTACTTTAAGGATAAAAAACTCTTTTAAAAATTAATTTTTGAACAAAAATTAACATATTTTTCTCCAAGATCTCTTCTATAGAAAGCAAAAATAAAAATAAAAGCATGTCCTGAATTGACTAGTGAATAATACATTAATCATTGAAATGCAACGTCATCATCAACAGATAATTGAGGAAAAAGACTCTTTTTGCAAATAGAATGAACTTAATCATTTTCACCCCTGTTTGATACACATTATTTTGAAAAAAATGTATTTTTTTTATTGATGTGACGATAAATATATGATTAAAAAAAAGAAAAAATTATTGATGTGATAAAAAAATATATATAAAAATAAATAAAATTATAATGTATATTAAACGGCCTCAATCTTTAATTCCCCACCCCAAAATCATGTCATTAGTCCTCGTTTCCCTATTCATCAATTTTGTCATCATATTGTTTTTACATTTTAATGATTTTTATCTAACTTCTACGCGTCTTTATTTTGCTGACTTACCACTGTCAATCAATCATCACTGTTTACTCCACAATCTTGAATCATGTATCTATTCTTGACTTCTCATTGTTCATGAATTTTATCATCACAGGATTTTACTCCTCTTTAATGACTTCCACGATTCTATAACTCTTGTAAAGTATGAAACGTGTCAATATTTGACTAACTTACGTGTCTAGTGAAAATATCCTGAAAAAAGATGCTAAGGATTTTTTTTTTTTTTTTTTTTTTTTTTTATATATGTGGATGACTTACTAATTTAAAAATAAAAAATAATCTAGAAATAAAAAATCCATATTGGCCCCAATTAATAAAAACTAAAAATCTACAAAAATTCACAAAAAGAAAAAAAATGATGGTATAGCTCTTGACTCTTGGACTCGACTCGTTTAAAACGTCACGAAATAAAAAATGAATTTATTTAAAAATGACCATTCTCAATTAATACAAAACTATTTGAATTAGTCTGTATTATTAAAAAAAAAAAAAAAAAACTGGTTCCCCTCCTCCTGTGTACAGCTCATTACTAATTGTTCACGAGAAACAATGGGTTAGCTAGCTCAATCTTTTTTTAGATTGATGACAAGTTTCGTTTAATAGAGTCGACTAATCTAATGTATAAATTTCAATAGAACTTTTCAATAACAATTTCATAAATACAAAATAGTTAAAGAATGTACATTTTTCCCTTTGATTATTTACATTGAAAAAGAGCCCGTTTGATGCACATTTATTTTGAAAAAAATGTATTTTTTTTGATGTAATGAATGGTAAAATACATACAGAATTGGTGAATTCAAATTGGTTGACAAAAAAAAAAAAAATAAAACATAGATGATGATGCTTTCAAAATGTATAAATTTTTTGTACTTAGGGAATAATTCAAATATTAAATTATAGTATTGGGAAATATGTTATTAAAATGATGTAGAATTGAATTCATGATTAATGAGAATGAAAATTAAAATGAAAATCAACTAGGCTCTAAAAATTGACAAGTGATAAATATATTAATCATTGAAATGCAACGTCATCATCGGCAGATATTTGGGAGAAAGAGAGAGAAAAAAGAAAAAGAAGGGGGCCTTGTCTTTGCAAATAAAATGGACCTTTTCAATCATTCGTCAATCTTCAAAGCCCCACTCTGAAATCATGCCATTAGTCCTCGTTTCCCTATCGTGTATTTCGATATTTTAATCATCTTCAACTAACTTACACGTGTCTGCTTTTACCGACTTACTATCATCAATCAATCATCGCTCTTTACTCTATGTCCCCAAACCATGTAATTCATTCTCGACTTCTCGTTTCTTTGTTCATGGATTTTCTTTAATAAGTTTCCACGTGTCTTTTTTTTACTGGCCCGAAACTTTTGTAACGCATGTGACGTGTCAATGCTTGACTAACGTACGTGCCTAATGAAAACATACTAAGAAAGGATATTTTTTTTTATTTTTTTTCCATAATTTATGTACGACTTATTTCTATTTCCAAATTGTGTTGGTGCCATTAATGGTCAAATTGTTGAAAATTCAGGCTCCCCGATAATATGGGCAATTCCAAGTTTTCTTACGATTAAAATAGGCTTTATTCTGATTAATTAATGGGTTCATTCCCCTTAAATTAATAATTTCAATTCCAATATTTCATTTGTATTGAATTATTGCCTTCCATTCAAAGAAATCACGTAAAATAAAAACTTGGAGTGCCATGCACGAAAGGACTTTTGTGATTTTTTTTAATACAGGCTTAGATCGTGGCAAATTAAAGGACGTAACTCAAAACAAGTCGATCTACGGAAAATTTTATCGGCGATTTAGTTAAGGTAATCCCGTCCAAGTATTCATATCTTTAAACTGGTTTAAATGCTGTACTTTTGGACAATTTTTCGATTTTTTTTTTAAATACTATAGCTAGCTCGACTTCGAATGATTTCCAGCCAATCTAGTACAATTTTGATACTTATTTGCAATTATCGATGCTATTCACGTCAATTACAAAATTAAATCACCTAATATATATAGCCTTTAATGTCCCCATTTAATAATAGAGAAATTCTCCAAGGAAAATGATACTCTACCTGCATGGGTGACCGCATGTGAGTGTGCGATCATTCCCTGCGATCACCCACGATATTTCTGTAACATGACTCAATTCCCCAAAATGTTGATTTGGATTGAACAAATTGTACTCAGTACGAACACACACGTTCAAGTGTCATTTGATCCTACATTTCTAATCATTCATTTATTTGGATTCCGTGTAAAAAATTGTCCAAAGTTTTGAGGAGAAATTTGAAACAGATCAGCAATTAGAGTAGCCACACGTTTAATGTTACAAAAATTTAGGCTCCACCATTTAATTTGGTCGATCCCTCGATCATGATTTAATCATAATCTGCATGAATTTCGATCTACTCATTTCAATCATGAAAACTTATCATTAGATCAATTATTTGCTTGAAAGTGACAATTCTCCAATTCAATTCTCTTTTCCTATTGCAAAACACTTATGTGTTACCAAATATAATCAATACCAGAAAAATCTTCAAAAGATTAAGGGCCTGTTTGGTACAGATTAAAATCAAATTTTAATTCAAGTCAAAGTCAAACAATCAATATTAATCACATCTTTCATGGTCCCACAACTTTTCAACCACACATTTCAAAAACTTCTATCACAATCTACTAAAAAATCTAATTTTAATTCCCACCAAACACCCTCTAAATTTTTAGACGGTTCTACTTCAACACAGTATTAAATCTTAGTGTACAAAATTGTCTTTGATTTTATCGGATAAAAAACAATTTTAGATTTCTCTTAAGTAGCATTTTATATCGATAAGATGACATTAAGCTTAAAAATCGATGTATTATTGGTGTCAGAATATCTATCTGATTCAGAAGGGAAAAACTTGCATCAGTATCTCAATTTCAATTCAAATATGGGTGATCTAATGATTTCCAAAATTTAAACGGAAACCAGAAAAAACTTACTATATTACTTCTAGAGAATATGATAAAGTTGTTTATCATACGAAATGTTTGACAAATAAGTTAAATACCTAACTAAATTTTGATTTGGTGCGGGCCCACTTCCCACACATTTTTAATCACATATTTGTGTGGTTCTCATAACTTATAAAAAATAGACTTATTTATCAAACGTGCAATACCTAGTTGGAATTCAACTTCATAGTAAAGAAAACACGAGAATCCTTAAAATTTCTAACGTTTTTTGCAACATACACACGAAATCGTGCAATAATCACTAGCAGACAAATCAAGAAAACTGAAGTATACACGTATAGTGATAGAATTAAGAAAAAGACAAAATTATTAAGGTAACAATTCCAGGGTGCATGTTTTCTGCTATATTAATGTGGAAGATAACTTCACGTACAGAATGAGGTTCTATGCTTTATTGGAGTGTAACGTAAAATTCACCTTCTCCATCGCACCCTTGCTCTAATCGCGTGACTCGATTGTGTCGTTTTGTTTTATTTTATATTTCATATAGTCATCATGTCACAATCAAGTCACGTCTATTACTTTAAAGATATAATAATGTTATAATTGAACTATAACTGGTAAAATGAAAAATGGGTCGTATATCAATCATCCGTACGTATTGATCTATTGGAAGCTCTCAGCGATACGCAATCATGTTAGTTTGTTTAGTTTCATATTTGATTCAATTCTCTTGTTACAATCACGTCTAGAGCGTCTAAAGACACACTAGTATTATAATTGAACCGTAGCCAACAAATAAAAAAAATATATCATGTATATCCCTCCTGCGTCCCGAGATATTGGACACTTCAACGATACTCACCTTGTTGTTTTGTTTAATTTTATATTTAATTAAGTTATCCTGTCGCAGTCACGTCTAGTACTATCTAAAGAAACATTAATAGTATAATTGAATTGTAACCGTCAAAATCCTAAATTAATCATGTATAACGGTCCTTCATCTCTAGAAATTGGGTGCTCTTGACGATACACATTCATTTTATTTTGTTATATTTTATATTCGATCGTAGTTGTCTTGTCTCAATCATGCCAGTACTATCTAAAGATGCACTAGTATCATAATTGAACTGTAGTGATCAAAATTTATTTGTTATTCCTCTCGATAAACTGGGAACTCTCGGATCGTTTTGTTCAATTTTATATTTGATTCAGTTATCCTATCGCGATCACGTCTAGTACTGATTATCAATACGCTAGTATTATGAGTGACTAGTAGTCATCAAAATAAAAATGGATCATGTATATCAATCATTCATCTCGAGAACGTGAGTGGAGATGTTCAATCACGTCGTTTTATCTGCTCAACAAGATTTATAAATCAATTTTAAATAGTTAGAACTTTATTTTAAAATTAAATATACATGTAATATCCACTTATTACACCACTCATTTTTATCTACTTACAAATTAAACTGTTTATGAATTCTTCCCAAATGGACCCTTAATTTTTTTTTATATTTGATTGCATTAGTATGAACTATTAATTGAATAGTAGCCGTCAAAATTCGAATCGCCATTGGTAACAGAAGGTAATTAAACAAAAAAAATTCACTGCAAATAATGCTCTTAGAAGCTAATTTCATGCAGGGACACGTGAAGGGTTTGAAATCCATCCATAGTTTAGTGAATGATTTTATCGTACGCCACCTCCACTTATCATGCAACACAGATGAGCGTAATCCGCACCCTCTCTCACTTTCACCTATATAAATACCCTTCCCTCCATACTCCATTAATATCATTCTACATGATATTTTGGGAGTGGCTATAGAGTATAGAGAGAGTGAGAAAGAAAGGGTTTCATAGAGACCCTTCGGCTATAAATTTAAGAATTTCTTGAGTATCAGAAATGGCAGTTTTTGATCTCCACCATCCATGGCTGTTCGCTTTTGGCATCTTAGGTAAAAATATACACTGATTTTCTTCTCCTTTTCTTCTCTTTTTTGATTCCTAGTAATTATTAGAAATACTTTACTGCTTTTTTGTTTAAAGTTTAAGTAAATAAGTGTTTCTTGTTTTTTTGAAAAAATAGCTTTAGACGAGGTGGTTCAACAGTTTGCTTGTTCGTTTTTTTACATGCATATTATACTGATGGGAAATTCTTTCTTCTTTTTTTTCTTTATAGGAAACATCATTTCGATATGTGTATATCTTGCTCCTTTGTAAGTATAATATTCCTTTATTAATCTCTATAAAGAAAAAAAAATTAATATGATATATATAGATATATATGGAGTATTAAGATGATGTATATTTATTTGATTTTCAGGCCAACGTTCAAAAAGATTTGTAAAGAAAAATCTACCATGGGGTTCGAGTCTTTACCGTACATTGTAGCACTCTTTTCATCGACTCTATGGATGTATTACGCGTTCTTGAAGGGAGATGCCCTTTTGCTTATCTCTATCAATTCATTTGGATTCGCTATAGAAACAGTTTATATCGCGTTGTACCTTGTGTACGCGTCCAAAAATATTAAAGTACGTCATCTACATATAATATCCTTCTTATTTACTTTTAATTTATTAAAAGTACTCATTTTTAAATAAATTCATTTTTTGCAGTACCACACGATCAAGTTATTAGGCCTTCTCGATGTTGCTGTGTTCGCAATAATTTTCCTCGTTTCCTATTTCATCTTCGATGGTAACATCCGCGTTCATGTTGTTGGATGGATTTGCGTGGCTGTCTCCGTCTGTGTCTTCGCAGCACCATTAAGCATCGTGGTAATTATTAAGAACATTCACGTTACCGAGTCTTTTTTTTTTCTTTTTTTTTGGGCCATAAAATTAAATTTTCACTATTTTTTTTTTAATCTTGTTTATTTGTTTTAAGCAGTTTCAAGTTGTGAGGACTCGAAGTGTAGAATTCATGCCATTCTTCTTGTCATTTTTCTTGACACTAAGTGCAGTCATGTGGTTTGCCTATGGTGTACTTCTGAAAGATCTGTGCATAGCAGTAAGTTGAAAAAAAGTTGTGATTTAATTATCGTCGAATTCAATCCTGGCTAAATAAAATTAACCTTAATTCGATCTTTCTTTTTGGATATGTAGCTCCCGAATGTTCTTGGATTCGCGTTGGGACTTGTTCAGATGTTGCTGTACGGGATCTATAGGAACTCGAAGCCGGTTATCGTCGAAGAGAAAAAGTTGCCAGAACATGTAATGAACATTAAGTGTCTAGGAACCCCCGAAGTGCATCCAGTTGATTCAAAAACCTGTGAAAATTTCGAGGATACTAAGGAGAAAAAGGATGAAGAAATTTGTGCAATCAATTTGGAAATGGAACCCTGCAGCCCATTGAAAGTGCACAAGGATTCACCTGCATTTATTGTTTGTGCAGCTTAATTCACAGTTTAATTACCCTTCTTCCCTCCCTTTCTCTTCAGTTGTGATGTAAAATATATATATATATACATACATATAAAAAAAAAAGATATATGTTACTGTCAATTTAATTCTTGTAATGTCCAATGGAACAGTAAAAATATGACTTCTTGATTTTACTCTTGTGTCTCTCTACCTGCCTCAATTTTTCATCGAAACTGACAGAATTTAATTGATTTTTTTGTTAAAATGGGCAGGCTGTATATGAACCAAAGGCAAGCTAGAGAAAATGACAGTAGTAAGAAAAATCTGAAAACGTTACTTAATCATTACTATACTTTCATAGTATTAATAAACGTATATCCAAAAATAGTAGTTCATTAAATTACTAATATGAATTGTCACGTTACATGATTCATTTATGGACCGCAACTTAGCCTAATCCTAATGTCCGTGACCATTGGCGACATTGGGAGAATTTTGCTTGACATTGAGTTTGATAATTTGCAGCAATGATAGCACGTTTGTGCATTAAGCAGACGGCCTTGGCAACGAATTTTTGAGAAGCCACTTTATGGGGAGCTTGCCTAATTAGATAGGAAGTTCTTAATTTGAGTCCGTTTGGTTAAGAAACATTGGAGGTGAAGGGCGCAGCATAGGGCTATGGCATTGACATAATTTCATCATATTACGATGATAATATATCATCATATCGGTATCCATTGAGGGCTGATCCTTTGTGGACTTGATATTGAGGTTGATAACTTAGTTATGGATCAAATAGAGCTTAATTTGACGGTCAAAGGCGATGAAAAGTATGCTTTATTAGTCAAACCACAATGTCAAGGGTTCAAATCAATTATATAAGAGTAATGCTATTTGCAATCGCTCACTACCGTAATCGTCATGCGTAAGCATCAACCATACCTATGTTAAAGTGATTCAATTAGCAATAACTAGAAATATTAAGGTTTGTGTACTAATTTGAACAACTATATTTTCTAGGGAAAATTATAACATGGCAAAAAAAAAATCCCAATTCCCCAATCATCGTGTTACCCACCTCAGTTGTGGTAATGTCAGAGCTAAATTCTGAGTCGAAAAATTTCTTATTTAAATGAGACTTGATTCTCGATAACTTTGATATTAAGAATGAAAATGACTTTGTCATAAGAATAGAAAATTCGAACATCCGACACCATAGTTTGCAGTCACATACTCTAATCGTTGAGTTTTATGTCCCCATATTAATATATGATAAATGATGTTATTTGTAATCACTCACTATCGTAGTCGTCCTACGTAAGTATCAAATCACTAGCTGTCATATGTATGTCACCTAAGGCAACTACAATAATAAGTGACTGCAAATAACATTATTCATTATATATTAATATGGGGGAACATGTAGCTCAATGATTAGAGTATGTAACTACACATCACGGTGTCGGATGTTCGAATTTTCTATTCTTATGACAAATTCATTTTCATTCTTAATATCAAAGTTATCGAGAATCAAGTGTCATTTAAATAAGAAATTTTTCGACTCAGAATTTAGCTTTGACATTACCACAACTGAGGTGGGTAACACGATGATTGGGGAATTGGGATTTTTTTGCCATGTTACAATTTTCCCTGGAAAATATAGTTGTTCAAATTCGTACACAAACCTTAATATTTCTAGTTATTGCTAATTGAATCACTTTAACATAGCACCATAGCTAGATTGAATGCCTATTTGAGCCCCATTTTTGGCTAACAATACATTTTGAAATAAAAGATTGATTGAGAATGTGAGATTAAAAATTAAGGAAAATGTTTTGGGTTTGCGGGGAATATTATTTTATTGAAAAATATGATGTTGAAAAAATTTTAAAAAAAAAAAAGAGAAAAATATATTTTGAAAATAATGGAGATCAAACAAAGGCACAAGGCCGGATCTGCATAGAGGCAAATGAGGTCGTCATCTCAGACCCAAAATATGGGGGACCTTTTTTGGCCCAATTAATTTTTTTTTTATTTTTTTTAAAAAAATATTAAGTAAATATTGTAATTTGTAAAAGGAAAATCTTGTTTTATCTCTTTGGGGGGACTTAATTTAAGAAGTTCGCCTCAGGTCTCCGAAAATCACAGGACCAACTCTGAAAAGGCATCATTAATAACGTATACACGTGGACATGTCTCTCACTTTAATTTCATCAAATTTATTCATTTTCCAGTACCGTATATGTTGATCTCTTCACATGCAATTCAAAACTGCAGTACCACATTCCACATTCAAGAAAATATCTTCTCCTCAAAACTATTGACGAATTTGCACGAAGTATCCACTTGCAGTTAATTGATTGTAAACCTCATCTCAACTTGTCGTTTATTAAAAATTCGTTAATGAATTCTACATGTAAGAGTTGAGATTAAATTTAAATCAATTTAAACTTTTAGATAAAGTAATTTGGCATCGTGCAGGCAACAAGATGGAAATAGCATCTTAACAAGGAGCCAAAAGCCTGGATTATGGATTATGGATTATGTAAAATGTTTCCACGAAGAAACGTGCGGCATTAGCTGATGCCTGATGTTCCAGAATAAAAATAAAAATAGCAGATTATGTTTTTCATAGAAGAATTGGCAGAAGAAAAATCAAGCATCCCTTCAGAAATACTTGCAGTCACTGTTCCATCTGTAAATATACACACTTAACGCTCTCTTCTTCTTTATCTAGAAATGAAAAGAAAAGAAAATTTTCAAAATAAAATAAGGCCCCTTATTTTGTCTTCTTATGAGTTTTGACACTCATTCTCCACAAGATTGAACTTCTAGTGCTTGGTCGAAGCACAGTTTCTGGGATGTTTCAATCACCCATGAAAGATGCAGGGGGAGCCTTATACTGTATAAAAACTATTAAGTACTACCCATTACTGCCGTCGAAACTACCTTGGGCATTTTGTCGTCTTTTTTCCCGCCAATTCTCACCCCACATTTTCGCTTCTGCAACTGCGCGTTTCCTGTCCAAGTCTCTGTTCAACATTTTCGTAGTTTCTCTTGGAGAATCATCCTTCTCAGATCCTTCCAATTCCCACTTGCGTCCAGATCCTCCCCCCTCTTCATTCCTCAACATTTTTCCACCTCGCTCATCTTTGTTTCTGTTATCGTCCTTATCCCCTGAAAACTTGCAGCCATGCCCAGGAGCTATACTATTATCATGCGCCTGATTTGCCAAATAAGAAAGTGCAGTGACGACATCTCCAATCAGAGGGCGGCCAGCAGCCTGTTCTTGGATACACATGGATGCCACAGCCAGAGCCTGGTAAAGACCTCGCATAGGATACTTGCCTTGCAGCCGCGGATCTGCCAATTTAGCAAATTTCCTCCGGTCATTGAACAATGGCCGTGACTGCATTACATGGTCAATCCTCATGGTAACTAAATATATACTGAAGAAAATGTACTGTTGCAAATAAAATAAAATTGCAAAATATTAAGCCACTTACCCACGCAACAATGTTCTGTTCTCCATGTGGTCTGGTGCCATCAATAGCTTTACGTCCAGTGATGAGCTCTAAGAAGACAACCCCAAAACTGTAGACGTCAGATTTAACTGTCAGTTGCCCAGTCATGGCATACTCGGGAGCACAATAACCATAAGTTCCCATGACCCTGGTGGACACGTGCGACTTGTCTCCTGTAGGACCAAGCTTTGCAAGTCCAAAGTCGGAGAGCTTGGGAAAATATCCTTCACCTAGCAATATGTTTGACGACTTAAAATCCCGATAAATAACTGGAGGATTTGCCTTGTCATGGAGATACTCCAAACCTTTAGCTGCACCAGCTGCTATCTTCATTCTCGTGTTCCAATCTAATGGTTCTTTATCAGGTGGAAGATCTGGAGGAAAAAAAAAATACAATGTGAAGATTGTGGCTGTAGACATGCTAGAGAAATTTAATCATCAATTGCCAGTATAAAACACAAATAGCAAACTTCATCAGCAGACTCCACCATTAACAGTACAACCAACTCAAGAATGAATGAGAAAATTTGTGTGAACATGTTTGTGTTTAAGCGATGCAGCAATTTTCAAAAGAACAGGAATGATTAGCTCATAGCTTTCAACCAACTAATCCCATTTCCTGATCATAATGAGATCACAAGCAAATCTCGAGCATATGATGTAGGGCAAAGAGGCAAGAAAATTTTTCATTACTTCTTTCTGACCCCCATAATTAGGTTGCAAAAGGGTCTTAGAATTCATTAACTGGACCCATTAATCATAGAGTTAGTATAGTATTAGGATGCTTCAACGATGTTCTACATGAACTCAAAGAAAAAGACACTACTGCAGTGACCTTTCGGGACTGATTACATTGTAAATGAAATCTGGTAAGAGGTAAGAGAGAGAGCTCATCTCATTACTTCTTAGTAAATTGTAGTGTGAAGCTCAGGGCTTGAGACATGAAAAGATTAGTGTCTAACTTCGAGGAATCAAACACAGACTACTGGCAAGTCAATAGGTCAATCGTGATTTCTTGTTGAAAAAGGGTTGAGAATGGGATCACAACAGCCAAAGGTCATCGATAGATCTTGTGATTGCACTGTACTACAACTGAAGTGAATAACTTGATGGATCAGTAAGAAACTTTGCAAGGCTTATGTTGTCAATACATGCAAAGGAAAAAATACTCTCAAGTCTCACCAATGGGGATTAATTTTTTGGAATCTTTTAAGGTCAAAAGAGGAGACAAATTTGGTAAGAAATTGCATGTCAAGGAGAAAAAGTATCCAAGATAGTAACAAGCAGGAGACGGATTTTAACAATAAGTCATTTCGCCTGGATTATGGTTATGTAAAATGTTTCGGTGATGATACATATTAATTAGCTGACACCTGATGTTACAGAATAAGATTACAAACAACAGGTCAGGTAGTGTGTTTCATAGAAGAACTCTATGACAACTGGAATAAATTCGATCAAATGAAATCTTCTAAGGTCAAGAGAGGAAGACAAAATTTGTAGGAATTTGGATGTTTCAAGACCAGAAGGTCCATGAAATTGTAGTCACCATCGGCTTCTGGCACATTATGGTTACTGGCATCTGTAAGCACTGTATCACGGTGAACTGCTTTACTCGAGGAATTTTGCTCTTAATTTGATGAATGCTATTGAAGAGTAGGTTCTCTAAATGTAACTAAGAAACAAGGGTGTTCATTGTTTTCTAAAACTTTCGTTCTTATAGTGAAAAGGTATAATTTCCAATACAGGAAAAGCTCTTATCTCACATATATCCAGCAGTATTTCCAAATACAGGGAAACAAACTATATATGAAGGAAAAAAAAAAAAATCTAAAGAGAACAATAGGACAATAAGAAAATTTTTTTACCAAGAAGGTGATCTTCCAAGGATCCCAACGGCATAAATTCATATACAAGAAGCCTCTGATCCCCATCAGCACAGTAACCAATTAGATTCATCAAGTTAGGATGATGTAGAAGGCTAAGCATAAGAACCTCAACCAAAAATTCTCGATTACCCTGAAGCCCATTCCTATCTAACTGCTTAACAGCAACAACCTACCAAAAAAGGGGCAAAAATGTACTCGTGAAAACTCAAAGGAAGCATTTGATAATAATTTGGAATCATAAATTGATGAAGACAAAAAGTAACTTATATGTCCTTATATCTTATAAGAATGAAGTACTCAAGTTACCTGACTCAGTGCTCTGACTAAAGGGATAGAACAAATCACTTTATAGCAAATCTTAAACACATTGTTTTTAAGTTAATTCATCAACTACTCATTTAAAATTGTTTGAATATACATATACAAATGTATTAGCGTGCACACCACCATTTAAATAAAATATACATCTACGGACTTATGGTTGTAAATAATCTTAGAGACGTTCTTGCAACCAATGGTCCACTAACTTGTAAGCGAGAATGTGATTCACAAACCTTGCAGAAATAAACAACTTATTTGGTGGGAGAAACTTCCCAATTTTAATCGAAGATCATCCATAATGTCTCACATCCATGTCATAACACAAATTTTCAGTAAAGTTAATGGGAAACTTACCTGTCCACTGGGAAGCTGCCCTTTGTAGACACATCCAAATCCTCCTTCCCCTAAGAAACACTCACGCCTAAAGTTATTTGTAGCAGCAGCAAGCTCACGGAAAGTAAATGTCTGTGCAGCAATTTGAGCAACAGGTGCATCTTTCGGTCCTGATGGTTCCCTCCTTGGCCCGAAATTGCTTCTTAATTTGGCCCTGTCCGCACCTGCAAATCCCACCAAGACAAAACACCAGAAATCCATAAAAACTCACAAACATCTAAACAGTGCTATCAGGAAATAACAATATTAAAAATGAAAATATAAACTTCGATACATTTTCAGTCAATTTAACAGATTAGTCAACTACTGATGCAGAAGATATTATGGCTTCACAGTAAAATTAAGCAAGACCCAAGTTCATACTTGTTTATATTCTGCATCTTAACAATTACTAAAGGTAAACTCTTGGTCTAATCATGTGATATCAGAATTAGCAGGACTAAATTCTGTTTATTTCAGTGGAGGAAAATATGAACATGAATTATTTCAGGTTGAATAATTAGTATTCCAATATCACAACCAGATCAAATTTAGCCATCATAGTCCCCTTGAAATCTCATTTCACTATTAAACAGATAGGAAGAAATAAAGAATCTTTCGTCAAATCCATCATAACATTATAGGGTCCACATCCAGTTGAATCTAAGAAGCAGTCAAATAAATCTTATAAACAAAATCAATCAAAGTCACACATAAAACTCAATCAAATCAATTAATCTTTTATACAAAAATCCCAGATCAGATCAAACAGAGACAACATAAATACAAATAAAAATTCAAATTACCTCTGCATAAATTTCATAAAAGACACTAACCAGATGATAATCTTGATATGTTGGATGCAATGTTTGGTTGGACTTCCTTGTGATCATCCCTCTCTTTTTGGGGATTTAGCTTTTCCTCCTCCCTTGAATCAAAACAAGGAAAGCAACCCATTTACCTCCCCCAAAGATCAAATCTTTATCAAAATCTTTTCTTGAAAATTACTAGATGCACTCCAAAATCATAAACTTGTCATTTTTTTAACCCAATTCCAACATAAATGCCCACAAAGATTTAGTTTGTGCGCACTAAATACAATAAACACCCAATATTAATTCACTTTATCCAACTGATCAGCTAGGAATGGAGATAAGATTTGCGATTAAAGACAAGAATGACTGAGAAAATAAAGACCCCAAAACAGAACTTGAAAATCTATATTATAATAAAAAATAAAAATAAAAAGAATTACAAAAAACCAAGATTGGGAAATTTCCTTAGGTATTTCCTTGTAAAATCTACAGATACTCGGTAGTGCTGGTGTTGTGATGGAGCTGTAGCCGGCTCTATCTTTGGCATTTCATTCCACACTAAGTTTATAGGCTTAAAGCCAATCCCTCTTGCACATGTACATATATATTAATTAATTCCATAAAATAATCTTTTTATCTGCGTACGTTTACACACACTGTTCCCCACCACCACATTGACCAGATTATGGTGAATCCGCCTTTAAAGGCATGTAATTAAAGTAAGATTTAATGCTATAATCCATATTACTAATTGGGATTGGGTTTTTTGTAATTGATACAGAATGATATTCAGATTCATTTCATGAAACGTCTTTTCGATTTTAATTAGTTATTCTAAGTAATTAACATAAAAGCAAGGTTTGGGAAGTGTGAAAAAATGGTTTATGACACGTTTATGTATTCAAAGACAATAATTAGAGCAAATCAATTCTAAAAAGTTTAATTATAGTTATGCAATCAATCTCTAGCAATCCAATTAATTTTGCTTTTCAATTTAGCCCTGTAATCATTATTTAGAAATTCATTTATTCTCCTAATCATTTTCAATCACACAATCTCACAATAAAACATTTATATCGTAAATTTTAAAAAAAAAAAAAAAAATATATATATATATATATATATATATATATATTTACTTTTAACTACACAATCTTCAAAAATTTACTATTCAAAAACGAATTCTTCTAAAAAAAATAAAAAATAAAAAAGGGCTTTTAAACAGGGGCTTAATCTAGTGTATAGTTATTTGAAATGGATAATGTTTATCGGAAGATCACTTAACGATTTAAAGATATTAAAATTGTGTTACGTTATTGAAAAGGGTAGATTGAAACTAACTAGCTACAAACTGGTGTTAAATTTATGAATAAGATTATTCATATTGAAGATTATCGACTGTCATTTTACGTGGTGATATACATATTGCAATTTGTTATTTGATGTATAAGGTAATAAAAAATTATCATATTAATGTATCAAATAACAAACTTTCATTTTTATGTCATGTTAGACGACTATCAATAAATTTTCACTATGAATCACGTTATTCTAAATTTATCCTGATATAGAAATGAAAAGACTCATGATTTAGGCTCAATTCATGTAATAAGGGATAAGAATAAGATAATTTATTGAATTAAACTATGGTTCTTTCTTTTCTTTTTGGGTAGTATAGGCCGTTGGGTAGTATTGGACATTCTCACCTCAAAAGCTAATTTAAGATGTGGAGTTTTCCTTTACACTTATAAACTGATCACTAACCTTTTTTCACAATCGATGTGAGACAACCTCAACAATCTCCTCCTTACACATCGAACATTGCGGGAGATTAAACTCGTCTCTCCCTCACACATCGGGTCTGCAGGAGATCAAATACCTCACTCCCTCACTCAACGGACCATGGGTGAGACCAAACTTGTCTCCCCCTCACACAAACCCGCATCTCCCTTGATTATTGGGTTTAAAATTTGTTGATAAATTGAGCTTTAATGCTAGTGTTGATTGGTATTGGATTTTCTCATCCCAAAAGTTAGCTCAAAATGTGAAATTTTTCTTCACATTTATAAATTGACCATTAACTCCTTTCACAAATCGATGTGAGACAAGTTCGACATAAGCATAGACTAGAGAGTATGTCCTGACCACTGGCGTTAATGTGTAATAGGACAGTTTTTTTGTGTAGAGAAATGTTAAAATTAATTAAAACGTGAATGATAAACTTGTCAAATAATGGCGTAGAGCATACAAAGGTGAAATTAATTGATTTTTGCCAGGGGCACCCACGAGGACATGTAGGTAGTGCGGTCCGTAATTCTAGAATCAATATTTCATTAGTCATGGAACTTAGAGTTCAGTCACGTTTTTCTTAATGAATTTTAAAATATTTCAATCGCTCACTCATTCACAATATTTCAAAAGTTACTTAACTTTGAGTCTCCATTTGGCCCCTATTATTCTACATTAAATTATAATTTATTTTTCTCAATCACATTTTTCAATAAAATAATATTATACGTAAATTAAAAAAAAAATTTAACCACACATTTTTCAAAAAATTAATTTTCCTTTCATTATAAAGTGGAATAATGGGGTCAAATAGGCGCTAAAATGATTCTGGGTGATCAACGAACTTTAACACGCTGCACTACTTCACTCACTGACCATGTTTCATTAATCATTGAACTTATACATCTGTCACGTTTTATTTATTGAACTTTAAAATTTTTTTTGAGTGGTCACTGAATTTTAGCGTTCTAAAAAAGCTCACCTCGGCGACGTTTAGGCACCGCCTAGACTTGAAACTCGGGCAAAACGCCTCTCTTTGCGTCTAGACTTTTTTTTTTTTTCAATTCCTAAACGACTAAATTTTTTCCTTCATTTTTTTTGTCTTCCGTAGACGCGCTTTATTAATTTTTTAAAAAATCTTTTATTTGACTTTAGCTTATTATTATTTTTTTTTTTTTTTAAAAAAAAATTTTATTTGACTTTAATTTCAAGTTTTGAAAAGATTTTATCTATACAAAAATTAAAAATGACTTTATCTAAATAGTTAAATAAGATTTAAGTTTTGGTGTTATCTACATTATGTAATTATGATCTTGAGATTTATTTTATTACAAATTTCAAAAACATGTATGAAATTCCTATAAATATATTAAGGGTGACTTGTCTAGTTGAAAATTGAAATTACAAAAAATATTCTAATTTTTGCATTTTAAAAACTTGAAAATTGTATAATTGACTAATAATAGGAGTTATCAAGTAAATATTATATTTTATAATTTCTAAATATTTAATATATATTATTTTAATTTTTAAACGATTAAAAATTTAAAATAATATTATAAATAAGAAAACGATTTTTTACGCTTAAACCTCCTCTAGGCTCGCTTAAACTCGTAAAGATTGAAGTTTCGATTTCACGCCTAACCACGATTTACGTTTTTTAGAACACTGCTGAATTTAATAATATTTGTGAGCAAAGTTGATTTTCTTTCATATTCGACCTATATCAGGAAACTAAAATAAATATAAATATCAACTAGATAATGAACTTTTCAATCTAAAAACAGGAATATTTATATTGATCAATAAAATATAATTTCTCTAGTAATCAAAAGCTATATTTAAAGGGAAAGAAAAATGTTAATTTCAAATTGACATAAATCTTAATTTAGATCATGCTTTTCTTTTACATCGAGAAAATAAAATGGAGAAAATATTTTATTATTTCGAATAATATCGTAGACTCAAATCAAGAAAATAAAAAAATTATATCTCAAACTGATAGCAAAATTTTCAATTCAAAGTCAATAATATTAATCAAGACTAATAAAGTATAATTTTTAAAGCTGTCACAAGGCAATTCAGAAGGCTAGAGAGGTGTCGTCTACGTGTATAGTTTCTATACTTTTTTTTATCTTTAATTTTTGAACAATTGGATTCGGCGAGTAAAGTTCACAGGCCATCCGAAAGTATTTTAAAATTCAATGAGTAAACAGTAAAATGTGACGAAAGTATAAATTCAGTGAGTAATAAAAACGTGGTGATTGAGTACAGCATGTTAAATTTCAATGGTCACACGAAAAGCATTTTTAAAGTTCGGTGATCAATGAAACATGATGAGTGAGTGATGGAGTGAAATGTGTTAAACTTCGGTAACTAATGTAAAAAAAATAAAATTAAAAATTAAAGTTCAATGAGTAAAGCGTGACGAAAGTATGAGTTCATTGACTATTGAAACATTTAGCTCATAATTTTAGATGCACTACATATGCAATTAATTATATGCAAAGATTTTTTTAATATTTTTCTACCAAATTAAAGAGCTCAATATTTAGTGAAAAAAAGAAAAAATAATAATATTAATAATAAATATTATATCCACATCTTTTTTAATTCGATTGATTGACTTACAATTGAGAAACAATAATTAATTATTTAATTTTTTTTCCTGTTAATGGCTTTTTCTTTGAAAAGTTTTTCATTCATTAAATTAAAATTATTTATCTTCTTAGTCCAGTGTGAAATATTATCATTGGTCTGCTCAACTCACTCTCCTCTAATAAAAAATGAAAAATTAAACATTTAATGAGATTGGTCTAATAAAGCATTTCTCATAACTCTATTCATTATCGTTGATTAGCTCAACTCGCTCTCCTTTCAAACATTACCTACTATGACTATTGAGATTTTCGTCAAGATAGATTTTTTATTTTTATTTTTGCGTCGATTGTCCATTTTAAAAGTGATTGATGTGATTTAACTTGATTGCACTGAATATTCGTGACCAACATATATTTATGCTCTTGTTTTTCAAATTGTAGAATAAATTTAATTGAACATGTACTTATTTTCTAAACTCCCTACTTTTTCTACTAAAACATTTGTAAATCAATTGGACATGAAAATATATTTTTTAGATAAAAAAAAAAAAACGACCTAATCGTCAATTCTGTCGATTTTTTACAAATATATATGAATGCCAAATAGTGCATTTCTGTCCAATAAAATTTTGAACTCAATATTTTTATGATAGTAATTTTCCATCTCCCCGTATTTTGACTATAATTACTCTAAGGCAGTGTTTGATTACAAGGAATTTGGGTGGAAAAGAAAATTTTGGATGGAAAAGGAAAATGTTTTCCTTTTCCACCCTTAAATTTGGTGTTTGATTGCATAACTTTTACATGGAATTCATTTTCATCCATTTTCTAGGTACAATCATCTAAAACACATTTTTCATCTTTTATTTTCTTATGGGTATGGTGGGTAAATATTTTTCAACTTTTTTTTTTTTTTTTACTTTTTGACAATGGAAACATATTCTAAATTCAATGATAAAAAATTTTATCCATTTAATTGACAATTTGCATGAAAAATAAAGCCAAATGAATACAAAAAAAATTTTCAAAATTTATTTTTTATTTTTTTGCAATCCAAACAAATTTTAATACAGACTGTGAAAAAAATTATTCCAAATGGTAACAATTTACATAAAAAATAAAGTCAAACGGATTAGGTGAAAAATTATATCAATCAAACACCATTAATTACAATTTCATCTAAAACAAATTCTATTCAATTCAATTCTCTACCATTCATTTTTTTTTCACCCATTTTTCCACCCTTACAATCAAATGAACCCTAATAATTCAAGAAAACAATTAAGATTTTGTTATAAGATAGAGAAAAGGTAGAAGAGAGAATTAAAGTCACCTGTGTGTATTTTATTAATGACCAAAACCCTATATTTATAAGTAAGAATTATGGATACAATGGTAATAATTTTTAGGGCTACATGGGTATAATTGTCATTCACTACAAACCATAATAAACTTACATTTTACAACACTCCCCCTTGAATGACACATTACAAAATATCCGTCTCGTTAAAACATTGTTAGATAAAAATTCAATAGGACAAAAAAATCAAACAAAGGAAAAAGAGTACAGTTATTTTGGAGTATTAAGAATAAATATTTTCTCATTAAAACCTTGTTAGGAAAAACTAGTGGGATAAAACCTAAATGAAGGGAAAAAAAAAAAACATACAGCTACTCTCCCTCATATTAATTACTGAAAATCTTTGAGTCGACACATTCCAATCTCATGAACTAATTTCTCGAATGTGGATGTTGGCAGTACTTTTGTGAATAAATAGGTCAAATTGTCACTTGAGCGAATTTGTTGAACATTGATGTCGTCACTCTTCTGAAACTCACGTGTATGAAAGAATTTTAGAGAAATATGCTTCGTCATGTCACCTTTGATATATCCTTCTCTGAGTTGTGCAATACAAGTTACATTGTCTTCATACAAAATTGTTGGACTGTCTTTTGTTGAAATTAACCCACATGATGCTTGGATATGATGGGTCATAATCATCAACCATACACATTCTCGCCTTACTTCATGGATTGCAATAATTTCAGAATGATTTGAGGATATTGCTGTCAAAGATTGGTTCACAGATTTCCGTGATATACATGTTCCTCCAAGTGTAAACACATATTTTGTTTATGGTTTAACTTTATGTGGGTTAGATAGATAACTTGCATCTGCATATCCCACAAAAGTAGATCTTGACTTTTGAGAATAAAATAATCTCAAATCAATAGTACCATTTAGGTAACGAAAAATATATTCAACACATTTCCAATGTCTTTGAGTTGGTGTAGAGTTATATCTTGCAAGGAGATTTACAAAAAAAAAAATTATGTAAGGTTGAGTGCAATTTGCAAAATGGATTAATGCTCCAATTGCATTAAGATATGATATTTCAGGACCAAATTTTTTTCTCCATCTTTAAGTAGATGAAATGGATCTTTTTTCACATCAAATGGTCAAACAACCATAGGTGATGTCAATGGATGTGCATTATCCATATAAAATCGTTTTAAAACTTTTTTTTGTATATGTAGATTGATAAGTAAATAATCCTTCTGTGAAGTGTTCAATCTGCAATCCGAGACAAAATTTGATTTTTCCCAAATCTTCATCTCAAATTCATTTTTCAAATAATTAGGAGTTTTGTTGAGCTTTTCGGGAGTTCCAATTAAATTTAAATCATCAACATAAACTGCTACAATTCAAATCCAATGTTTGTTTTCTTTATAAAAACATATGGGCAAATATCGTCATTTTTATAACCCTCATTCAACAAATGCTAAGACGATTATACCACATGCATTCGGATTGTTTCAATCCATATAATGATCTTTGCAATTTAATTGAGAACATAGTTCTCAGGCATGTATCGTTTGTTCCCGGTACTTTAAGTCCTTCAGGGACTTTCATATATATGTCACTATCAAGTGAACCATATAAATAGGCAGTTACTACATCCATAAGGCGCATATCAAGTTTTTGTGACACGGTTAAACTAATCAAAAATTTAAAAGTGATGGTATCAATGACGGGAGAATATGTTTCCTCATAAATCAATTTTTGGTCTTTGTGAGAAACCTTGAGCTACTAGTCGAGTTTTGTATCTTGGAATTTCATTATTTTCATTTATTTTTCGTACAAAAACTCATTTGTATCCTACAGGGATTACATTTTTAGGTGTTCGAACTACAGATCCAAACACTTGTCGTTTCTCTAAGGAATTCAATTCCGCCTGTATGACTTCTTTTCATTTTGGTCAATCATTTCTATTTTGACAGTCTTTAACTGACTGTGGTTCATGATCCTCATTTTGTATAATATCAAGAGCCAAATTAAATGCAAAAATATTATCTATAACAATATTATTTTATTCCCATAATTTATGAGATAACATATAATTTATTGAAATTTCATTGATTTCGGACACTTGCGATTTTTCAGGAACCATATTTTCAATATTTGATTGATCAATATTTTCTAATGTTACTTCTTCCGAAATTTTTGGTTGGTTTTTTTCTTGTACCTTTCTTTTTCGAGGTACAGGATCCTTTGAATCAACTGGTCGACCACGCTTCTGGCGTATGTGAGATTCATTTGCTACAATAGATTGTCCTGCAGGGATATCAATTTTTGCTGAAATATTTTATGTCGGTATATATGACTGTCACTTTTTCTTGTCAACAAATACATCAGGTAATTAATTTGCAACTCTTTGCAAATGAATGATTTTTTCAATATTATAAATCCCCCTCATGCTGAGAGAATTGTCCAATCAAAATTAACAATAATTAAATTGCGTTACAAAATATCACTCATTTGGGATAAAGGTTCAAACTACATATTTATTCTCAGCATTCTTTATTTTTTTTTCATTTCATTTGGTGGATCAATTTTACATACGTTGCACTATTAAAATAAATAGATGGAAAAATTAAACTTTAACCGTTAGCCAATTATAATATGGGGAACTATGGTGTTGACATGGTACATAATAGAATTTTTCAAACAAAAATAGGAAGTACTTTGTTCTCAATTAATTGGAGGTGTTTAACAAACAATAATGTTAAACCATTTATCGATATCCCAACAAACACTTATGAAAATGTTGAGATTTATGTCCACTAGTATTAACAAGACACAATCTTGATTGTATAATCTTAAAATTATGCTCACAATTTAAAATTTGAGCAGTAATTTCACAAACTTCAAGTTGTGAATATCATGCAATCATCTAATATATGTATAAAATCTATTAGATAAAAATAATATATAGATGATCAACGTGGAGGATGATGGTGCCCCATTTATAACCCTAATTAATTTTTCAAAAATATAGGGAATTCAGTCCTTATTTTAGTTAGTGGTAATAAATGGATTTTTTTTTTCATGAAAGAGAACGAGCATCATATTGGATTTCATTGGATTGAATAATCTTCTGGTTCTTCATTGAATATCCATTGAATTTTTAATTTCGCATTATTATTAATCAGTGATAATCTTATTGGTCATGCCAAATAATACAGTCAAATTGAACTTCTGATTTAATATAAAATATAATTCATTTATTTAATTTGGAAGAATGCGATTAAAATTTATATAAATATATATGATTCAAGTAGTCAAACTAATCAATGTTCTCGTGACATTAGTTATGTGTTTTCTTTTTGGGATAAACATAAATTCAAAATGATATATTCTTCGAAAATGTGCTATATCTAGAGCATATTATCTTTACTTACTGCTTCTTCAAAAGAAATATGAATTCATGGAGTTTTTCTTTTAGGGATAAATATGAATTCAAAATAATGTCTTCTTGGAAAATGTGCTTTTTCAAGAGCACTATATCAATATTCTTCTGGAATATTGAAATTTATAATTCATGCTCTTCAAGAGCGACAAATTAATATTCTTCTTGAATATTAATAATATAGATATTTAATTTCCTTTATAAATTGTAATTCAGTATTGAGTTGTTTAATTTGTACTTCGTCAGGAACACAACGAGATATAATTCTTCGAGACATGTGTTACTTTAGGAGCAACAACAAAGTATTTATAATAGACAAATTTACAATTAATATTCTTCTAGAATATTAATTATAATGTTGTGCTATTTCAGAAGCAACAATATGATGAATTATTGATTTAAAGTTTATACAATAGTAAAAAAAAAAAATATTGATGAAGTTAAAGACAGAGCATTCAACAACAATAATAAATTACTGCATTATTATGGTTTGTGTAATGTGTTCACAAACAGGATGAGCCTACGGACGTGCAGAATTGAAGAAAGCAGATACAAAATAATCATTAAGGGTCCGTTTGATTGCAATGGTAGAAAATGGGTGGAAAGAAAATGAATGGCAGAGAATTGATTTGCCTAGAATTCGTTTGTCTGGGAATTGTAATTAATGGTGTTTGATTGGTATAATTTTTCATCTAATCCGTTTGACTTTATTTTTCATACAAATTGTTACTTTTTGGGATAAATTTTTTTACAATCTGTATTAAAATTTGTTTGGATTGCAAAAAAGTAAAAAAAAAATATATATATATTTTCATAAATTTTTAATGTTCGTTTGGCTTCATTTTTCATGCAAATTGTCAATTAAATGGATAAATTTTTTTGCCATTGGATTTAGAATATATTTCCATTGTCAAAAAGTAAAAAAAAAAAAAAAAACACCCAACAACGTGGAAAACAAATTCTCACCAAAATCATAAGAAAATATTTTCCTACTTTTGTGTTTCAAGGGGTTGTACTTAAAATTTCATGGCAAAAAATTTCCAGGGCAAAAAAAGACAATTAAACAACAAAAAGTGTGAACTAGGAAAACATTTTTTTTTTTTTTATGGCAAATTTATTGTATCAAACAGGGCCTAATTATATATATATATATATATATATATATATATCACCACTATGGTGTACAGAATTGAAGAATTAGCAAATTTCCTTTGTGAACACATTATAAGTATCATGCAAGTACTGAAGTGTAGTAAAAAGATTTGACCAAATACATCTAGAGTTTTTAGTACATGTTGGTATATATTAGGTTTCTTCACGTGTTCATCAGGAATAAGTCCAAAATGAATATAAGGGAGGTGGGTCCAATTCTTTGCAACATCGTTGAAGGCTTCCCTATGGCATATCTCTGGGTTGCTAACTATGATACATTGGATCTCATCCTCGATAAATCGATCGTAAGCAGCTGGAACTCTCCGTCGCTTCTTCAAGGCTTTAATTTTGATTTATAAGTTATGTGTTTTCTTTCAGGGATAAACATTAATTTAAATTAATATGTTACATGTGCTACTTTAGGAGCATGCTGTATTTTACTATTTTTTTTAAGAGTAATATATCAAAATTCTTCTGGAATATTAAAAATTATAATTTATACTCTTCAGGGATAAATAATATTCTTTAAGAATATTAATTATAATATTGTGTTATTTCGGGAGCAACAAATATTAATTTATAATAGAATATCTAAAGTTATTTAATCAGATTAAAAATATTAATTATCATACAAACATGAATATAAATTACCAAAAATGCACTAGGAAATTTTTTTTCATATATAGAAGTTAACAAAATTGACTAAATTTTATTGACTAAATCTTTTATCAACATGTATTAGTAAAAAAAAAAAAGATGCCAAAGGTGCACATGAATTTCATAAATGTATGTATATGGTTCGAACTGTGATGGCTCGTTAAACACAGGACATCTTATGTTAATCGCTTGAAGCACTTCATAAACAACAATAATGCAGAAGCTGAGCACAACTGCCAGAAGCCGGTTAGGCCTGCTCCATTTGAATTTTCAAATATTACTCTTCTAATTGAGCTTTGAATATTTTGATTTATAGCCGGTCTTGTGAAAGCAAATTTAAGGAGCTGCTCTATAATGACATTTGGAGTCAGGTTAATATTTCCTAAACGTTAGGCATATATAATACTACCACGTTATGCAGTTGTTACACCAAAAGTACTCTATTATTGGTGCAGCACATTTAATATGAATTGTTGGAATTGTAGTAATTGGTAGGCAAAAATTGAGGTCACGTGTTCGGGCAAAAATAATATAATTTCGATATATGAATATGTAAAATTATGTGTTATCAAATTAATTTTGGTACACATGATAGATGATTACGCTTAAAAAAAATTAATACCTTATCTAAACATTGAAGAATTAAGTTTTCGTGCTGATAACGTGTTATAAAATAGAGAAAAAGTAAAAGAGAGAATTAAAGTTAATACTTGCGTGTATTTTATTAATGACCAAAACCTTATATTTATATATAAGAATCAGGAATACAATGATAATAATTTCTAGGGTTACATAGGTATAATTGTCATTCACTACAAACCTTAATAAACTTACCTTTTACAACAGATTTCATCTAATAATAAAAAGTAAAAAATCTTATACCTAATTAATTATAATTAAAATAGGAAAATTTTCAGATATAAGAGATTAAGCCCTTGTTTGATACTCTTTAAAATTTTAATACATTTTTCTGTATCTTCTTTTCAATTATACATTTTTCAATAATATAATATTATACGTAAATAAAGAAAAATTTATTCTTTTTTAACCATACATTCTCCCAAAAAATACTATTTCATAATACATTTTTACCAAAATTTCTCTTTATAATGGGCTCAAAGAAGGGTTAAGTATAACCCATTTCAAAATTAAAAAAAAAAAAAGATTTAAAACTTCAAAAGTCAAACATTGATTAAATTTTATTTATGAAATAATTAATTAAAAAATATTTTATTAATTAAATATATTAATATCATAATTTTATACAATTTGACCACAAATTATCTAATTAATTAATCATAATTAAGTTATCGACCACAAAGCACAAATTTTATAGTTCACAACTTATTTCTCGATCATAAATTTATCAAATTAATATATCACACATCATTCCTTGATCACAAATAAAGAATTTATAAGTCATAATTTATTAAATGGTTACACAATATCAAATTAATGGCTCACTAATTATTTGTAGGTCACAAATTATTAAATTATTTGTTACAACTTAACACACTTTTAAGTTACAAGTAATTCATTGGTCACAAATCATCTATTTCATTGGTCACATATTAACCGATTTATTGGTCTCAATCAATAATTTGTGACTAGCATTTCACCACTGCCTCAAACATCACCGCGAAGGACAGACTCACATGGGATCTTGTGAAATCAAATGACCCTACAGAATTTTTTGATTTTTTTTAGTCAGATTAAACTCACCCTTTTCATCTTGATCTTTACTTCTGTTAGGGAGCTCTGGCAAACATAAGTCATGGCCCACGAGCCTCAACTACAACCGGTAATGTATTCAACTTCTTCAATGTATTGGGTGATGTTGCTTTTGCCTATGTTGGACACAATGTTGTGTTAGAATTCAGGCCAACAATTACTTCTAGCAGCAATTCCTTCAACTCCTGAGAAACGTTCAAAAATGGCCGATGTGGAAGGGAGTAATACTTGAAGATACAGCACCGACCTTAAAAAAAACTCTAAGAGAAAAATATTAAGTGCAGTCCATTTCTTGAACCTTTTTCTTCAAGCAGTTGGGAACAATCTATAAAAGCTGCTATATCCACTGCCAATTGCAAGACTAATTTTACCCATTTTCACCGACATTGTTGAGCATAAAGAGGAGTCTCAACCAGCCATTGTAGTGTATGCAGAGGGTGATGAGCAGAGAAAGAGAAGAGTGATAAAGGAGTTGTGAGAGAAATTGAGAGGGGCAGTGAGTGGAGAGAATTTGCCAATATATAATATAGAGTGAATCATGGAGAGATAAGAGAAAAGTATCATACCGAGAAAGAAGAAAGAATTGAGGGAATAGTGAGAGAAAGTGGTATGAATATATTGTGTATGTGAGAGAAAGTGGAGTAGCCATATTATCAAAGTTGTGAAGAGATATTGGGTGTGTAATTCTATTATGTTGTATATTTTGTTAATAAAATAATAAGATAATTCCCCAGGGGCCATTTTCACAGGGGTCTTACAGGCCCTCACAAGAGGGCGGCCCCACTTGTATTAAAAAAAAAAATTGCATGGGCTCCACCATGTGTCTCACATGTAGCCACCATGTGAAAAAACCCCATGTACACCAAGCATCACTCAAAATAATATTTTCTTTGAGTTTCAAATTCAAAAATATTTGCATATATTGATGTTGGCATTTGTTATTTCCTTGTTGCATTCATTGGATATCTCACGTTTGAGAATATCGTAAATGACAATATTCTTCTTTCACGTGAAAAATCCAACTAGCTTGTTGCAATGACAAACATATTATTCATGTAATTGGAATCTATCCAGTGATTTTTTTTTTCCGAAAATTTCTTGTTCCAATTTATTTGCCGAGTTATATATTTTTTTTTTTTATGTTTATTCATCTTTAGTTTTTCGAAAACTCAAGCATATGTCATGTCGATGTTTGACATGATAGAAACTTGGGGTGTCAGGCAAGGTCAAAACAAGACGTTCGAGAGCGCCAATGACTGAAGCCCACCGCCCTTGTAGCATTGGAGTTCCACTAGTGCTTTCTTAATTTTTTACCCAACAATAGAAAAATATCTGGTTCGTCCCTAGCACCGCAGCCAACACCACCCCATTAGAACCACCACCACCTCCTCATGACAATCGACATCAACACCACCAACTCCACCATCTCAAGCAAACCAACTGCACCATCATGAACACCACAACCACCATCTCCACCACCACTGAACATACCGCTTGCATCACCATCAACACCACCAAACACAATCACCTGCACTACCATCTACACCATCTCCATCACCACCGAACACCATCACTTGCACCACCATGACCATCCAAATAAATGACCACAAACACTCTCCCCAATGCACACCACCACACCGCCTCGCATCGCACATGACCACTACTACCACCTCGCACTACACACCACCTACACCATCGCAAACCACAACGCACCAACGCACCTACATCTCACCAAAACCAAACTGCACAAAAAAGTCGTCGACCACCAAAATCAGAAATTAAAAAAATAAGATTTGGGATGGAGAAAGAATGAGAAACGCACATCAGCAATTGCAGATCGCACAATGATGTAGTCGACGATGCTCTCCGACAATGGCTTCCAGCTATGACTTTTGGAGAGAGAGAGAGATTATGGTTTTGTGTGGGTGGTTGGATATGAAGGATAAATCTATTCTATCAGGCTTGTAAAAGGCCTGGCAAGATGAGCCCCTCACATGAGGTAGGTCCCATGCAGGACCCACCTCATTAAAAAAGCACCCCAAAAATACCTGGGAAATTTTCATAAGTAAGAGCTTAAGTATGGTCCATTTCAATAATAAGAAAACAAGTTTCAAATTTCAAAAATCAGATTTTTATTAATTTTTTATTTAATTAGTTAAATATATAAAGGTCACAGATATATACAATTTGATCACAATTTCATTTATTGGTCACATACTGTCAAATTAATTAGTCATAAATCAAACATTTTATAGGTCACAGTTTATTTTCGAGGTCACAAATTAAATATTTTATAGGTCACGATATATTTTCGAAGTCACAAATCAAGATTTTAATATGTCACAAATTATTTTACGGTCACGATTCACAGATTTCAAATGTCACAATTTGTTCATCGGTCACAAATCACAATTATTATAAGTCACAACTTGTTGTACAGTCACAAATTATCAGATTATTGGTCCCAAATTAATAATTTCTTAGGTCACATTATTTTTTACTCACAAATTATCCAAATCATTGATGACATGGCCACAGATTAATCAATTTAGTGGTCACAGTCAACCAAATAATCCGTGACTATCACCAACGCTTGTGATAACCGCGGCCTCCAACTGTACCACCATCACCACCGTTGTCAAAACCACCGCCACAACCCGAGAGCACCACTGTTTTAAACAAATAATCACATCCACCCGACAGACCCATCGCCAACAACCTCTCATCATCACCACACCACGACCACGACCACCAACCACTGCCAGATCCACCACACCCATATCACACAGCACTGCAACCACAGCAAACACACCCATGCCAACGACAAACACCGCACCACCTCTGCATCCACATCACACACTCACAACCGCGACCAACAACCTCTCATCACCACCATGCCACGACCACCACCGCCAACCACTGCTAGATCCACCACACCCACATCACACAGCACCGCAACCACAGCAAACACACCCACGCCAATGGCAAACACCCAATCACTGCACCTACATCACACATTCACAACCGCGACCAACAACACCGTCATCCCATACACCACTGTGATAACCACGATCAACCAGCACAACTGCGATAACCATGGCCTCCAACCATCTCTCGACGAAGCGGAGGAGATGAGTGGAGAGAGAAAGAGAGGACGAGGCGTCGCAGTGAGATGTGGTCTTCAGCGGCGACGACGACAACTGCTTCTTCTAGCCGGCGATTTACAGCGATGGCAGTGAAAGGGAGAGTGGATGTTAGAGAGAGAGAGATTGGTGAGATGAGAGTGAAGAGGGAAGTGAGAGAAATAATTTAGGGTTTGATTATTAATTAATTAATAAAACATCTGATTTTTGAATAATGAAATATCCCATCTGATTTTAGAACTCTCAATATTTAAAGTAGAGTTTTGTGTAATTTCCACAAAAGGGAAAATTTAATAACCAAGAGGTTATCTATCACCCATTTGAAAACTAAGAATAAATGTTTCAAATTTCAAAAAATCAATTATTTATTAAAATTTATTTATGATTTAACTAATTAATTATATTTTATTAATTAAATATATTAAGGTCACATATCTATATAATTTGGTCACAAATTCATAATTTAGTTAGCCACATATTATTTTTTGTCACAAATCATAATTTTTAAATGTCACAAATTATTTTACGGTCACAATTCAAAAATTTTATAAGTCACAATTTGTTTATTGGTCAAATATTCACACTTTAGTTAGCCACATTATTTTTTGGTCACGAATCAGAATTTTTAAATATCACAAATTATTTTACGGTCATAATAAATTTTTTTATAGGTAACAACTTCTTCATCGGTCAAAGGTAAAAAATTTATACATCACAATTTTTTTATCGGTCACAGATCACGAATATTATAAGTCACAACTTATTAGACAATCACAAATTATCAAAATACCGATCACAAATTAACAATTTTTTAGGTCACACATTATTTCTTAGTCACAACTCATCTTTTTCATTGATCACATATTATTTATTGGTCACAGATCAACAAATTTAATGGTGACAGTCAACTAAATAATTTGTGACTACCACTCACTCTTGTGACCACCAGCACAACCAGCATCACCACCTAAACCACCACCACCTCCCGACAGCAACACCGCCACCACACAAACCTCGTCGTCACCATCTCCATAATCAAATCTCGAAACCAGCACCGCCACCACAAAACACCGCCAACACCACCACAAAATCAAATCAAAAACCACTACAAAATCGTCTCAAAAACCACCACAAACTGACGCTGCTCCGATGAAGAAATAAAAAAAAATGGTGGAGAGACATAGCTCTGCTATCGCCGGAGCAACGGTCGCACCGACACTCACATAGCCGCCGCTCCAATGAAGATATAAAGACCACCACAACACACTGTCAACATCACCATAAAACCACCAAGAAACACCAACAACACCACCACAAAACTGTCACAAAAAATTGCTATAAACCACCACAGAACAACACAAAACTATTGCAGTAGCAAAGAGCCTATTGTCGCTCAATACGCCGCTGCACATCACGGCTCAGATCGGGAGTAGTAAGAGTGGAGGAAGAACGAGAAGAAGATGAGCTCGCTACGGCAGACATAAGGCTGTCGGGGCGGAGACCGGAGAAATGTCAACCCCGCCTCCATCGCGTAATCGATTTCCTTCGTCTACGTCGACATTGTCTCCGTCTTAGCACATATTTGAGTTAGCGGTCAAGCGACGGCTCTGGAAGAGTCTCGGTCACGCGACGTCACTGGATGGTGGGTGGTAGAGAGAGAGGTGAACGAAACTGGCAGGTGGGATAGAGAGAGAAAGTGAGGAATTAGGGTTGTAGTATATAATTAATTAAATTTTATAATATTATTATTTAATATTATAATATTTTATAATATTATTATTAATATCTGATTTTTGTACAAGTAAATATTGCATCTTATTTTTGAAGTTAGATCTTGAAAAATAAAGTGGGAATTACATCATTCCCTACTTTAAGAATCATGAGTTCTAAAATAAGGTGGAAAGTTTAATCTTTCAAAAACCAGAAATTTTATTTAATTAAACATAATATTAAATCAAACCCTAGCCTGACTTCATTTCTCTCTCCCGTATCTCACTTCTTTCTCTCTCCATCTCTCACTTCTCTGTTCTCACCAGCAGCTGTACCATATCTTCTCTCTCCGTGTGGATCTGTGGTTTTGCTGGTACACAGATCGCGTCGATTCGTGGGAGTATGAGCACCGTTTCTTTTCTCACAACGACGACGGGTGTGAGATCGCTTCTTCGCTACTCAGCTTTTGCCGGCTGATACTGCTACGAACGGTAGCGTCGCGATGCTGTGGCGATCTGGTAGCCCCGAAGTTTTTGGGGGTGTTTTTGTTGATTTTTTGGCAGTGGCTATGGTCTGGCAGCGTCGCGACGTTGTGGCGATCTGGTGGAGCCGAAGTTTTAGGTGTGTTTTTGTTGGTTTTTTGGCGATGGCTCTGGTCCAGTGCAGGCGATGTTGTGTGGTTGGCTTTTTTCTGGTCGGTGTTTTTTTTGTGGCTGTGGTGTAGGAGGGTGTGGTGGTGTTTGTTGGTGGTGATGCAGGTGGCGTTTCTATGGTGGCTGTTTTGCGGTGGAGGGGGTGGTGGGTGTAGTGTTGGTGAGGTTGGTGTGTATGGTGGTAGCGGTCGTGGTGGCATATGGCGACGATGGAGGTGGTAGGCTGGGCTGGGTTAGGGTGGTGTGGATTGGTTGTTGGTTGTTATAGTGTGGGCTGGTTGTTGGTGCGGGCTGGTTGTTGGTGCAGTGCTGGTGGTGTGGGATGGTTGTGTTGGTAGTTTAGGCGGTAATGAGGTGGTGGTCACGCTGGTCGTCACAAATTTTTGGGTTAACTGTGACCAGTAAACAATACGTGACTAATAAAAAATATGAACTGTGACTAAGAAATAATGTGTGATCTAATCTGTGACCAGTAAATAATATGTGACTAATGAAAAATATGAAATTTGATTAAGAAATAACGTGTGACCTAAAATTTGTTAATTTGTGATTAATTATAAGTTGTGACTTATAATGTTCGTGATCTGTGATCGATAAAAAAATTGTGACTTATGAATTTTTTATCTTTGATGAAAGAAAAATTTGTGACCGTAAAAAAATTTGTGACTTTTAAAAATTTTGATTTGTGATCGAAAAAAATCTATGACCTAATAAATTTCGATCTGTGACCTCAAAAAAAATCTGTGACCTAATAAATTTCGATCTGTGATCAAACTGTGAATCTGTGACCAAATTATGTAAATCTGTGACCTTAATTTGTTTAATTAATAAAATATATAATTAATTGAATAAACTATAAATATTTTTTAAATGAATATTGATTTTAGAAATTTGAAACTTAATTTCTGATTTTGGAAATACACTATTCTTAAAATATGATTTATGAAATTTTCCCAAAAATAAATTGATGTGTAATTTCCACTCTAAATATTAATTAGAATAGAATACTATTTTGGGCTCATAAGAATAAGGCCTTCTGGCCGAAAGGCCCAACACTCCTTTTGGACCCAGTTTAAAAGCCCTGCAATTCACATTTTTCATCTTCGCCTCTGCAATTTGCCAATTTGGAACATTTCTGCAACCCTTTTTTTTTTCAACTAGTTGTTGCCCGTACGATGTACGGGTTAGATTATTTTGTAGGAAGTGTTAGCATGTTAAATGCGTGAAATTATGTTTTATTTTGAGGTGTGAGATAAAATATAGAAAATTTTGTTTTCAACATATAAATACATTTTTGGATTCATTTCTGTTAAAGCAGTAGGGAAAATAATGTGTTATTTATAAAATGAGTGAAAAGATAATAATTTGTCAATGTGAATAGCTACATATTTGTACCTTATATATACAATAAGAAAAACAACTACATAGTACAACTGTATAATCAATAGACAAATTATGTTGTAAAACCGAATATACAAAATATAAAAAAAAAAAAATGAAGATTTCAATGAATATGAAGCCAACGGGTTTGAAATATTATGATTGGATAGAGGTTCATTTTATTTTATAACTATATTCAAATTAAAATGATTAAACATGATAAAGGGGAAAAAATTATGAATGTTTATGGCTCATTACAGAATATCAAACGAAATCGAAATATTACATTCTTAATATCATTTTCAAGTACTCATGGCCTATTATTTCATGACATTGATGGTGTACGAAAGGGCCAATCGTAGCAAATGTTACGCCGCTTCAAAGTGGGTCATTTCAAACTAATATTTCAAACTAATATTTCGAGAATTTTGATAACAATCTAACTTTAAAAATTCAAACAAAGTCGAAATATTATATTCTTAATATCAAACGAAATCTAAATGATATAGAAGATTTATCGATTCGACCAGCGTACAATCATTTAGGAATTTTTAAAGTTAGCTTGTTATCGAAATTCTCGAAATATTAGTTCTACTTTGACGCGTCGTAACATTTGTTACGATTGACCGTTTCGCACATCATCAACGTCGTGAAATAATAGACCGCGAGTACTTCAAAATAATATTAAAAATGTAATATTTCGATTTCGTTTGATATTCCGTAATGAGCCTGACAATGAAGACAAAAATATAAGTAATATATTCAAAAAACGAGTTATACGTCTTTTTTAACACGCGCGTTTGACATCCGTTTAACTATTTTCGATATTCATTTACATCATTCGATATATCTGCGATATAGTTCTCGAAATGAGTTTCGAGAAGATATAGAAGATTTATGGATTTGGCTAGCGTAGAATCGTCGAAAAATTTGTAAAGTTAGTTTGTTATCGAAATTTTCGAAATATTAGTTTGCAACAGCGTACTTTGACGTAACGTAACTTTTGCTACGATTGGCCATTTCACACACCATCAACGTCGTGAAATATTAGGCTGTGAGTTCTTTAAAATGATATTAAGAATGTAATATTTCGACTTCGTTTGATATTTCGAATTAAACTCACAAATAAAGGCGAAAACATAAAGAAAAAAAAAAGGTATTACGTGGTTGCTTTTTTTTATTTGATACTTGTCTGTTGCCTGCCTTTGGTAAGTTCTACAGTAGAGAAACATCCTATTCTTTTTATATGTGAGTGATAAGTCTATACGTACAGGATATTTTTATCAGAAATAATACAGGGTTTTGTAAAATCTGAGGCGGCCAAAATTTACAATATTTTAATCAATTAAGAAATCACCCAATTTTAACCGGTCCGTGGAATCCCGATTCTCCCAAATCACCTCCAAAAATCCCCCATTCCCCCCCCCCCCCCCCCCCCGCCGCCCCCACAAGCGAATATTTCCCTCGATTTATCTTCCCTCCACCAACGGCGATAACTTCAACGCGTACACACCGTCGACACCCATTTGCAATCTCCCCATTTTCACAGAGGCAAGCCCCCATTTCTCCCACCGAAGTCGCGAGCGTCGTCCATTCCAGTCGCGATTTCGCCCAACACCCATCATCCCCATTTCACAGAGGCAAGCACCCATTTCTCCCACCGAAGCCGCGAGCCCTCCCACCGAAGCTGCGAGCCCTCCCACCGAATTCGCGAGTGCGCCCAGCCCGATTTCACCAGCGACATCTGCAAACCCACCTTCACAGCCCAGGCAGTCTTTGAAAAGGTTTGTTCTCTAATTTATTATGCAAGATATTTTTAACAGAACGTGAGATTGATATGTGATTCTAGGTTTAGAGTTGTTGGTCGAATCTCTTCTGGGATTTGCAAAGTAATCCAATGCTTTGTGATGTGGGAGTCGTGGGGATTAGTCTTCATGTCCTTCTAGGCTGCCTTCTTTGAACTGTGTCTGTGAATAATTAATTTGTGGTAGGCTATCTGCACACACCTATATGTGCGACGAATGGAGAAATTCATTGTTGTACCTGTATTGTGAAGGGAATGGGCGAAATCGCGACTGGAATGGACGACGCTCGCGACTTTGGTGGGAGAAATGGGGGCTTGCCTCTGTGAAAATGGGGAGGTTGCAAATGGGTGTCGACGGTGTGTACGCGTTGAAGCGATTGCCGTTGGTGGAGGGAAGATAAATCGAGGGAAATATTCACTTGTGGGGCGGGGGGGAAATGGGGGATTTCTGGAGGTGATTTGGGAGAACCGGGATTCCACGGACCGGTTAAAATGGGGTGATTTCTTAATTGATTAAAATATTGTAAATATTGGCCACCTCAGATTTTTCAAAACCCTGTATTGTTTCTGGTAAAAAACCCTGTACGCATAGACTTATTGTTTTTTTTTTTCCTTCAAATTCTTGAGAAAATAAGGTAGATCTCTTTGTAGGTTTGTTTATACATGATATGCAAATTCATACCCATTGGTCCCTTTTTTGTGTTTATTTTATTATTGATTGGTGGGGTTTTTGTAATCTGTGAAGAGTATACGTGGATCACTTGGCAACCAATGAAAATTATGTAATTATGCACTTTTATCATGATGAATTTATGTTTTTTTTTTTTTCTTTCTTCCCAGTAAAAATAATCGATATTGTCATGAATCTTTGTTTAGTCATTGCTTGGAAGTGAATAAAAATGTAAACATACAAAAATAAACCTTTTCCGAATTTGATTTATTTTTGAAGAGCTAAAATTTGATTTAAACAGTTTGTAATAATAAATATGTTAACATCTTTATGTTTCTGGTATATGTTTACATTGGCTAGACGGTGGGATGAAGAATGTAGTGAAATAAGTGAGAGAAGCATTTGTATTTAAGCGGTAGCTATAATTCTTTTTATGTTTTATCTAGTAAAATTTTCTGGTTATATTTAGGAATTGGACCTTATTTTGACATGGAAAAGATAGTGTCTGCAGTCTTTTTGTCGATTTGTTAGAAATATGTATGAATAGCAGTTGTCTATGCACCCGCAGAATTTGTACTTTTGTTTCTATTGTTTTTTGCTGGAAAAATCCTTTTGAGTACAATTTTTTAAAGTTTCTTATGTGTTCTTTCCCTTAAATTGTGCTTCGTTCTGCCCTTACATTTTCTAATTTTCCAAATATTCTGAGTTGTGCATAGGGTCTCTCTCTCTCTCTCCCCCCCCCCCCCTCCCTCCCTCTTCATAGGAATGCTTTTACACTTTATTATGTCTTACTTATACTTATTCAAGTTTTCTGAAATTTGTCCCTTTTGTTTGCAAATGTATTCTTCTGTTTGTTTATTGAATACAATAACAGTGAAGATGAGCGAGGTAAGCTGCTTCTAACCTAGAACTGACCTAAAATCACAATTTGTTGGAATCTTGGATTTGAAGGGTTGGGAAGTTCGCTCCATGGTTCAAAGTAACAAACAAATTATTTGTGCCCAACTTGATTTAGGATATAGTTGGTATTCCAGCAGAGAACTTATAAGCAACAGTAGATAAGGAGATAAGCTGCAGAGGAGAAAATAACCAAAGCAAGAAGAAGCAGCAGGGAAGAAGAGAAGCAAGAAAGGGGGGAGGAACCGGAGAGAATGGGGGAAGACACCCGGAGGAGAAACAGGGAGGAGAAGATACAACTGCACTAACAAATTTCTTCATTTGACATAATGGGGAACAATCATATTGATTTTTTCAGTTCATATTTACGGAGTTTTTGGAAGAGAAATGTTATAGTGTTATAGAAAATTGGCATCCTATAATTCATAAATCGTGACTTTTTAAGTACATTGGATAAAGTAAATATTTTCTAGCAGGATAATAGATGGCAATTAACTTTTCCTTTCCATAATACACAATTAGGTAAGGGATGAAACGTCTATCTTTGTGCCCAATTTGTAATTTGAACCGTGAAGGTAGCTTTAAAGTGAAAACCAGGGGGTAGTTGTATAGGCTTGGGTTTTCGAATTAGAATATAGAGAATACTTCTTTTACGACGCAATAAAGAAAGCTGTACAATCTCCAATATGGATTGAAATGCAGTGGGAGATAGGTATAGAATTTAACCTAGTCCAAAATAGGGGGAATAAAGCGATAACTTTTTCCAGGAAACTTATTAGGGTAAAAATTTGAAGTTGTATCGAGAAGGTTGAAGAAGGCTGCCGTTCAATTTCACCAACCATAAACATTATTTCATATTTTCCTTTCCCATAATATTGTTCCATCATTCTCAGTGGAAACTAACTCTTGCATAAGTTTAGATCCCATCCTGGCATGTTTTGCTGCACACAAACATTCTCTGTTCATTTTGTTTCTTTCTATGTGATTAATGTGTCATTGCAATGAACATCATAGGTTTTCCCTGTAAAAACTTTTTGGAGCTTGTGGCTTGTATGCGACTAGTACTGTAAACGTTATCTCTATGAATAATATTAAACTAGGAGTTTCTCACTTTTAAGTTTACATATATGAATAATATTAAGCTATGTTTTAAAATGTGTTTCCTGGATCCGTTCAAGTTAACATCAACAGCCATGGACCATAGGTGGAATCTTTTAAGTGTTATGGTGACATTGGCTGAAGCCTTATGGGGGGCAAGTTTTTGCTCCTAATATAGAAGGTTTGCTCTCAGAGGAGCTGCCTCCAAGAATTTGCCTTTTCACGATTAAAACACATAGGTTTAGTTACACTTACACCTTCCAAGAATTTGCCTTTTGATTTTTAAAATACATAGGGTTAGAGTAAAAGCTCTCTATGTTTCTCCTGAATAACAGGTTGTGATGCTTTACTTTTCAGAACAGTAAATTCATTTCCACGTGTTCTTTCCCTTCCTGTTTCTTGTATTGGTTTTCTTTTGTCCTATTTATTTCCCTATCAGGTCAGACTTCAGAACAGTTTTTTACTGGAAGTTGTTATTTCGCTTTGAAGAAGTCAAGATTATACTACTCTTAATAGTTAGTAGAAACTTTAGATGGATTTGGTCTGTTTCTCTCTTTTATGAATAGGCAAAATTTACGTGAAAGGAGTTTGCATTGTACTAATTCTTATTTTTAGGTTCCCTGTTATTTTTCCCCCTTTTCTGGCTATGGATGGAGTTGATGCTGAAATTGACTCTGGAAGTGCAATTATTGCATCATAAGATTTGTGTGGTGCAAATCCTCCTATTTTATCAAAGATGGGAAAATTGAGAATTTAGGGGTTGAGAAATTGAGAGTAAAGAATAAATAAATATCTCTGAATATGATTTATAGTTGTATTGTTACCCTGGTCGTATCTATAATTCAATTTTTTTTAACAAAAATGAAAAGTTGCCTAACAAAGTTAATAGCTATGCCAAGAAAGTAAATAAGATAAAACTATTTCTTATTTTTACACCTAAAATAAGTGTGTATAAAAGCCATCTCGTGTTCTCCTGGTCCAAACTTTCAGCATAGGCCTCCTAACCAAGTATTAGATGACAGAATGCTATTTCAGTTGAAGTGGTTAGTTTCTTCTGGTAAGATTCAGTGAAATCACCATCATTTCTCCTCAATTTTAAAGAACTCTATTTCGCTAGTAAACCTTCAATATTGGTCATCAAGGTGACAAAACTTGTCTATTATCCAAGTATAGTAAGTAAACTAACGAACTTTCCAGTGAATGAGATTGGGAATTTGGTTAAATTATTTGAAGACCTAGGTTTCCTTCATCTTTTCGTCACGTCCCGCTCTAGATTCCAGAATCACTGATTTTTGACCACCCAAGTCATCAGGCTCGGTCTTGGATGTGGATTTGGTATTAAACTGACCTCCATAATCTGCCTTCTTAAAACAATCCGGACTAAACGTAGCATTTTCATTCCCATTTCACAGTCTAATTGATGATATCATAATTGACTTGAGTGATCCACTCACAGTAGGACCTTTATCTCCTAGACTGGTTGTCTTGAGTAACATTGGCCGCCTAATCACCGGAGATTGATCTGGAGAAGTACTAGCTGCTTTCCTCCCAACATCCAACTTGTAACTAGATATGTTGTCATCCCTGTACTCATATTTACTGGTGGTCCCTTGTCACAAATATAGAACAACTTCACCATAACCATGGAAAGATATCCCTAAAGATATGGAGTTTATTTTTGGGCAAGGTCTAAGCTTGTCAGCATTGACAAGCTTAGACTCTTCATAAAATATTTTAACACGGACATGCCACCTCAATGGGAGTGTTTGTGCTTCATAACAAGGGGGAAAGGAAGATCCAAAGCACTTCATCACAACATGCCATGTTAGTTTTGGTGCATCCGTCCCTTGTCTAAGATAAATATAAAATTAATGATCATAACAGAAACATAATTCAGGATCTATGTTTATTGTTGTACATAAAATAAATGCATGTTCACAGTGCTCTTATTTGCTTTCAAGTAATTTTCTTCCTGCAGAATCTGCAACTCTTTCTTCAATTTTTTATGTACATCAACAAAATAATCAAAATTCCAAGAACTTGGACTCTCCCAAGGGAAGTACAGCAGTTTTACGTTTTATTTTAAAACGCTCTGACCTCTTGGTATCGTTCCTTTCTTGTCATCAAAGGCTCACAAACTATATTGAGCCTTAATTTTGAGTACACACTACGTAGATTTGGCAACCATCATTTTTGTTCATTTACAAGCAACGATCATTCAAAGGACTCTGGTAGTTTAGAGTATCTAAAGCTTGATTTACAAATTTTAAGAAATGGTCTTTTGTTAATTTTCACTTAGTGCTGATATATTTTGAAGCTTGACAATATTGTCCTTGTTGGCTTGGTGGGGCCTTTGTTTTTTATTCAAGTATTTTATGGTCTTCTGCATGTTGATTCTAGATTCTTGTCACCTATTTGTCATTCCATTCGGTACTTGCCTTTATTTAAATTTTGTGCATCACTCTATTATTTTGTATTGTAGAAGTGTCTGATATTCTATATCATCCAGGGTCTATGACAATGGGTGGATTGCCAATACAGAACTCTTCTTCTGTTGTCTATTTACCATCGCAAAAAGACCAAGGCTCAGGCACTGTGGCACCTGCCTCTGATTCAAAGCCGAAGAAGAAGATCTGTTGTGCTTGCCCAGATACTAAGAAGCTGAGAGACGAGTGCATTGTGGAGCACGGGGAATCAGCTTGTGAAAAATGGATCGAGGCCCACAAAAGATGTCTCCGTGCAGAAGGTTTCAACGTTTGAAATTAAGAAAGTTAGACAATACATTTTGGGATTCTTACTAATCCATGTAGTGGTCAACTCTAGAAAGCTAAACACTGCGAAGAAGAAGTTTGAGACAAAAGAAACAATTCTTATTTGGGAATGAGAAATAAATAAACTGAGAACAGCTTGTTTTAATTGTTTTTCGAAAATATTAAGGCATTTTACCTCACAATTTGTTCTTTTTGGGGAAAAATGAAAACGTGTAATTCCTGTGAAGCACTTAATGTATTTGAATCATAGCCTGAATTACTTGATTTAAGCATGAACTTGAAATATTATATTTTTTGTTAATATTTATTGGTCATCAGTTTTTTCCTTTTATCAAATTTACACAAAATTTTACATATACAACATCAATGCATTACGAACACATACAGATAGAATCCAAGGTCTCAAGAATCAAATGCTAAAGATTGTATAAATAGTCAATCAAATGACTAGACACGATCAGACAAATTTGAAAATAAGAAAATAAGGAATATAAGATTCAACAAAACTGGTTTATTTAACGACACCAAAGCCATGACTATGGTCTAATCTAAGGTGGTCATAGTGGATGAGATGAAAACTGTATTAAGGAACAATGCGAAACTGCAATTACATGTAATGGGAAGGCAAAACACTGCCCGCTAATATCGCACCACGTACTGGAGGCAATCGTAGAAATGTGACATTTGGATCTTTTCTTTGCCAGAATATATGGCTTCTGCTGCTCCACCATCTTCCCCTTGAGCAGCCATTTCAACGACCATGTAAAGCTTCTTGATAGGCATCTACAGAATCAACAAAAATAGATTAGCCCAATTTATCTCGTCCATCAGAAGCTTGTGGCCAGACTACGTCCATTTGCAGTTTCTTTCTATCATAACTTTATTCACTATCGTCTAACGGTATAAAATCTTACAAGTTTCTTTTATTTTGGTCTAATTACCTCCTTGTTGCTCGGAAGAGTAGATATAAAGAGGTTGAATTTTACACTTACATCATTTAATGCCTCAGCAGCAGAATCCACATCATCAGTCGAGAAAATATTAAGTTGCTGTAAAACCTGTAATGAAAGTTCAATCAATAGATAGAAAGAGGTATGGTTCGGGTTGTGCAAGGAGGAGATATCAACAAGCAGAAAAATTGAATTGCACATTATAAATTAACATGGAGCTGGCAAAGAGAGAAGGATTTGGAAAACAGAAAATAAACTACCCTACCATACCCCCAAAAATTACATTAACATATAAAAGAAACTACCCTACCCCCACAAAGAAAAGAATTACATTAACACCAAAGAAAACTCTCCAGATAAGACAAAAGCAACTTCAGAGCCAGTGAGAGAAACAAATGACCAGAACACTGAACATGAACTTAATTTCTACATCAAAAAGGCACTTGTCCATTCTCAAAATGGTGTTTATATGCTTAGGCATTGCTTAAGCTTTAAGCGAATGAAACCTTTTAAATTCCAAACTTATTACTTTTTTTTAAGGAAAGCAAGAAAGAATGATACGTCTAAGAAAGATCTTTCGGACAAAAAAGGTAGCATTTGAAAGAAAGGAGACTTGATTAAGATTGTTTAACTTGAGTTTCAAGTACTGAAAGTAAGAAAAACCAAATTGCAATCCTTATAGTTTTATTTTAAAATTGTACAATCACAAAGCATGTTACTGAACTTGTGGCAATTTTAAATTCTCTTTTCTTCATTTTGCACAGAAGGTCAACTGCACTTGACTGGTAGGATAAAGCAGATAATGGTAGCTGCAGAAATGAATGGGAATAAGGACAACAATGTACCTTTTTGGCATCTTCTGTTTTTAATGTTGGAACATGGAACGTGACAGAGAATGCATCTCGAATGCCAATTGAATCTAAGAAATTGACCTCACTTGTAGTTCCAATCACAAGGATTTTTTTCCCCTGTAAAGATTGGATAAGAAATAAAATAATATTAGAGGAGCTGAGATGCAAAGGAGAGTTATATCATGATGCAGTCTACAATGTAACTAAACCTACTTGAAGCAGGAGAAAAGTGCACGAGCCTAAATTACCAAGAGCAATGAATTAACTAATAGAGCAAGCTAAAAATTAATGCTAACTACAAAAATCTGCTCAAAAGAACAGATAACTTCATAGAACTTCTTAAAAGCGTATTGTCATCACTTGTTTTCTAAAGAGTCATTATAAGGTATCATGACTGCAGTTTAGATCTGAACACATTCCCTTTAACTGTAATAATATCTTTGTCATTGTCTGGACATGTCAAACCGGGCAGTTCGCCAGGCCCGCTCACTGAAAGACCGGCATGTAAACTGGACCGCAACTGCATGGGCCTGTCCTCACGCTGTCACACCTTCCTAGGCAGGCCGGTCTGGGTTTTGGGGTCTACCCGGAGGTTAACTGCGGCCCATATACAAACTAAGGAAAAAAAATAAATAAATAAACTTCCCAATTTGAATGCATAATCAAGGCAGAAATTAGATTAACGTGCCTTCATCAAGAAAATTTCAGCCATAATACAATGGAAGCAAAACTAATTAATTCTGCCAATTGATTATTGCCTCTATCAAAACAGAGAAAATTAATTCTGGGTCAATCTTGATTTAATTAAAGACAGTACTTAATGCTATCTTGATTCAATCAAGGCATATTAATTACCGTCTTAATTAAACCAAGCCATTAAGCTATATAAATTTTAGAGAATTTGATTTTAAAGAAATCAAAGACTAAAAACAATCCAGTTGGGTCTGGACCTGTCCGCTTTTGGATGGGCCAGTGGGGTGGTCCAGGATGGGCTTAGAAAGAATAACCGGTCCGGCTCCAAATCATACCAATAGCCCGGTCGGTCCAGTTCAATAATCTTCCAGGTCCGTGCCAGCTCATGCAGTATGTGGAATGTTCTGGGCCGCCCGCCCATTTTACATCTCTATTATTGCCCAAATGCATTATCAAGTACCTTTTTGTTTTTCTCTTTTTCATTCATGCTGTGCAGGTCCCTATTATAAGATATATCAACTATCTTACCAATTTTGTTTGTTTCACACAAAGAAAATGACAATCTCTTTCGCACTTCTGACAAAAAATCATTTACTAAAGAGAGAATCTCGCTTCCAGCATCAGAACCAGAGCAAAAATAAAATAAATTAAGAGCCAATGACACTTGTAGTCCCTAAACTTTCTAGAATCTCAATTTAGTCCGAGTTTCAATTTCAAGTTTTCAACACATAATTACCTCAAGCTTCGTCACAGTGTCATCCAATATGCAACCAGCTGTTGATCAACAGCTAGAAAATGAATCAAGTGAATCAATTATTCTTGTATTCTTAGGGTACAAACATAAATTTGGATGGTTATCAACCAAATTCAATTGTTTCCCTTGTCGCAGCAATCTCATCATCTCTACCGTCACTGTTGAATCTCCAGCCACAATAGATTGACATGACGCTATTGACCCCATAATAAAAAATTTGTTTCACAAAATACCTCTGCTCTGTCCAAAACATCTTTCCTTGGCAATAGCAAATGCTGGGAATCTAGGAAATATCTTATGAGGGCATTTCTCTTATATATCAAAGTTAGCACCATATAGACTTCTCTATCCTCGGTCAAACCTCAATTTCATAGAAAGAGAGAGAGGAGGGGGGCAAAAAAAGAAAAAAAAATGGAAAATCATGGCCATGTCAAGACACACCACCTTGGCACCAAAATTAATCATGTAGCATAGCACTCAGTACATTTCTATTTTCCACCAGTCTCCAAACCCCATCGCTCACTGCACCTGCCTCCACAGATCTTAAATTCAATTTTTCGCTTGTTGCCTTTGTGGGGAAAAAAAAAAAACCATTCAGAGGTTTGCAATTGGAGGGAATCCAGTAATTTGGTCGTGGAAATGAGTCATTGTGACAAAGCATTCGTCTTTATCATCCAAAGAAAAACCAATTCAGAAGTCTGCAATTTGTCTGATTGTATCAATCCCATAATACAAACAGGTACAAACGATTTGTGAATAAAAGCTCTTGAAACAACAACCCATCCTTTTCTTTTAAATTTATTCAACAATCAGAAGCAAAAAGGTCTCAAATGAAAACTATTAGAAAATACACTGAACGAAAAGAATAAGAGTAATCAATATAGAGGGGAGATCGGGAGTTATATTTTGCACATAAAGGGTAATGGAGTGGGCGCATTCATTGATGAGCAGAAGGTGAACAATCTGGTGGAGGCGGACCTTATTTCTGGATTCCCGATAAGTTATGTAATAAAGGATGTAAAATTGATCAAGGAAAACCCATTTTTAAGACCACTAAGAGAATGCTAATTAGCTAAACATTTAGAGTAGAATATTTGCTCAGTTTCCTGGTAAAATACTATAAGAAGTCTGAAAGAGAATATATGAGCTTTTTAAGTCAGTAACTTAAACACAAAAACACACTACGCACCTAAGACCTTTTCCGTTGGTTCATCAACTACTAGGAGTTGGACTATAGTTTGATCAAATTGCAACTTGACGGATTAATGAGTTGAAATTGAATTCTTTTTGAAGTACCTTTTTTGGGTCTGGGTTGGTGCCTCTTTGGTATTAACAACCAGATCGGAGAAAGGAAATAGTCTAAAGTCAATTAGCATAATCAACCCTCAGAGATAACCCAAACTTCTGAACTCTCAGAATATGTGAGACTTACCTCGGTATTATCACAGAGAAAAAGTAGTTTTAGCCTCTATTTGGTAGCCATTTTTCCCAAAATGTATTTTTCTCTCTCTTCTTTTCAATCACACATTTTTCAATAAAATAATTTTACATGCAAACCCAAAACTTTTTCTTAATTTTTAACCACACATTCTCCATCAATCAACTATTCAAAAATGCATTTTCTCCCCAAAAATGACTACCAAATAGGGACTTAACTTTTAAGGCATCCTTATTAATAAGGATTTAGATTAACTATAGCCTTTACTGAACCCTCAATATTCAGAAGTTACCTTCGGAGGAAGCCGTTTCATGAGCACCAACAATGTCTGAGAAATCAGATTCGAAAATCGGGGTCCAATGGCAACATACTCCAATAGCCTGAATAAGCAAACAAAGATTAGACAAGAATGCAAAAGAATAAAAACTTATTCATCTAGAATAAAAAAGTAGTTACCTTTCAATATCATCAAGGATAATTATGCTTAATGGTGATTTATAGGCATCCTCGAATACCTATCAGAAAACATATCACATGATATACCTCAACTCTATGCATACAGCATACAAATTACATGTACCTAAGTGTGACAAAATATATTTATCAAGTAAAAAGATTCTAGAGTGGTTATAAACTAGTTATACTTCATGGCACTCAATAAGGACAAAATGTCCATAAGAGGAACAAGGTAAACTTGAGAACATTAAAAAGATGTATAGCCAAATAGAATGAGCGAAAAAGAAATGAAGATCTAGGTGGGGGCAGAACTCGAGGACAAAAAACATGATTCAAATCGCTTGGGCATCTCTTGCAAATGATTCATATACCTGACGCCACGTTTATTGAAGATAAGGCTTAGCTCATTGTATCTATAGATACTTTTGGAATCATATAAATGTATTAAGATAAAAAGTTAAAAAGAATCGAGATATCCTTTCCAAAGAGGGGGGAACTGTTAGATAAAAAAAATGGAGGAAAATATAAGATTCAGAACCTTGACTATCTGAGCGCATTTACTTCCTTCACTAAGCCCAATCATCGATTCAGCAGATATCTAACAAACAAACAAAATTAAATCAGGAAAATATTAAAAATAAGAATCTGAGAGGGAAAAATGAACACAAATATGTAAATGCTCAGCATGAGCATGCGAAATCACTTACAATCTTGACATATGGAAAATCGCTATCAATACCAACAGTTGCTGCTGTCGCAGTCTTACCACTGTTGCAGACAAATAGAATTTAGAAAATTATTTGCACATGGAAACCAAAATAAGACAATATTTACCTGCCACTTGGACCTTCAAGAAGACAAGTAACAATAGGGCTTCCTTGACTAACTTTAACTTGTTCAGCCAAGAGCATAGTTCTTCTATATATGTGGTCATGCCGCACACCACAGTCCACTACACCATTAAGTCTGAAAGACATGATAAGTTGATTATCTCATTTTTTTCTGTTACAAGAGCCCATTAGGAAATTTAATGGTAGTCGGATATAAACACAGGAAGGCAGAAGCACCCAATTAACAACACATGGTGGATTGTGAGAAATATTACATAATCTACCCAATGTTTAAAAAGGAATAATTGGGAACCAAGGTGTTTTTCCTTATGAAGCGAAGCGTAAACCAAAAAATGTCAAAAAATTAGTAAAATGCAAAATAAGCTCATAATACATCATAAGCTTCCATATAGAACGATTTAAAGAGTGCAAACAAACAAAATAAATTTATATAAAGGAAATATTATTTTAGTTGGTGGGGGCAGTTGACTATTCCAAAAGTGTTATACGAGAAACATAATTTTTTAGTGGGCATTGGACTATTCTCAGAAATGGTCTATAAAAAATGGGCTTTGAATTGGGTCGCATGGTCATCAGTTAATGTTCCATGAAAAGTAATATGTAGGTTGTGTGATAATTTGATTGATGTGCCTCAGTATTAAGAGTGTTAATATAAAATTTCTCTTACAGTAACAGACTAATAGTGAATATAATATGAAGTCTATTGTACCATTAAGTTAAAAAAATTCCTAATTAAAAGAAGAGCTCATGATAAAAGGAAAAGATACTCCTTTGGTTGAGTAAATAAACCTGCAACGCTCAAGGTCATCAGTAGAAGCTCCAAATGCTGGAATTACTTCTTGAAGGGCATTCAAAAAATCATCCATGGTCACTTTTATGCTCTCCTCATCCACTGTCTTGGTAAGATCATCCAGACTTAGTTGCCTATTTAAAGCATATGACACTGCACTTTTTACGACCCCTTCAAGTTCTGCTCCACTATAATTTTTTGTTCGAGCAGCTGCATACAAAAGGGAAAAGGATTGATAATCGAAGAATTTCATTAGAAAATTAAGAGAGCGATATTGTACGTTCCTCTCAAACACGTTGAATTCCTAAATTTATGTCTGAACAAACAAAAGGAGAAGTCTACATATATTAGAGGTTATATTATAAAGAGGCTTCCATTCATAGTAGTTATTTACATCTACTCTTGTTACAACAATATTACTAAGTAATAGTTAAAAGTCAACATGATCACAACAAAAGAACAAGTACCAACTTTTTACTAAGCCTACTCTTGCAAAGCATGCATTAAACATACAGCCTCCAGGGTTTAAACTATTACCGCACTCAAGGGTCGCTTTTCAGTTTTCGGCAAACTTAACCAGAAAAAATAATACATGTATTAGACTATTCACAAAGTGTTGAAATCCCGCGTATTATGGGATTGATTGTATACCATACTTAGATTAGGAAATTATTTTCTTCCCTAAATTAGTACTTTACCTTTTTTAGACTTTTGTAGTAGTATAAATTGAACTCCTATTCTTGTAATAAGTAGAGAAAGATAATACAACATACTCTTTATACGTCTCTCGTTTTCTACATGGTATTAGAGCCAGTAACCTCTTCCCCGTATGCGTGGTTGCTGAGTCAAGTCTAGTTTATAGCCTCCTCTTCCCGGCCAGTGGCATCGTGTGGCTGTATCTTCAACGGGACCGTGGGCAGTCTCTCGTCCCTTCGTGAGTTCGGCAATTTCGGTATTCATCTACTGCCGACTCTCAGTGGTGTAGTAAACTATCGACCTTCTTTCTGCGTTCATCTGCAGTTTTCGGCATCTGCTTTCTGTCTTCGGTTTCTGACGGCGTCATCTGCAGTTTTCGGCGTCCGGGTCTTTCAACCCTAGTCACCGACAGGTTGTTCGAGTGTGTAGGTAACACAGCTCTTCAATTTCCGCTTATTTCCAGAGGGTCTTCGTCCAGCAGATCGAATTGACTTCGAGAAAATTCTCTGCCTTCAGTGATTAGGTTTCCCAGTTCTTCGGCGTCTCAGTTTCTCTCGTTGATTCAGCGCCTCCTCAATTGGTTTTTTGTTTTGGGCTCAGTGGGTTCGTGAAGTTATTGGGCCAGACGTTTTGTTCAACCTTTTATCTAATAAAATTGGGCCAAATATGAATAAAACAACAATTGGGCTAGATGTTGCTTCAGTCCTGTTATTTAATAAAATTGGACCCAATGGGTCAGCCTAAATGTTTGAACCATCAAGTTCTCTAGCCCACAAAAGTAATATTTTAAGGGCACTAAATACCAGTTCACAGTCTAAAACCCCTTGGATTATTGACTCTGGAGCATCAGACCACATGATGGATTCTTTTCACCTTTTTTCATCATATTCACCATGCGCCGGCAATATCAAAGTGAAAATTGCAGATGGCTCACTTTCTGCAGTTGCGGGAAAAGGGAGTATTCGAATTTCTAACTATATAACATTAGAGTCTGTTCTTCATGTTCCAAATCTATCCTACAATTTATTGTCAATTAGTCAGTTAACAAAAAACTCAAATCGCTCTGCTAAGTTTCTACCTTCTCATTGTGTCTTTTAGGATCTATATACGGGAGAGACGATTGGCAGTGCTACGGAGTGTGATGGACTCTACTACTTTGATGAGGTCAATGTGAGTAAACTAAATCAAATTGCAACTTGTGATTCTGCTTTCATTCCTAAAGATAACGACATTTTGTTATGGCATTTTAGAATGGGACATCCTAATTTTCAATATTTACGGCACGTATTTCCTTGTTCGTAAACAAAAAGAACTTTGACCTTCAGTGTGAAACCTATGGACTGGAAAAACATCATCGCACTCCCTTCCCAAAATCAACGTACAAACCCTCAAAACCATTCACCTTGATTCACAGTGATCTATGGGGTCTCTCACGTACCCCAAATCGAACTCACAAAAAATGGTTCGTAACATTTATAGACGACCATACTAAACTTTATTGGGTCTACCTACTAAATGAAAAATCTGATGTCCAAACTGTGTTTATAAACTTCCACTCAATGACTCAAACATAATTCCAAACACAAATTCAAATTTTACGCACAGACAATTGTACCGAATACTTCAACTCTATTTTGAAAGAATTTCTCCACACACAAGGCATAATCCACCAAAGCTCTTGTGTGGACACCCCCCAACAAAATGGGATTGCTGAACGAAAAAATAGGCACCTTCTTGAAGTTGCTCGTGCTTTAATGTTCACCACAAATATGCCCAAACTATTCTGGGGAGATGCCATTCTAACATCCGCTTACCTCATAAACCGAATGCCCAGCCGTACTCTCTCATTCAAGTCACCTCTCCAAAAATTTAAGGAATTTTTTCCCAACTCTCGCCTTGATTCTAGCTTACCCCTCCGAATATTCGGTTGTACTGCTTACATCCATGTTCACCCCCATAACCGGAGCAAACTCGACCCCCGTGCACTTAAATGTGTCTTCATTGGATACTCATCCACTCAAAAGGGATACAAATGCTATAATCCATCTTCAAAAAAGGTATTTGTTATCCTTGATGTCGCATTCTTCGAACGGACCCCCTACTTCAAAAACTCCAATCTTTAGGGGGAGACTTTGAGTAAAGATCGGGTAGATAAAGATCGATTCTTCGACTTTGATCTCTCTCCCATTGAACCTATCATAAACACGCTTCCCTGTCCTAACATGCCATTTATAGAAGAAAACTTAAGCTCAGGGAGAGATACAGGAAAATAAGTTAATAAGGAGATATTAGTTTATTCAAGAAAGCCAAAGTCAATGTATAAGGAGAACCTCACAACCGAAGCACCTCAAGAGTCAGAACCGATGACGGATCCAAATCTTCATGAGACTCCTCCAGATCAAATCGAGTCCTCAGGTAATGACCTACCTATTGCTCTCAGAAAACAACCTCGGTCATGTACTCTTTACCCTATCTCAAAATTTGTATCCTATAAAGCTCTTTCTACAGGATTTCGCATATTTTCTTCTAACCTTGAAAGTATAGAAATTCCAAAAAATATTCAGGAACCAATGTCTACTCCTAGATGGAAAGAAACGGTTTTGGAAGAAATGCAAGCACTGGAGAAAAATAAAACTTGGGATGTGGTGGAACTACCAGGGGGGAAAAGACATGTCGGTTGCAAATGGGTCTTTACTGTGAAGTACAAAGCTGATGGGACAATAGAACGATACAAAACTCGTCTTGTTGCAAAAGGCTATACACAGACCTATGGCATCGACTACACAGAAACATTCACTCTTGTAGCAAAATTGAATACAATTCGGGTTATCTTGTCCATAGCAGCAAATTTGTATTGGCCTCTCCAACAACATAACATTAAGAATGCATTCTTGAATGGAGAACTAGAAGAAAAAGTTTTCATGACATTACCTCCAGGTTTCTCTATAAGGGATGAAGAAAACAAGGTGTGCAAACTCAAGAAATCCTTGTACGGCCTTAAACAGTCACCAAGAGCATGGTTCGACAGATTTGCAAGAGTACTAAGAAATCAAGGGTATCGACAAGCACAGTCAGACCATACTATGTTCTACCTAGTGTCAAAAGCAGGGATGAAAACAATCTTAATTATATATGTTGATAACATAATACTTACGAGAGATAATACTGACGGGAGATAATACAGTGGAAATGGAAAGAATCAAGAAAAGCTTAGCTAAAGAATTTGAAGTAAAAAATTTGGGACATATGCGATATTTTTTGGGAATGGAAGTGGCCAGATCAAAGAAGGATATCAGTGTTTCACAACGAAAATATACTCTGGATCTTCTAACTGAAACTGGCATGCTTGGATGTAAACCAAGTGATACACCTATGGAAGCAGGAAGAAAAGTAGAAGACATGAAAAAATCAGTTGAAAAAGACATACCAGCGGTTGGTGGTTGGCAAGTTAATCTACCTCTCATACGAGACCTGACATAGCATTCGCGGTTAGTATGGTAAGCCAATATATGCATTCTCCAAAGGTCATCTAGAAGCAGTATATAGAATCCTCAGATACCTAAAAGGTACGCCTGGAAAGGGACTTTTCTTCAAGAAAAATGAAAAGAAAGAAGTAGAAGTGTTTACTGATGCGGATTGGGCTGGATCAATAGAAGATAGAAGATCAACTACTGGTTATTATTGCACCTTCGTTTGGGGAAACCTAGTAACTTGGAAAAGCAAGAAGCAAAATGTGGTTGCTAGAAACAGTGTTGAAGCTGAATTTAGAGCAGTTGCACAAGGAATATGCGAAAGACTGTGGATAAAAAAATTGCTAGAAGAATTACAAACTATGGTAAGATCTCCAATCAAACTCTACTGCCACAATAAAGCGGCTATCAACATCTCCCTAAACCCAGTCCAACATGATCGAACCAAACATGTAGAAGTTGACAGATACTTCATCAAAGAAAAGCTTGAAGAAAGGATTATATGTATGACATATGTGCCAACAAAGGAACAAATTGCAGATATCTTCATTAAAGGACTATCTCGACAAATTTTTGAGGATTTCATTTGCAAGTTGGATATGATCGACATTTATGATCCAACTTGAGGTGTAGTGTTGAAATCCCGTGTATTATGGGATTGATTGTATACCATACTTAGATTAGGAAATTATTTTCTTCCCTAAATTAGTACTTTACCTTTTTTAGACTTTTGTAGTAGTATAAATTGAACTCCTATTCTTGTAATAAGTAGAGAAAGATAATACAACATACTCTTTATATGTCTCTCGTTTTCTACACAAAATATGCGTGTCCAGGACCTCACAGCTGGGAAAGGGTATAAATGGTCAGTGTCCAATATATTGCACTGACCATAAATTTAATATTTACGTGAAGATATTTGATAAATAATTATAATAAATAATTACCTTGTACATAATTAGATGCCATTTTGAATGGTTTGTTTTCCATGATAAACAAATTTCCATGGTATGCTTTTTGTTATATATATATATAATACACTGCTTCTTTTCCTTGCTCCAAACATAAAAAATGTTCTATATGACTCTTATGATTTAATGGTTACAAGTTCTTTAAAATAGTGAAAAGTGAGCAACAAGGCTAGTAATGCCTTCTGTGAATTTGTTATGTGAGCACAAGGACATAATTTCCTAAAAGCATATAGGATTTATATTGATACCTTTCAATAAAGAAGAAATCAATCTAAACAAGAGAAGTATTTGCTACATGACTTCATGATGTTGGAGAAGACTGGACATGGTCCAGTTCAGTTCGATTCTAAAGAGAATCGAATCGAACCTGAATTTTTAGGTATTTAGTAAATAGACTGTCAGGTCCAAATTTAACTATGGAACCGTTCGAATTTGGTTCCATTCAATTTGGTTCGATTCCTAGGTTCCATACAATTATTAAGTTTTTAATATTTACAATAACATTACATTAATTCAACTAATGATATATTTAATTTTAACTTTTACAAAATAATGTAGTACAATCTTATGTATCTTTTACACGTCTCTTTGTTGAGTTCTTCGTAGATTTGATTATTAAAATCACAGGAAGAGAAAAATAGCAAGCTCGAAATAATGAAGAGAGTAGCTAAGCTTTCAATTCGATTTCTCCAAAATTGTGAAAACGGCACTGCGGCAGAATAATAGATTTAGGTAAAATTTAGGTCAATTTGATTAAGTTGAGTTTGGGCAGAAAATTAGAATATCAAAAATATATTTTGAGTTTTAGTTAAATTAATTAGTTAGCAAATTTATTTAGAAAAAATAAAATAATTTGACTTGTTTAAGATAAATAAATGAAAAAAATAAGAAATTTCGGTTCTTATTCGGTTCTTCGATTCTTGGTCTAGAATCAAGAACCGAATCGAACCCATTAATTCTCAATTCTAATACACGTTCGGGTATTTAACTTAAGAATAACCACTCGGTTCGGTTCAATTCGAGTCGAGTCCAATTCGATTGGAGAGTTTTGTACAGCTATAATGTTGGACAACGCTGCTAGAAATGAATTATTACTAATAGTTTTAGGATTTGATTATTATCGGTAATTGAGATTCCTAGTATTTATAGGATTGTATAAAATTTGTTATTTTGTTGAAAGTAAGTTATTAGTTTTCTTATTCTTTTCAGAAATTAATTTCTTTTACTTAGTCCACTTGAAATAGGAGATAACCTCTTCTTCCAATGCCTACATAAGAAGAGGACTAGACTTTGTTTGTAATCACAATTCATTCATTATTATTTAAGTTATTATAGACAATTTTTTAGTTTTTAGCTTTTTCTTGTTTTTATAAGATTCAACTTTTGCTACAAGATCAAAATTGGAACCAGAGCAAGGTTGAACAAGGTTTTACCCTTGGCTGACGACTATCTATGGTGGTTGTGGCCCGCATCCTTGCAACGATGTTTAGAGGATTACAAGATTACCAATATGAGTCTAGAATATGAAACAAACGATGAATAGATTCAAATATGCTGCTAACAAGAATTTACAGACTTTGACTGATATGGATTTTGGTCTCTTCAACGACTTAAAACTCAGCAACAGGCGTCTAGAGATTTTTTCTCGTGTCCTAGCCAAGTATGAAATCCTCACAAGGTGGCGGCATAAATTTTAGAACATTTTCCTCCTAATTGATTAATTTTATCCTTTTCAACTAAACTTAGAGGAAGAGCGGAGGAGATTCATGTAAGACAATTCTACTAGAAATAAATTATTACTACAGATTTTAGGATTTAATAATTATTAGTGATTAGGATTCCTAGTATTTATAGAATTGTATTAGTTTTGTTATTTAGTTGATATGCTTTATTAGGAGAAAGTTATTATTTTTCTTATTCTTTTCAGAGTCTAATAAAATGAGATTACCTCTTTTTCCAATGCCTATATAAAAAGATGTTAGACTTGTTTGTAATCACCTCATATTCATTATTATTCAAGTCATTCTAGATAATATTCTCGAATTTTTTAGCTTTTGTTGTTTTTACAATATTCAACCTTCGTTGTCACACCATTTCTGAACCCTAATGGCAATAAATAGCAATTTGAAAAAGTAATGGCCGATTCTTTACCCTGTAAACTTCAAAGAAGTGGAAAAATCAACATTTTCCAGTTTCAAATAGGAAACTGGAAATAAAAACATCTTTTTCGCACACAGGATCCATTGCACTTGTCAGTACGTAAATATTTGATTCGGCAATATAAAAATATTAGGAACTAGGTGGTAACTAATGACCACATCAGCAGATGATGTAACATGGAAATCACATACCAAGCTCTTGCAAGTTTACATCTGGAGCAAGAAAAGAATTTTCTTTCATCTTGTTTGTATGAATATGGAGAATTTGTAAACGACCATTCTCGTCAGGAAGGCTTATCTCCACTTGGACTTCCAGGCGTCCAGGCCTGAAGTGTGAAAAGGATATATTATTGTTTTTTAGAGAAGTTCTTTTATCAACTTAAAAACGTATTATATCATCGTAAATTAATCGCTTTAAAATATGAGCAACTTCAATCGGCTAACGACAACACCTTTAACAGTAACTAAAATTATGAAATAAATTCAAAAATTATAGTTACCTCAAAAGTGCTTCATCAAGCAGATCTTTCCTGTTTGTCATTCCAATGAGTAAGACATTATTCAAGGCCTCCACGCCATCTATCTAAAAAACAAGTAATCATCAATTAGTCAATGGCGTGTACCAGCTAAAAATAGCATTCAGGTCAAGCTAAATCTTCCTGCTGACTGCAACAGAAATCATTAATATACCTTTGTCAGAAGTTGGTTAACAATACTATCATGAACTCCAGTCCCATCTCTAGTAGAACCTCTAGACTGCAAAGTCAAATGGAAGCATTAGCGGCATATTTGGTCAAGTTTTTTAAACAATGTAAAACTTGTTGATTGGAAGCAGACAATTGTATAAATATCACACTACTTAGGGGCTATATTTGGCTTGCAAAATCACAATTCCAAAGAAGAATTTTGCTCATCATAATTATAACACAGTAATACCCAGAAAGCCTTGTAGATAACTAGCATAACAGGAGGCTTTATTAAAATTACTTCTGAAAAGCAACCCAGTGAACTCAACTTAGTAAATGGATGCTGATACATATTCGAACATAAATTGAAGAAAACTTATAAATGCTTAGATCTCAATTCAACATTAAGCAATGGAATGTTGGGCAGTCATTACCTTAGAACGAAAGGAAGAAAACAATAAGGTTGTCGACCTATCACTACAATGTCAATAACCTACATTCAAAAGTAATGTTTTGATGCACACCATATTTTTCGGGCAATCAAATACAGAAATTAAATCATTCCACAGTCAACTTGGATTACACAATAGCAACAACGGTCTACAGTGAAGTAAAGTAGATTGCCATTCTCAAGAACAGAACAAAATGTAATCATGCAACAAAAGGTATAAATTCACTTTCTGATGTCCTACCTTACAGATTGCATCAATTTCATCAAATATGATAACATGCAAGTCGCTTTGGTCACCTGAAAAGATGAAAATGAACAAAATTATGCCAAGGACACAACATAGAAAGCAAAATTTTCTTTGTAAGATCATTACCTTTGGTTCTTTGATCTTGTTCAGCATCAGCAAATAAATCGCGTACATTTTTCTCAGTTTCCCCAACAAATTTGCTCAGCACTTCAGGTCCATTGACAATCTAGAATTCCAGGGACATTATGTAAAAAAAAAAACCGGTAAGTAGGAAGTTAATAAAGGAAAGAGTACAGCATTCACCTCCAAATGTAAACAAACCAGGCAATGGGAAACTCTAAATATCCTAACCACAATGTACCAAGGACATCAAATATTCTTCACATACCACACAATGACATGTGACAGGTATACCATATTAATTGAATCAGAGTATCCCATAAAAATGTTTGCTTCATCAGTAAAACAAACATAATATGTTAAATATAAGCCATAATACCGAGAAAGAATTTGCAGTATAAACAAAACTAAGCAAGGCTGTACAATATGTACAATTCTAGATAAAATCAAATAGTGAACTAATTGGATTCCGTGAATGTACTAGAGGAGCAATTTTCAGATTTGATGTAAAAAGTGGAACTCATGATTAAAACTGAGACATCAGATTCTCTGTTCAAGAAATTCCCAGCATTTGTTTGGTCCTTCATCCTCTTATCGCTTATTCTTACTTTATTTACTTTATTAGGACCACAAATGGGACTGATTACTGTGCACTTAATTAATCACATCATTGATTTCCAAACCTCTTGACAGATCACTCTCTATCTGTATTTGAAACTCTACTAAATACAAAATGTTCATAAATCTCAAAACACTTTCAGAATGAACTTAGTAAGAGGGTGGAAAACGATCTTACATAAGCAATTCAGCGATTGATATCTCAAAATAAAATATAGCAGCATCTTTGAAGCAAATGTTCATCTATGTACCTTCGGATCCTTCCCGTTCAACATTTTCCCAATCTGGCGAGCCATTAAAGTCTTCCCAGTACCGGGGGGTCCAAAGAGCAGCATTCCCTTAACGTGTTTGATTCCCAGTCTAAAACAATTAGTCTATTTAAGTTACCCAATGAAGCAAGTAAACAAATTGTAAATCAAAAATTTTTGTTTTCAACAGTAGAGATCATACTCAAAACATTATAATCACATAACTTCAGAAAATGTAGACATACTTAGAGGTTACATGTGGAGGGAAAACTCTCGAGGCAAAAGCCCTTCGAAAAATATCAGCAAACTCCGCACTCAAGCCACCTATACCCAAAGACTCAAGGTTGAATTCTTTTTGCCTAAAGATGTTGCTGCTAGCAGCTTCACGCTGGTTGACAATCTGCATTAACTCAGTAAAAAACAAATATAGATAAGTTGCTCTGTTTAGCACCATATGACATATTTGCACAGCAAAAGTGGGCAACTTATAGCCATAAATTGCCCAAAACTGAAAAAGGAATAGATCGTAACCTTTATTCCGCTAGAGTTTGATGCTTCAAAAACAATATATGTATCATCTGATATCATCCCTCTTTCAATACTGTTTGATTTTTCTTTTTCTTCCATATTAGCCTGATTGACAGTGAAGATGTATCCATTGCCATGATACTCAAATGTTACCTTTTGACCAGTTGTCATAATCTGCATAAGAGCAGGTTTGCTATGTTAACCAAAATTCATTCCAGTCACAACTAGAAAAACAGAGTCAAACAGTTTCAAGAGTGAATATTGCCATTCCCTAAAAATATAAAAAATATAATCCCAGTTCTTTAACAAAATCTAAAACATGTCTGTGAGAGGACAGGTGACCTTTCTTTGTGTTTGAGTAAGAGAGTAAGAAACCAAATGGTGCTTGACTGTTAAAATGATCTTGAAAGGGAGTTACACACCAAAATAAATGATTATGACACTTCCATAATTTAGTCATGAAAACAGCTGTGACTAATGGAAGGATCAAACGAGTGAAGAGTTGGAATCAGAGTTCATGCCCTCAATAATGTTAAAAACATACCTTCACGTTTTATATCCCAAAAGTTAGAAGGCAAAATATTATAACAGAAGATTTACCATCAATGACACCTCAAATTTCTAAAATATGGCAAGAATCCTAAGTCGGAAAAGTTCCTATTGTACTTTGGATGGAGGATGGAAAATCACATGAAATGCGATATAATATTCTGAGAGCAATGGTCCTCGGAAACTTCTCAAGTTTCAGAATAAACCGAAACAAGAGATCTAGATCAATAAAGAGACTATAAGATGGAAGTAAAGGAGCACTGGTGTTCCAATAGTTGCAAATGGGAATACGTTGTGAATAAAAATGAAAGAACTATTTCAGTAAAATCTTAATCTTGTTGGAAGTTATATACTTAGGCCCTTGATTCATGTTAGATCCATGCAACCAAATATAGGCATAGTTTTTTGTCCAATCCCTACCATAAGCAAAAAGCTTTATGGATCAAGTGTTGGAATTCTAGAAGGCTATTTAAGTAAAGAACTGGATACAAGAATACATATCAATGGAAAGAATGAAATATTCTCGTCAAATCTTAATATTGTAGAATACTACATATACTTAACACTTGATTTGTCTAATAATAGGCATTAGCCTTTTTGTTCTATCCCTACCAAAAGCGGAAAGCTTTGCAGATCAGCAGAAGTGTTGGAATGCTAGGAACATCCTTGGAAAAAACATCCATGCCATTGGCAGTGGCACACAAACTTCTATAAGGCTACAGAGAGAGATAAAGATGCAGCACTCACCTGGTTAATATATCTCTTCCGAATTTGTTGAGACAAAAGAACGGCATCCACCTACAAGGTAACATACTTCGTGTCAAGTTGATTGGACAAAAAGCACAAGGGTGAATGAACTCTTCATCACAATTGATAAGCATACGCCACACTGGCATGTGATACCAAATTTTTTAAACAACGTTATGACAGATAGACAGGACCCAGGAGTCAGAGATTTTACCTGTTCGTCTTTCCCTTTTTTCACAAACTCCAGCTCGAGAGTAAGCAAAGCAAGATTGTAATTTTCAGGTGGTGAGAATCTACAATCAGAAATAAATTACCACAAAGGCATAGATAAAGTGAAGAAATAATATTAACAATTAACAACTAGCACATAAGAAATAGAACCATCAAACCTGTTGACGGATACTGGGTCATCAGTAGACACTTTAGCCTGGCGACGATGAATGGCATTAAGTGCAATACGGCCACTAGGAACAGCTTCATGGCCAGTACACCGTGGTTAAGGCATCACAAAACATTACACTGAATCTTAGTAATCCATAGTCAAATATTCAGATTACAACTTAGCTACATGCAAAAGCATACCCTGAGAAAAAGCAATTCATATGTTCTCCATAAACAAAAATTAAAGCATTAAGAGCCTATAGATCAAAATATTTCGCACATCTAGTGATTCAATCGTACAGTAATATGAGCGATAGGTGATTTCCTGACTGGACAGAGTAAGTCATTATTAACGAACTCTAATTAAATAGGAAGGTCAGTGTAAGTTCAAACAAAAAGTAATTCACTCAAATCTCAAACATTCCAACGTGAATTATCATGTCAAAAACCAAACCTTTCAATCAATACTTCATTTAAATCAGTCATCTTAAACAACCCATTCTCCATCTCAAACAAAATTAAAAATCAGCATATATTTTCAACAATTTCACGTCATTCACCTACCACAAATTTTGCTACTTAGTTTAAAAAACTCAAATAGGTCCATTTCTAAACATTATAACACAATGCTATAACATCTGAAAAAATGGATCGCGTGGTGCGTGGAAAATACGAAGCTGCAGCAAAAGGATATGCGACGGAAAGAACGAATGAGTCGGCGATAAGAGCGAAGGCGAGCTTGGATCCAGGAACAAGGAAATTACGGAAATCGGCGGGTGAGACGTAGGCGAAATTGGTGTTGACGAGATCTTTCGCCGGAGTACTCGTCACGATCATCGTCGATGATCTTCCGGCCATTTTATAGCCTCAGCTCGATTTCGCTAGAGAAATCTATGTGTATTTATCAAAACTGATCGTAAAACTTGGAGGAGGAAATAAAAAAATTGACGAAGAAAAAAGAAAAAAGATTTGTCGAAGGGGGTTTCGCAAGCAACTTTTCGAAATGTCCTGTAAAAGAAAAAATTGACCACCCATTATTTTTAAAATGTATTTTTTCCACTCTTATTTTCAAAAAATTTCAATATTTTTTAATCTTATTTTTCATTAAAATATTATTTCAAAATACATCTTGAGCAAAAAAAAAAAGCTCAAACATGCTCATAATTTCCTTATGTTATGAAAAAAGGAAAAAGAGAGAAAATAAAAATCAATAGATTTGTGTGCATTATAATGAGAACTAAAGTCCTATATTCATAAAGAAAAATTATGGATATAATGATAATAACTTTTAAAACTGTAAGATTATAATTGTCATTCACTAATAAACTCTCCTAATTTACCATACTTCTTCTTGAATGATACATTACAAAATATATATCTCATTAAAACCTTATTTAATAAAAATTCAATGAGACAAAAAAAAAAAAAAAAATTTAAATGAAGGAAAAATAGTACTGTTATTTTAGAGTATTAAAAATAAATGTTGTCTCATTAAAATCTAATTAGAAAAATTCAGTGGGATAAAACATAAGTAAAGAAAAATGAGTACAGTCACTCTTATTGATGTTGATTGCTGTAAATCTTTAAAACGACACATTACAATATCGCGAATCAATTTCTTAAATGTAGATGTTGGTAGTGCTTTTGTAAATAAATCGGTTACGTTATAACTTGAATGAATTTGTTGAAATCAATATCGTTATTCTTCTGAAATTCATGTGTATAAAAAAATTTGGAAAAATATACTTAGTTATATCACTTTTGATATAGTTTCTTTTGAGTTGTGCAATACAAATTGCATTATCTTCATACAAAATTGTTGAACTAGTTTTTACTGAACTTAATTCGTATGATACTTGAATATGATGGGTCATGTTCTTTAACCATACACAAATAATTTCAGAATGATTTGAAAATGTTGCTGTCAAGGTTTACTTCACAGATTTTCATGATTAGCTATTTTTCAACATGTGTTTGTGATTTATCTTTACGTAGATAAGAAAGATAACTTGCATTTGCATATCCCACTAAAGTAGATCCCGACTTTTGATAATATAATCACAAATCAGTAATACCTTTTTAGGTAACAAAAAATGTGTTTAACACCATTCCAATATCTTTGAGTTTGTGTAGAGCTATTCTTTAAGAAAATTTATAGAAAAAACTATGTCTGATCGAGTGCAATTTGCAAGATAAGTTAATACTTCGCACTAAGATATAGTATTTCAAAATTAAGAACCTTTTCTCCATTTTCAAGTGGACGAAATCGGTTTTTTTCCACATTAAGTGATTGAACCATAGGTGATGACAAAATATGTGCATTATCCACATAAAAACGTTTTAAGACTTTTTCTATATATGTAGATTGATAAACAAATAATCCTTTCGAAAAATGTCCAATCTGAAACCCAAGATAAAATTTGATTTTTCTCAGATCCTTCATTTTAAATTTATTTTTCAAATAATCTGCAATTTTCTTGAACTCTTCAAGAGTTTCAATTAAATTTAAATTATCATCATAAACTGTTATAATTGCAAATCCAATATTTGCTTTCTTTATGAAACCCATGGACGGACATAGTCATTTTTATAATCCTCATTTACCAAATATTCGCTAAGGCGATTATACCACATACATTCGAATTGTTTTAATCCATATAATAATCTTTACAATTTAATTAAGAACATGGTTCTCGGATATATATCATTGGTTCATGGCACTTTAAATCCTCCAAGGATTTTCATATATATATATATATATATATGTCACTATTAAGTGAGCCATACAAATAGGCAGTTACTACATCCATAAGACACATATCGAGCATTTGTGACGCAATTAAAGTAATTAAGAATCTAAAAGTGATGGTGTTCATTATGGGAGAATATGTTTTCTCGAAATCATTTCATGGTCTTCATGAGAAATATTGAACTATTAGTCGGGTTTTATATCTTTTAATTTCATTGTTGTCATTTATCTTTCGTACAAAACTTATTTGTATCCTACATAAATTATATTTTCAGGTATTCAAACTACATGTCATAACACTTTTCATTTCTCTAAGGAATTCAATTCTGCCTGTATGACTTCTTTCCATTTTGATCAATTATTTCTATGCTCACTTTTTAATAGACTGTGGTTCAGGATCCCTATTTTGCATAATATCCAAAGTTACATTAAAAGTGAAAATATTGTTTATAACAATATCATTTCGATCCCATAATTTATGAAATAATATATAATTTATTGAATTCCCATTATTTACGGATACTTGTGGTTCTTCAAAAATCGTATTTTCAATGTTTGATTTATCAGTCTTTTGTAATGTTACTTATCCGAAGTTTTTGTTAGTTATTCTTTTGTACCTTTCTCTTTCGAGGTACAATTTTTTTGAACCAACTAATGGACTATAGCATATTGTCCTTCATGGATATCAATTTTTATTGAAATATTTTTTACTGGAATATATGACTTTGTCACTTTTCATGTGTCAACAAATATATTAGGTTATTGATTTGCAACTTTTTGCAAATGAATAATTTTTTCAATCTCTTGCTAACATTGATTGCTACGGGGATCAAATATATATGGTTGTTTCATTCCAAGAAATTTTACCTTATTTTTTCAGGATGTATTTTTTTCCTCCCAAAGTTGGAAAAGTCATTTAATCAAAATGATAATTTGTAAAATTAGTAGTAAATAAATCATTCATTAAATGTTTAAGATTCCTAATAATAGATGGTGAATCAAAACAAAAATAAATCTCAAGTTTTCGTTTGTGACCTATTTTAGTTCGTTGTAGGGGTGAAAGGACTTGGATAGCACAATTAAAAACTCGTAGGTGAGAAATATTAGGTTCATGACCAAATGCAAATTTCAAAGGAAAATACTGATAATAGACATTATTCTTATACGAACTAATGACGCAACATATAATATATTCAATATTATTTTCTTGCATTGTCTGAATGTGATACTCACTGCATCAGATATCTTTAAAATTAAGCAATTTTCTTCTGAATTTGCTAGAATAAATAAATATTTTTTTATTATTTGGTAAAATAATACAAACTCTTTCTGAATTTTCAATGATATTCAATGCATTTGATATTGTATTAATATTATTTTCTGTTAATGTTAAGTTTAAAAAAATATTTTTTTATCTTAAATAATAGTATGCGTGGTTGCATTTCAATCAAGCAAGTATTTTGTCAATCCATCGTCAATCTATAAATATAAAAAAAAATTATTTTTAAAAATTTGAATTTAAATTTAAAGGAGTAAATATAATTCAATATTTTGAAATTAACGATGCATAATAAAGTTTCAAAATTTTGCGAAAAATAAAAATATATTTCAAACTGAATTTTTAAAATAAAGGAAAATACTAAAAATATAGAAAGCAAACTAATCTATACATTCCATCACATCACCCTCAATTAAATAGTCAATATTGTCATTTAGATTAGCAAAGGTATCAGAGATATTTAAACGAGTCATCAAATGGACCATCATAATCAGTAAAATTTTCTCCATTTTTTCCTTTCCTTTGATTAATTTTTAGTGGAGGTCTACAAGATTTTTTTTTTCGTATAACATGTATGTACCCAATTCTCTTTCATTCCACATCTGAAAGAGCTTTAATTGTGCTCTTTTTTGGATATCTTGCTTTCGTTTGCTTTGTATCTTTTGAAATTATTGTCTTATTTTTTTTATAGCTTTGTTGTTTATTTTGTCCATGGTTTATTCAATATTCAAGTCCACATCCACGTCGACGTTCACGTCTACATTCATGTCTTGATATTGTATTTGTTTTAGGTAATGTAGTACCATTTGCTTCAGGCAATGGTAAAGAATCAGTTGAACATAATCCATAATATTTTTATAAGCAAGTTCATTATTTTGTTCAGCTACAAGCAGAAAATATATTATTTTGAGTGTTTTTTGAAACCATGCTCACGATATTGTTGCTGCAGGAGTACATTTGAGGCATGAAATGTGGAAAAAAAAAATTCAACATATATTCATTAGTGATTTTTTCTCCACACAAGGTCAAATTTGAACATATTCTGAACAGTTCAGAATTGTGCTCACTGAGAGTTTTAAAGTCTTGCAAATGAATGTGCATCTCATAATGGGCTTTGGGGAAGGCTGTAATTCTCTAATGATTAAATCTTTCAGTCAATTTTTTTTCAACGAACCCGTGAATCTTTCACAATGAGGTATTCGATTTTCAATCAATTATGAAGATGATGACAAAAGAAAATAAGTGTTTTTACACGATCCAACATGGATTCTTTGTTTTTTCTTTTATTATCTCTCCCAAACCTCCTGTGACAAGATGAATATCAACATCAAAGAATTATGACACATAATTCTTGCTAGATATGTCAAGTGCAGTAAATTTAAGTTTTGTGATGTTTGCTATTTGATTAACTACACAATAAAGAAAATATAATTAATTTTGAAAAATATTATTAAACATTGTATAATCACATAATAATTAATTAAGTAGTCAATGTAAACATGTTATGAGTTATATGTTTTCCTTCAGGGATAAACACTAATTCAAAATAATATATTTTCGAAACATCTACTACTTTCGGAATACGTTGTATTTTACTATTACTTCTTCAAAAGCAATATGTCAACATTCTTTTGGAACAATATTCTTTCGGAATATTGAAAATTATAATCCACGTTCTTCAGGAGTAAATAATATCTTTCAGAAATATTAATTATAATAATGTGCTACTTAATATACAGATTTAAGATTAATATTTTTTTTTTAAATGTTAATTATAATGCTGTGCTATTTTAGGCGTAACAACATGATAAATTATTAATTTAAAATTTATAAAAGAACATCTAAAAATATTTAATCAAATTGAAAGATATTAATTATTGCACCGACACGATATAAATTTATATATAAAAGTTAATTACCAAATATTATTTAGGAAAAAAAATATTATATACAGAATGAAGGTAGAATCAGGAAAAAACTATAAACATACACGATAAATAATTAAAGGCAAAATTAGGAGAAAATTCCAAACATTCACGGAATCGAGTACGGATGGATAAGTAATTACTGATATGATTAAAGAAACATTAATTAAAAGCAGAAAAAACTACAAACATACACGATACATAATTAAATGCAGAATATAAAGGCAGAATTAAGAGGAAATTCCAAACATGCAAGTGAATCAAGTACAGATGCACAAGTAATTATTGACATGATTAAAGGAACATTAACTACAAAAACCAGACATGATTAAAGAAACAGCAATTACATAAACCCATTGGGATGTATGATTGACTGTGATATCCATTCATTAAGAAGACATCGATTACAAAAGTCAATACACATAATTATCATACATATTTGTGTAAGAAGAATTCACATGCAAATTGATAAAATAAAATAAAAATGTGTATATAAAATTGATTATAGAATCGACAGAATTTGTGTTATGTATATAAAAATCCACATGTCACCAAATTAATTTTGGTACACGCGATAGATGATCATACTTAAAAAAATTACCACATTCACTAAATTTTGAAGAATTAAGATTTAGTGTTGATAGCTTGAAATGAAAAGAAAGAAATAGAGAAGAGAGAATAAAAAGTCAATAAACTTGTGCGTATTATAATGAGAACCTAAGCCCTATATTTATAAGGTTACAGTGATAATAATTTATAGGGCTGCATGGATACAATTGTCGTTCACTGATAAACTTACCATTTACAACACTTAATATTTTTACTAAAAATTAACTTTTTTCTTTTTAAATTATTTAAAATTAATATTACACGATCAAATTAGGAGTTTGATCAGTTTTCTGCTCAACATGTTCCGAAAATAGACTGGTTCGATTTGGATAAATTAAATCGAAATCAACCCAATTTATCATCCTAATCGAAAGTAACAGAATGGACCCAAGTTGGTTTGATCTTGGGCCAATATTATAAGGTCCCAAATTTTATATTCTTAAGTTGATTGATATAACTTATTTAACAAACGAGTTATGAAAGTTTGGCTCATTTAAGGTTATGAAAGCTCGAGCCATAAGTTATTTAAAAATTCAAAAATTTAAAACATAAAATTTAACTAAATTTGATTATAGAAATTTAATGAATAATTGGGTTGCCACAATGGTTATCTGCATGGTATTTCACATAATCAACCTTGGTTGGAATCATCATCTAGATGTTTTTATAAAATATTTTTATACAATTATTTTTTAGTTAAAAACTCATCATTTTCTAAATTTAGAACAATTATATCAAGTTAATTGGATAAAATAATTGTTTTATTAGTGACCATTCATAGAGATAGGTTACAAATCATATGAATATCTTATTTCCTCTATTTTTCATTATATAAATGTTTTATAAAACATTTTATAAGAATTATTTTTTAGAGCTTAAAACTCTTTAAATTTCTAGTTAAATACTCAATTTAACAAGGTAAATGATAGTATAAGTCTCTCATTTAGTTTTTCACTAAAAAGGAGGTTATAAGAAGAAGAAAAACCATTTTTTTCACTATATCTCTCCTCAAATCTGAATTTACTTTTATTTTCTTTCAAAAATATATTTTATATTAAGTTAAGTTTAAAAGAATAATAAGGATGTGAAGAAAAAAATATTTTTACACATTTTGTTCCTTCATATTTCAAGAAAATCAAGGTAGGTGATGCTAAGTATTTACCATTTTTGTTCATTATGTATATATATATATGTATGTTTGTGATGTGTGTGAGAATTTTTAAAGCTATGAATAAAGAAGTTTATGTATAGCCATAACTGATTTCTACGACTCCAAGGGATTTTTTAGAATCATGAATTTGTCGATATTCATCTATGTGAAATGTTGAAATCTTTCCTATCACTTTATATATATGTATATATGTTTATGACAAAAAGGATGCATCATGTGATATCAGTCCTACTGAGATTAAAGTTCATCCTTCTTTGTTGACATTTTTTTAGATTAAAGGATCGTCGATGAAGTTGGATTTATGTGGATTGAGGAGGATTTGAATGGAGAAAGGTGCTTCATCTGTATAATAAGTCATATTTGAAGAGTTTCTAGTTTTTACTAGTTATACAACTTATATTTAAATTTTAAAAGTTGTTGGTTTATCTTTCTTTAAGATTTCCTTTTTTTTTCTTAATGTGAACATTTAAATTGTTATTTGGTTAAAGTTGCTAAAGAAGTTAAAATTAAACAACTTCGTCGCGTCATCCCGGATAGAATTCTTTAAATTTTTGGACAAAACTTATGGTGTTTGAAAGCCTTGTGAATCCCCCGTCTGTCAACTTTGGAATCAAATCAATTGAAGGTCCGTAGGATAAGTTATGCTATTTTTCGTGTGCTATGCTCAATGTACCAGAGAACAGTTTTTTTCCACATGTTTGAGTGTCTATTTGAGTGGCTAAATAATATTTGAAAATTCTAAAGTTTTACTATGTTTTACTTGAATAATTTTAAAATATACTGTAAAAATGTCATAAAATTATGTATATGATAAATGGTTCAACTAAATTTGATCGTCGGGTAGCGCGTTGCTAAATTTAAGTCCTTTAATGCACTCTAACATTTATTTTAACCCTTCATTTTAGTTTCACTATTTAACAAATCAAAGTTATCTACATTAAATCATTTGTTTTCAATAAATTTTAGAAATTGTAATAGAATGCAAGGATAATTACAAAGTTAAAAGAAAATTAAGAAAAGAAATAATTTAACCCGAATTTTTTAAAGAAACAAAAGGAACATTGTTGTTTTTGTATTAATTTCAAATTCCAAGATTTAGGTCGTTAGAAATATTGTGAACAAATAATGTGGAAATTACACTAGGGCATGTTCTTAAAGATTGTAATTTAAAAATCAAATATAAGAATTAGTTATTCATGATAATTCAATTATTAATATTAAAGAGAATACTATAATTCATTTTGCATATGTAACCTATCAATGTCTACAGGTCAAGATTCAAGAGAATTTGTCGCAAGTCATTGGATCAACATCATAGATAACATATCAATGTCCAAAGGTCACAGATTCACGAGAACTGATAACATGGTATTGGATCATATCACTAGTAATAGTTTACATTTACTTTAAATCACACCGATAAAATCCGTCAATTGAAGTTCAATTAGATAATTCGTCATTATTAATCGATGTTTTGCTAAATTAAAAATTCAAACAAGTCATTATCCGTGAGATGATGTAGTACTTATGGATCTCGAATCGACGCCTTTATCTAGATCCATACTACCACCATGGTGGGAGAAGGGTTGGTGACGGGGTAGATGTTAGTGACTGGCTAGGTAAGTCTGTAGAGAGAGGTTGGATATAGATTAGAGAGAGATTGGAGTGGGTCAAGATATTAGGATGAATATTTATTAGATATATAATATAATATTTATTAATAATCACTTGAATTTTGAATTTTTAGACATTTTTCTCTTAAAATATAATTGAAGTATAGTTAACGCCTGAGTTATGTATTCTTTCCAAAAATAATTCACTTGAAATTTAGGCTTGGACCCATTTTCAAATAATTTTATTTGGGCTTGCATATCATCAAATTCAAATATAGGAAACTTGTTTTCAAGTTTCAAAAATCAAACTATAAACTTGTTGTTTATTAAATATATAACAAAGTACATGTTTATTAGACAATTAGTGATATTTAAAAAGATTCTCCCTTAAAAAAAGAATTTGATTACACATTCATTTCAAAAATTATGTGGTATTAATTAAATAAATTTAATTAATTAATTAATAATTAAATAGGTTAATGTTATAATAACGTTTCATTTATGATCACAATTACGTATTAGTCACAATAACAAAACATTACATTCACAAATCACAAATATTATAAGTCACAACTTATTTGTCGATCACAAATGATAAATTAATTGACAATAACTAATTTCTCGATCACAAATCACAAATTTTATAGGTCAAAACTTATTTATCAATCTCAAATTATCAAATGAATTGATCACAAGTTATTTTTTGATTACAAATTATCAAATTAATTTGTCATAACTTATTCATCGATCACAAAGAATCAAATTAATTGTCGTAATTACTTAATTAACTGGTCACGAATTACCCTTCATCTTTCCCACCTCACCTCATTCCACCCCATTCCACCATCGTTGGTACCACCTAAAGTGTCGTCACTTCCTCATGTCTACAACCTACCACCACCTCCTATGATGCACAACCATTGCTACCACCTGCAATGATTGCCACCAACACCTGCAATGCATAACAATCGTTGTTGCTATTGCCACCTCCTCCAATTCATCAACTCCACAACCATCAACATCGCATATAACGTCATCGCCACCATAACAACCACTATATCCATATACAATCAATAATCATCACCACCACCACCATATTCACCATAAAATCCACAACAAAATCGTCGATTACAACGTCGAACCATCATCTTTCGTGCCATCGCCCGACCAATTCCTTCACATCGCTGCCTCCAAAACACCGCCCAAATGTATCCGTACCTCTCAGCCGCCAATCGAACCATATCAACAACACAAAGTTTGGATCTCCATCTTCCTTCTTGCGGTGGTTGGAGTATGGTGGGATGGGGTTGAGAGATAGATTGTATATAATTGTATTTGTATGTAGAGACGAAGAGTTATTTGTTTGTGTAGGTAGAGAGAGTGAGTTAGAGTCCTTTTTCAAATGTAGAAAGAGAGTTTTAGCAAAAGATATTTACGTGTGATGGGTTGTGGGGCGTGGGTGGGGTAAGATGAGCGACTCGTGCACAAATGTATGAAATATATAGAAAGTGTATATGTATATTTGTGCATGTCAAAAAAAAAATGGAGAAGTTTTTTTTATTTAGTTGAAAAAAATTCTAACACAGTCATATTTTATTACATTATGTGTATGGAAGCCATTATATACATGTAGCACAACTGTTATATATTTTTAAATTACAATCCATAATTAATAGATTAATTTAATTTAATAATATTATTTTTAGTAAAAAAAGAATTATAAATATATTTTTGAATAAATAAGTTTTAAACCTGATTTTTGGAAGTTAGAAGTTAAAAATCATGTGTGTGTGTGTGTAATTTCCTCATACTTTAAAGGCAATCTCCCAATTATTTAAATTATTTTTGGGCCTATTTCATTTTAGATTTAAATGAATCAAAAAATTTCACATTGTCAGCTCAGGTAGGATCGACACTCGATTCAAACCGACTTACTAATTTGGATCGATTAAGTTAGTCAGATAGGTGGTTAATTTTCCCATCCCTAGGTGCTTAGATAATTTAATGAATTTTGTCCTTAATGGCCTCCGTACCTAATTATCTTAATGGTACTTAAGAAATACCCCTACTTTTAGGGTCATTTTGAAATATCATGAGAAACATGGGTTAAAAGATAAATACTATAGTTTTAATTATAAAACAACGTATTATATACGCTCTAACTTACGGAAGGAAAGAGATGACTACAAGCTCAAACATCCGAATCCAACGAGGGTTTGTATTATTTTTAATTTTTTATTCATTTAGTTTATATATTTTTATTTTAATGTTGTTGAGATTTTTTGTTCTAGTACATATGAAATTTCATCTTTAGATTAATAATTTTGAGTTAGTATATAATAAAATTCAAATATATATTAAATGGATTGAGTTAATATATATGAAAATTTAACTTTGGATCAATTAAGTGATTATACAAGGTGTTTGTGAAAATGAAAATGAGAAAATTGATATTCTCTGTCTTTTTTCTTTAAAGGTCGCAGTCTATCTTATTTGAATTCCTTTGTATAAATTATGTTTGTAAATATGAATACAAATTGAACCCTTGTTTTACATTCAAAACTGATATAATATGACAGTTTATTTGCATTTTTGTGTGTGAATTAAGATGTTACAACTTGAAACTGACATGTTCTGTCATTTTTTTCTAAAAAGACTAGAGGTTATCTCATTTGAATTCTTTAGGTTCAATTAAATAGATGAATACATGTCTATTTGTAAAAAATTAAATTTGAACATGAATTGAAACCTTGTTTACATAAAAAAAAGTGACATGATATACTTTATTTGTATTTTTGCATATGAATTAAATCTAAAACTTGAAAGTAACATTCTCTGTCACTTTTTTCTAAAAATGTCACATTTTATCTCATTTGAATTATTTTGAATCAATTAAAGAGGTTCATACATGTACGTTTGTGAAAATTTAAATATATGAATATGGATTCAAACTTTACTTTATATTAAAATATGACATGATGCTGCATTTTTTTTTTGCATATCCTGCATTTAATTTGCTGAAAATTAAAAGTGATATACTCTATCACTATTTTTTTTTTTTTTTTTAAAGTTTCTCATTATTTCATTTGTATTTTTTTTTTTTTTTGTAGATATGGATAAAATTAACTTCTTTATTTGTTATGGAGACAAATGGGAAACAAAATAACGAATATATAAGTGATAAAATGACTTTAATTGTCATCCTAATAGAATTCACATACAACTTTTGATAAAAAGTAAATATCATTTTTTATAACATTTTAAGAAGCTAAGTTTTGACACTATTAAAAAAGAACTACTAACTTGACATTATTATCATTAATCTGCACTTTCATCAATGAAACTAGTGACGTATCCTTATATGTACATATAAGCTAAATTTATAATTATATGAAGTTCAAAGTATTAGAAAAATAACATACCATATAACTTTTTTGAAAGAGGTAAGGTAAATCACTGTGGCATGATTAACTCTTAATTCTATTAAAAAAAAAAAAAAGACTATTAAATGAAAAGTGATAGAATTCAAAAAAGTGACAAATATTAAAAAATGTAACAAAATCTCAAAAAAGTGAAAATTAATTTGGTCATATATTAGCTTTGCTCGACGACAAATACTTCGGGGAGAACGCTTCAATCCCTAATTCAGTCGAGTACTAAGAGTTGAACTTATAGAAATCACGTGGGTTACTTTCGATGAGCAAATCCCTTCCTTCCGACTAGGGCTGGGCAAAATTCTTGAATCGAACAGAATCGAACCAGACTCGAATCGAACTGAACCAAACCGAGCGGTTCTTCTTAAGTTAAATATTCGAACGGTATCTAAATTGAGAACGGACGAGTTTGCTTCGGTTCTCGGTTCTAGATAAGGAACCGAAGAACCGAATCTCTCTAATTTTTTAATTATTTAATTTAAATAGGCCAAATTATTTTCTTCTTTTCTAAATAAAATCGTTAACCCAAAAATATGATTTTTCAAATATGTAATTTTATCGTAGTGCCGTCCCTTCTGGAGAAATCAAATTGAAGCTCGACAACACCTCTCTTAATTATTATAAGCTTGCTATCGTCATCTTCCTATGATTTTTACAATCAAATCTATAAAGAACCCTGTAAAGAGAGACGTAAAAAATACATAAAATTGAACTATATTATTTTGTAAGAGTTAAGATTGTACATATCATAGTTGAATTAATTTAGCTTTGTAAATATTAAATAAATTAATTATAGTACAGAATTTGGTAACCGAACCAAACTGAACTGAACTGAATGGAACAAAACTCGAACGGTTCCATAATTAAATTTGGACCCGACAGTTCCATTTACTAAATAATCGAAAATTTTGGGTTCAGTTCGATTCTCGTTAGAATAGAACAAATCGAATCGTGCCCAGCCCTACTTCCGATAATAAATTTGTCGTGGAATGGGATTGAGAAGCCATTTCAAAACCTTGATTCCTCGCCGGAGCTCCATTTATAATCTGTCGGAAATTGGTTTAAATTTGAGAAAATTTGATTAAGTATAATGTGGAAAAGTGACATTCGTGTCAATTTTGGCCAAATATTCGAACTTGTTCCAATAGTCAAATTACAAATATAAATAAACTAACTTGCTCTACTCGTCGAGTAGATCATCGTGATAAATATTTAGACTTGATCCGATAGTCAAATTATAAATGTATATAAACTAATTTGTTCAACTTGTCAAGTAGATTATTGTGCTATATACGGAATCTCAAAATCAATTCCAGATGAATGAGAAATTACGGTCTAAAGTTGGAAGAAAATAGAGGAAATCTGACCTCGATTTTTACCTAACTCCGTCTCTTGCCTATCGCTCAAGCGACAGACGAATGAAAAGGTTTATGTTAAAATTTTAACATTGACGCTCGAGCGAAAGGTCAACGACAGGCTAGCGATAGCTACTGATATTTCCCTTCGTAAAGTCACAAGATTTGGTACGCACCACTTCACCTACAACCCCCATCCTCTATATATAGAACCATTTGGACGTTTATAATGCATCACATATCACTTTTGCAATGAACATTGCATAAAATCTCTTGCAAGACACTATAAAATCATTCCAATACCATTTATTCCTATAGAGGGAAAATTATGTTCAAAGTTCATTGGAACTTGTGGTTTGATGCACTTCTACCACAAGTTGAATCCGTTGTATCTTAGGATACAAATGTCATAAATCGTGAGCACCGCTGTGGAGCAATTTTGTCTTAAGGAAATAAGTGATTTTTCACTTGCCTCGAATTTTCTCTTCTTTTTTTCTAATTTCTTTTATGATTCATATACCATAAATATTTCCAAAGTTTGTTATGTTTAATTGCGGTCCTGCGGATTAAATCTTTCCATTTCATTTGTTCATTTCAAAACAACCCTTTCACCAAAGCCGTCATCTTCATCTTCCTTCTCTTTGCTCTGCTCAAGCTTTTGTTTGCGTAACAGAAATGAATGTCATGGAGATGACTACAAGTCAAACTGCCAATGTACGAATAATATGGTTCATCATTTGGTTATACGACTTCAAAATATTGCAATCCCACATGGAGAAGAATAAAAAAAGTTTAGATATGTGAACTTCAAGAGATAGCAACAAAAAGATGTTGTTCTAGCTTATCACTCTAAACTTGGGTAAAGTTTCTAAAGGAGACTGCACCAACGATACAAGAAGGAAAAAATAATCGTGAATTGATTATTGCTTTACCTACTTGGAAGCACCCAGACTTCCTATGAAAAAACTACATCCTAAACAGATTGGACAATATACTATAAGGAGTGTATAGTTCGAAGAACTTGGCTAAGGATCCATGGGATTCATTAGAAAAGAAATACAAGACCGAGGATGTCGGAACAAAGAAGTTCATAGTCGGCAAGTTTCTTGATTACAAGATGGTAGACTCCAAAACAGTGATAAGTCAAGTGCAACAACTTCAAGTTATACTACATAACTTACATGCCGAAAAGATGGAACTAAGCGAATCTTTCCAAATTGCATCCATCATTGAGAAACTCTCTCCTATGTAGAGAGACTTCAAAAACCATCTCAAGCACAAATGCAAGGAAATGAACTTGGAAGAATTTAGAGTCCACCTGAGGATTAAAAAAGACAATAGGAAAATCGAAAGAAAGTCTATTGTCCAACTTGAAGAAAACTTTGTTGAAACTGGTTCGAAGGTTGTTAACAAAAATGCAAGATCTTCGATGATGCATTAAGAAAAGATAGCTCCAAAGAAGCTAACAAGTTTAAGGGCAGCTATTACAATTGTGGAAATGCCAGACATCGTTCAAGCGAAAGTCAAAAGTCGAAGAAGAACGCATACACTACAACAAAATATACCTTTTACGGCGTGCATTGCATGCCGTGAAAATCAATCCGCACGCCGTATAAATCCACGCCGTAAATAAATATGAGTTTTTACGGCGTGCATATGCACGCCGTAAAAGCCTACCCTTTTACGACGTTCAGAAATGCACGCCGTAAAAACTCATATTTATTTACGGCTTGCAGAAATGCACGCCGTAAAAACTAATATTTATTTACGGCGTACAAAAATGCACACCGTAAAAGGTGATTAACTATCACGACGTGCAGAAATGCAGGCCGTAAAAGGATATCCTTACGGCGTGCATGTTTACACGCCGTAAAAGCCTATCCTTTTACGGCGTGCATTTCTGCACGCCGTGATAGTTTATCACCTTTTACGGCGTGCATTTTTGCACGCTATAAATTTCTGAATCATTTTTTAAAAATAGCTTATAACCACCAACAAACTTGTAAAGACTTAACAAACACAAACACAAACACAAACAAAGGTCTCAGGGATTTAATTGAGCTCACACAAATAAAGATGCAAAAATAAGTAATTTATAGAATACAACCCATTTGCGGCAAGAAAACTACTAATTTAGAAGTATTCAAACTGATATCACTGTGCTATCACTGAAGTACAATATATGTTGACTACCCCTACAAACTGTATTACCATCTACATATCACATTCTCGTTTCTTATACCGCTTCTCAAGTTGTCGCTTTGCTTCACAGTTGGAAAAATTTGTCAAATTATAGTAATGAGGGGCTATGTCAATCAACCTACAGATAAATTTAAAAGGACAGCAAGAATAACTTTAGAAAATCTAACTAAAATTCTTTTAAGTTGTAAATGAAATGAAATTAGAAAAGAAGTTACCTTTGTTGTGATTACAATGAATCCACTTCGATGTATCTAATTGGCCATGCTATTGTACTTCCTAATGCATCTTCAAGAAGAAAAAGCTCACGTGTAGGACGATAAAAGCTGACATTATCAATCACTTCATTAACCCAAACTCTCCAACATTCATTACCAAGTGGTACATGATGCACTAAATCGCTTAGATTTGTTGATGCGATTTCACCTTTTGCAACAATATCAGCTTTCCCAAACCAAGACAACAATTTACATTTCTTATTTTGAAGGTTATCTGAACCATTCAAGCTTCTGTCTCTAGGCTGTAAAATTCATATCCAATTGTACAATTTATTATTTTCAATATAAGCAGTATATGTAATTTAGAATAACATTCAGTAATTCATGGTTTCCACTTACATTATCTTCTTGTACAGGAGTCATACTTTTCATTTGAAACAAAGCTTTTAATTCTTTAATTTCATCTCTCATCTCTTGGACTTGAGTTTGCAAGTTATGATTGTGCACCAAAGCATTCAACTTTGAAGGAGTCGCACCGAAACCAAGACCTCTTACCCGTCCTTGACGTTCTGGACCAAGTACTCTAGCAACAGCATCATCTCTGAGGGAGTGTTGGCTTGGAGAGGTAACCGTCTCTGAACATGCTTTTATTTTGTTCTGATATGAGGAAATAAATTAATGGGCTAAAATTATAAATATAAACTTTGAATGACCAAAAATTACTAAAAGCAATATTGTTACCAATGTTTCCTCAGCTGATTCATTAATAGGTTCACCATTTTTTCACGTATGTCCTCGAATATAAACATCTTCTCTCATTATGGAATTAAGGTCTTCACTTTTAGCACGCTGCATTTTACATATTTCATATATGTGATAACGTAACGTTTAAAATTTTTCAAGTAGATTTAACTTTTAATTTAACAAATTTTTACCATTTCAGCTTCTAACCGAGCAAAGCCCTTTCTGCTCGTTGTATGCATTATGGTTTGACTTGCTCTCATCTTTTTGAATCTTTCATTCTTTTCCTACAAAATCAATTTGTACTATGTAAGAATAACTTTTATTAGGAATGTAGAGTCTGCAAGTAAGCAATTTAGGAAAAAAACAATTAAAGCTTACCTTATATGGTTGAGTATTGCGTTCTTTAACAAATGCTTGCCATTCTTCCATTGATTCAACATTATCAGGCTTGAGGAGAGCAGCAGCTCGTGTCATGTCCATTCTTTTTCCTCTGTCATTTATTGCTTTAAGCAAATTAGATCGATGATCTCGTCAATTCTTTCCCTTTTTTTGCATGATGTATTTTCTATGACAAGTATCAACATCAAACTTTTGCTGCATCAAAGTACCCAATATATTAATATAAATTTAATTTAAATTATATTAAAAGACATGAAGCTTATATTACCTGCACATGCTCCCATATGTCGTCAAGAAAACTTTCGCTAATATCCTTCCAATTTTCCATGTAATTGGTATAAGTTCTCTAGTCGTGGTCCCAATAAATGATGATAGCTTAGTTAAACCTTTACAAATTGGCTGCCCTCTTTCATTAAACTCTACTGGTAACTTCGCGATTTCTGACATATCCCTTAAGTGTTTCATAAACCTAATTAATCATATAATAGACATGAGATATCTAAATAATTAGAAAAAGAAAGTTTGAATACTTACAAAAGTTTATAATAATTTACCTCTCAAATGGATACATCCAACGATATTGTACAGGTCCACCAATACGAACCTCACGCTCAATGTGGTGGTTAAATGTATCATTATGTCAAAAAATGATGGGGGAAAATACATTTCTAGCATACACAAAGTCACTGCAACATCCTCCTCAAGCTTTTCTAACTTATTTTTATTGATGACTCTTTGACATATTTCGTTGAAAAATGAACATAGTCGAAAAATTGCATTTCTTAGTCCTCGCAATAAAAGTTCTCTTAATGCAATTGATAGCAATTGTTGCATGAGCACATGGCAATCATGAGATTTCAGATTTAAAATCATTTTATCTGCTAATGAAACACACTTTGAAATGTTAGAGCTATAACCATCAGGTAACCTTAAATCAACTAACCTCTTACAAAATAACTCTTTCTCTTTTTTGGATAGCATATATGACGCTGCGGGAAGGTAATATGTATTTCCTTTCAATTATGGATGAAGCTCCTTTCTAATACCCATATTGAGTAAATCTTTACAGAAATTTAACCCATCTTTTGATTTTCCCTTCACATGCAAAATAGTGCTAAGAATGCTTTCGCAAATATTCTTTTCAATGTGCATTACATCCAAATTATGTCGCAAAAGTAGTGTCTAAAAAATAACAATATAAATTTCTTTAAAAAGTTTAAGCAAAGAAATAAGTAATCCAAGATATTTTAAAATGACTAACCTCCCAATATGGTAGCTCAAAGAATATTGATTTTTTTTCCATGGCCAATTAGAATCTGATTTTTTGACCTTTCGTTTTTTTCCTGTTTTTCCCCAATTATTGCTAACATTAGTTATTGAACATATCACTTCTTGACCGGTTAATATTTTAGGACTAGGCCGATGCTCCTTGTTTCCATCAAACCGAGCTTGTTTCGACCGATAAGGATGATTATATGCAAGAAATCTTCTATGACCCATGTACGAAAACTTTCGACTATATGTTAACCATTTTGCACATGTGGATAAACCACATACTGGGCATGCTACTTCACCTTTCGTAGGATATCCTGATAAGTTCCCATAAGCCGGAAAATCATTAATTGTCCACATTAGCACAGCTTTCAAATTGAAGGTGGACTTGGTAAATCCATCATATACTTGAACACCAATATTCCACATCTCATTTAAGTCTTCTATTAGTGGTTCTAGATACACATCTATATCATTTCCAGGTTGCTTGGGACCTGGGATTAATAAAGTCAACAACAAATTTTCCTTAGACATGCATATACAAGGAGGGAGATTATATATAACTAGTATCACTGGCCAACAACTATACCTAGAACTTAGGTCATCAAAGGGATTAAATCCATCAGAAGAAAGGCCAAGCCTAAGATTTCGTGGTTCTGATGCAAAACAAGGCTGTTTTTGATCAATTCTCTCCCAAGCTAATGAATCAACTGGATGACGCATTTTTCCATCTAGACTTTTGTGATTTGAGTGCCATATTAAATGTTCTGCCTTATCACGTGACCTAAACATTCTTCTAAATCGTGGTATAATCGAAAAATATCGCAAAACCTTTGCAGGTATCCCTTTTTTAATCTTCTTTGTTCGTCCATTAACTTTCCACCGTGAAGATGCACATTTTGGACATGTCTCCAAATTTTCTAGATCATTTCTAAACAAACAACAATCATTTACGCATGCAAGCATCTTTTCATAACCCAAATCAAAGATTTTCAATAACTTTTTTTATTCAATTGCAAGAATTCGGAAGGGTGTTCCCATGTGGTAGCATATCTCGAATAATATCAAGAAGTTCATTGAAACCGTTGTCAGATATACCATATGTAGCTTTAAGCTTGTATAAGACAACAGTTCCAGATATCCTTGTATACTTTGTACAACCAGGATATAAAGAAATTTCTACACTCTCATATAAATTTGAAAAGTCTTTCTCTTTATCTTCATTTTCGGGTTCTACATTATTGTCATCCTGAAAAATGCATCTCTAAACATCCTATACGTCCTTAAATTTTCTACATCTTGAGGAGGCATTGATGCTGCATTCGATTTTTCCCCATGAAACACCCAGGTAGTATACGTAGGATCCATGCCATTAATGATCAAATGCCCATACATTGTATCAAAATGTTGATGGAATAGGTTTTTGCAACATTTGCAAGGGCATATGACCTTTTATGGATTCCCCGCATTGACTTGCACCATATTTGCAAATTTTCTTGCACCACGTTGGTATGCCTCTGAAACTCTACGAAAAAATGCTAAATAAATCATCTAAAAAGTATTTGAAGATATATTTTAAAATATTCTAAATTTAAGAGGACAAGATAACCTTGATAAGTATACCTAATCTTTATCCATGATAATATACCAACACTATTAAGTTATAATCTGTTATAACACAGTAAAAACGATTATATTAGGACATCATAAAAATCAAGTTCCAATTAGGTAAGAATTTTTTTAACTTAAGCGGAAAATGAATGTGTTGTGAAAATCAAACTTGATTTTGAACAAAGAATTATCAAGGGTTCTCTCTATTTTTTCGATTTAGATTTTCGCAATCAGATGAAAAGAAATTTGGTTATACAATCAATATAGAGTTGATGTGTCACTTAAAATAAAAAATAAATAAATAAAGTTGAACTTACTTGATAAATCGGTTATATGCTGAAGGAACACGTCTTTTCTCTGGAGCTGTAAAACCATGATAAAATGAAATTCATACTCGATGATTAAATAATAGGTGACCGTTTTGTATAAGAATGAGAGTTGGGATCAATATTCATAATAATAAAATATAAGCATATAGTAAAAATAAATTTGTGTGTAAGAAGTAAGAACATAGGATCAAAGTTACATGACTATTTTATTGAGTTCATTAGGAAGAGTTGTCTCACGCCCCTAGATATTCTCTACCTACCCACCACATTTATGTTAAGTTTGATCACTCAGGTCGTTGTACCGTAAAAAGCTGATTTTGTTGTAGTGCTACCTCTTACATTGGTCATTTGAAGGAAGCATATGCCACAAGGAAGTATATTTTTGCAAAGCTAAATGGAATTTTAATATTTTTCAGAATAAAAAAAAATCTGGATGAAATAAAACCAAGTACTTTTTCCAATTCCCTGGCTCTTTCAGCGTATTCTTCCCTTTGTAGTAGTGCAAGACCAATAATATAGTGGGCTTGCCATAATGCAAAGCACTTCCAAGTTAGATTGATGGGTGACATCCAAATTAGAAAACAGTAAAATGCACAAGTCAACAATAGTGCTCCAGAGTGTAATACTCTTAGCAAAAGGCTAGAATTTTCCAGAAGGGAACATTCAGTAGTACAAAGGAAGATGTGACAGAGAAAAATGATACAATACCATCAAACAGAGCAAGTGTGCTACAGCAGAATCCACAGAGATCAAACCCAAACCCCAAAAAACCAATTACATATGTCAAACATTTTCCATTTGTCATGCAAGGCAGGCTGGTGGATTTCCAGGAAGCCATTATCAAAGATTGAATATATTCCACTAGACAACTAAAAAATGAAAAATCGTGTATAATAAATTTCACTATTGGAAAGAGATCTTCACTATAAACTTTTGCAGACCTCATGTCATACACTCATGAAGCAATACAATAGAGCTTTTTGGAACTAGAACTTGTGCCTCATTAACATGAGATAGAATTGAGGCAGGCATAATTTATTAGATGATGCCCAGAAGCAGATTGATCTAAATTCATGTAATCTATAGAAAAGTTCACAAAGAGGAGATAATCACCATTAGTAAACAGATTATACACACTCTATTAATTCAATTCAATTCATAGTTTTAACCTTTTTTCTACATTATTTGCCATTTTTTCCTCTTTTGTATGATTAGCCATACACCTCAGCTTTGAATTTGGATTTCCTCAAGATATTTCTATCAAGGAACATGATGCATAAAATCTCAAAAATTTACACTTGAGAGACTTCCTTCACAAGTTCAATTTATATACTCTATTGAGGCATGAACACTTGAAAATTAAAGTATACAAATTCCAATCATCAACTGGAGTTCCTCTTGGATCGAATCATGGATCACCCACGTTGCATCACCCGACCCCTAACATATATATTGCATTGGAGGAGGAGTTTATTCAAACTATAAACCTCCCTCAATTCCCTGTAACCTCCATGAAGTCTTTAATGTTAAAATATGAAGAGAAGTGGCTGAAAATAATGGAAAATTCTTGCATAAAATGCACTAAAATGGAAAAGCGCATGGAACCACCTTTTTACACAAATTTTCTTGTAAACTTGGCACTAGATTGTGGATAGTGAACTTTTTCATTGAGTTCTAGAGCATTGGAGTGCCTCAAAATGCAGATGTGGAGTGAAGAAATGCTAACTAGTATGTAATTTCTAGCATGCTGTCTAATATTACAAAGTCCCATCTCTCCAAGTGCCTTGGAGGACCATGCTTGCCACTTTTACAGAGAAAAATGGGGTGAATATATAGTTTGACAGGAAACGTGACAAATTTTTTGTTCCATTAAATTTCTGCTGAATGTTTTCAAATTGATTTTGAAGTGGATAAATAGTATACATTATAAACGCCATATACCCCATAACAGGCAAATAGTTTCTCAAAATTAATACAATCTAAAATGGTAGAAATAGTTAAATGGAGATGGAAAAGTCAGCAACTCAAAATTGAAGTACCACGAAATGCAAAACACTTCAAATTCACCAAATCACTTAGTTTACATTTTGGAAGATTCAAATCTCAAAGACAATGATAGACACACAGCTAGCATATAATAGGTTACTTCAAATATAACACCAGATAGTTTCTTAACACAATGGAGCAAGAGACATGCAAAAATAACACCCCCAACTAGTATTAAATAATAATCATTCGAACAATTCCTTACCAGGCACATATTTAGCAATAGTGGTACAACATAAAATTGACAGTAATAAAATACAAGATTTCACTTCTAGGATTAGTTTCAATGATACACACAAGTACAATGGCTATAAATCAAAGAAGCAACATAGTAAGGCAACTTCACTATACGTATAACAATTGACAGTAATCAAATACAGGAGCCTCAACTAACATGTCAATGGCTATTAGAACTTCTACAACATCTTTCCTCAGGAGTCCTTGGCCCAGCCAACTCTTTTCTTCTTCCTCATTGCTTGTTCATTTAGAAAATTTAATGTTTAAAATCTATACAGTTTATGCCCATAAAATCAACTCAATCTAACAACACGACAGACATCAATCTAATGACACGACAGGATGTCTTCAAGTTCTCATGTATAATCAGTAAATTCAAACTCAAATCTCAATCTAGCAGTAATTGAAGGCAAAAAAAATAATAACAGAAATGAAAATAAAAGAAGAGGCAAAACCTAGGATCTGAACCTCCAACTCGAGAATGTAGGAGCAACCAGCCTTCTTTGTTTGTCAAGTTGAATAAAAAGAGAGAGAAAGAGATGGTGGCTGACTCACCGAGCGAAGTTGTGGCGCAGAGATGCCGGTTGTGAAGTTCTGGCGCAAAGATGCCAGTTGTGAAGTTGTGGCGCGGAGATGCCGGTTGTGAAGTTGTGGCGCAGAGATGAGGGAATATGTGAAGTTTTGGCGCAAAGATGAGGGGAAAAGGAATAGGAGAAGACGGTTGAATAGGGATGGGCTACTAGGTTGTAATTGAGAACAACCACGTCTTCAATTTATTGAGAACAACCATGGCGTGCTTCAATGCACGCCGTAAATAATAACAGAAACGACGTGCTTAAATAAATAATAACAGAAACGGCGTGCTTAAATGCACGCCGTAAATCATGAATACAACGGCGTCCTTATGCACGCCATAAATAATCTTAATGGCTGTATAATTGAGAACAAACACGGCGTGCTTTAATGCACGCCGTAGATACTTCTATTCTACGGCGTTCATAAAATGCACGCCGTAAATACTTCAAGCCACTTATTTTTAACGGCATACATAATCTCGCATGCCGTAGTTAGTAATGTTTTACGGCATGCTCTAGATGCACGCTGTAAAGGAATGCCGTAAAAAGCAATAGCTGTTGTAGTGATAAGCAAACATGATTGAAAAAGACACCCTATTTGAAGGGATACAAGAAATAAGTTTGTCTGTAGTCGTTTCCAAGTGTAACATTGTCGAAAATTCAAGGGAGTTGTGGGTTGAAACTGGTGCTATCTGTCACATTTGTGCAGATAGAGCAATGTTCTCCAACTATTAAGAATTGAATGGAGAACAACTTTTCATGGCAAATTCTGCAAGTTCCAAAGTCGAAGGATAAGGGAAAGTTACTTTGAAGATGACATCCGGTAAATGACTCGTACTCAACAATGATCTATATGTACACGACACTCGCAAGAATCTTGTATCCGAGTCTCTACTTAGCAAAAATGGCTTTGAACTTGTATTTGTATCTGATAAATTTGTACTCACTAAGAATGAGATGTATGTAGGAAAATGATACATATGTGACGGAATGTTCAAAATGAACGTTCTTACAGTTGTACCAAGACAAAACATTATGAATAAAAATTCTGATTCCGTTTATATACTTGAGTTGTAATGTTTGTGGCAGAGTCAATTAGGACTTGTAAATTACAAATCTTTGAGCAAACTTATGAATCAAAGTTTAATTTTGGTGCTTAAGATTGATCCTAATCATAAGTGTGAAGAATATGTTGAAGGAAAGTTGGCTAAAACACCGTTATACTCCATTCAAACTAACACTACACCTTTAGAATTAATACATAGCGATATATGTGATTTGAATTTGTTCAAACTATAGGTGGTAAGAAATACTTTATAACATTCATTGATGATAGTACATAGTATTATTACGTCTTTCTACTACGAAGTAAAAACAAGGCCTTAGATGCTTTAAATGTTATAAGGTGGAAGTTGAAACTTAACTTGATAACCAAATAAAGAACATTCGTAGTGATAGAGAAGGCGAATATGGGACACCATTTGAAGAATTTTGTTCAGAATGGAATTATTCATCAAACAACGATCTCTTACTCCCCTCAATCGAATGGTGTTGCTGAACGCAAAAATTGGACTCTTAAAAAGATGATGAATGCAATGTTGTTAAGTTCGGATTTACCTCAGAACTCATGGGTGGAAGCTATTTTAACAGCAAACAGTATACTTAACAAGATACCCCTCAAGAAAATGGAAGAAATCCCATATGAGTTGTGGAAATGTCATCATCTATCCTACTAACACTTGAAAGTGTGGGGTGTTTAGCTAATGTTGAAATACCTAAGCCTAAACAAGTGAAAATTGGTCCCAAAATGATTGATTGCATATTTATTGGATACGCCAATAATAGTAGTGCATATTGTTTCCTTGTACATAAATCTGAAGTTCAAGATGTACATGAGAGAACCATAATTGCATCAAGAAATGCGTCATTTTTCGAGAATGTTTTTCCTTGTAAAGAAAAGGAAATTAAAAGTTCAAGTAAGAGAACTTATGAAACTATAAATTGAGCTTCAACCGAAGAAGAACCAAGGCGTAGTAAAAGGGTTAGAACATCTACGACGTTTGGTCCAATTTTTCTAACTTACATGGTAGAAGATGACCCAAAGACTTTTGATGAAGCAATGTCTACACCGGACTCACCGCATTGGAAAAAAAGCTATCAATAGCGAAATATTTTATAATGCAAAATCATACTTGGGAGTTAGTTGATTTACCTTCTCGAAACAAGCCATTAGAGTGTAAATGGATTTTCAAAAAGAAATTGAAACCCAATGGATCCATTGAAAAATATAAAGCTAGGTTGGTGGCAAAGAGATATAGGCAAAATGAAAGACTTGACTTCTTTGTTACCTACTCACCCATAACTAGAATCACTTCGATAACATTGTTAATTACAATTGCGACAATACACAAGCTTGAAATTAATCAAATGGATGTCAAAACGCATTCCTAAATGATGAGTTAGAAGAGGAGATATACATGACACCCAAAGGGTTCGTCTCTCCTAATCGCAAACAAAAAGTTTTTAAAAACGTTAAGTCCTTGTATGGATTGAAATAAGTTCCTAAACAATTCAAAGCTGAAAGCTACCTTACCCGATACGGTGTTTTTCCGTTCTCTCTCTACAATGCATCATAATTTTCGCATTGTATAAGCATATTCGAATTTCCATTCATGTGGGAGATTATTGAAAATTGGTTTAAAATTGAGAAAATTTGGTTAAGTATAATGTGAAAAAGTGATATTCGTGTCAATTTCGACCAAATATTCGAATTTGATCCGATAGTCAAATTACAAATGTAAATACACTAACTTGTTTTACTCATCGGGTAGATTATATTGGTAAATATCAAACTTGATTCGACAGTCAAATTACAAATGTAAAGAGACAAATTTGTTCTACTCGTTGAGTAGATCATCGTGGTATATTTGGAATCTCAAAATCAATTCCGGATGAATGAGAAATTGCGGTCTAAAGTTGGAAGCAAATAGAGAAAATTTGGCCTCAATTTTTACCTAACTCCGTCTCTCGTCTATCGCTCGAGCGATAGGTGGGAGAAAAGGTTTATGTTAAAATTTTAATACTGGTGCTCAAGCGGGAGGCCAGCGATAGGCTAGCGACAACAACTGATACTTCCCTTCGTAAACGTCTGATGTTTGGTATGCATCACTTCACCCATAACCCCTCCCCCTCTATATATAGGACAATTTGAAGGTCCATAATGCATCATATATCACTTTTCCATTGAGCATTGTATAAAATCTCTTACAAGACATCCAAAGTAATTCCAATACCATTTTTCCCTGCAAAAGAAAATTATGTTTAAAGTTTGAAGTGCTTCTACCACAAGTTGAATCCATTGTATCTTGTAAGACAAGTTCAATAAATTGTAAGCACTGTTATGGGGCAATTTTGTCTTAAGGAAAGAAAGATTTTTCACTTACCTCGGATTTTCTCATTTTCTTCTTATTTCTTTTATGATTCATGTACCATAAATATTTCCAAACTTTGCTGTGTTTAATTACGCTCATGCGGATTAAACCTTGTCATTTCGTTTGTTCATTTAAAAACAACCTTTTCACTGTTAAATATCCAACATAATCAATACATCCACTTGGCAACATCACCATATCACCCATAATCCTCCCAACTGGATTGTCTTCCATTTCCCAAATCGAGTTGTTTCGGGTCACTTCAATCTAACCATAATTTTCATGTGTCGAAGTATAAGTAGTCCTCTCAAGTAGCCCCATATTGAGCTCATCCACAAATTACAATAGTAGCAAAGGAGTAATTGTCAATTAACACCAACATCACTGACAACCTGCAGAGGGGCAATTTAGTGGACCACCATCAAGTTTGGGATAATGTTTTGCTACAGTATTTGAATTGTAATAATATAATGTAGCTTTATTGTTGGCAAAAATGAAGAGTTGGCTAGTGGGAGTAAATGGACATACGGATAAGTATTGGTTTATCTTTTTTATTGTCTTCAACTTCACCCAGAAACGAAAACTTTACAACACTATTTTTTCTTAGTAGAAAAGATTCTACATCGTTAGAAGTTTTTCCATCAATAATAATTGAACCCTTTAGGAATATTTTTGAAATTTCAAAGCCGCCACCAATGTGGAGGATGGCACTGCCCGGGAGAAACTAGTTTGAGGAGCACCAATAGTCGGTGAGGATAGTAAGTGTGCGGAGGGAGCTGGTTTGTAAATCGAGGATCGAGTGAAATAAAGAATGAATTCTAATAATTGAAGGAAAATATATGAATTGATGAAAATACCCTTATTTTAATTGGTCGAAGATTCATTTTTTAGGTCAACTAATGGTTGTATTAACAATTTTCGTCAGTTTGTCTTTCTAGTGCGACTATTTCAAAGGTTTGGAACTGCAAGTGACATAAATTAAAGGTTTGGATAAAATCTACAGCAAAAAAAAGGTTTGAGATCGTGACTGCAATTCTTCCTTAGTTTTATCAATTTCAATTGAATGTGTTAATAAAAATTGATAATAGTTGAAGATTCTATGAAACGTGAAAATAAAAAGTAAGTTTAACAAAAATAATTTATTATAATTCAATTTTTTTTTTACCTTAAACCCAATATTTAAAGTTTCAATGGTCGAAACTCCAATAGAATTGGCCGGAATTTTTAGTTAGTGTGGGCTACCCACGCATCCTAAATTGGCCGGAAATGCCATTTTCTATGATACCCATGACCGCCCACCCTCAAGATTGATCAAACTCATCATTACGCACCTACAGATGGCAATATAACAGCAAACAATGCAAAAAAATCCGAATCTCTAGCGTTTTTTGCAACAATAAACTTCGACCTTTCAACCGTGATTTTCGACGCCGACGACATGACCAATGGTCGCGGACCACCACCCCTAGTACCGTCACATCATGATGCATCCAATGAATCCATGGGTTATTACCAGTTTCGAACCAATATGGCTAAATCAAGCTAAGCAGTTCACGTTCACGCATAGCCCTTGGGTGATATCCATTGAGTCCAATTTAGACGGTGCCTCAACACATCCAAAATCCCCTGGGTTGGTGAACTTGTCATCTAATTTGACTAAAAATAAAGCATTGGAAAGTGTGCCTCCACATGAAAATTGAAAAACTTGACCAACAACTGATCCTTGCAATTTCCTGGACACTACTCATTTGATTGATCAGGTTAATCCATACTCAGTCCAAAAAACCCATATTCCACCAACCCACGTTGCACCCTGAGGGATAGTTACTTCTTCTGGGCTTGCTACTCAAGGTAAATTACCACCAGTTGGTCAGACATCACAGGCCTAGGGTAAGAAATCTTATGTTGTTGCCCTCTCTGGCAAACCCTCTATTTCTCAGGCCAAGCGGAGCCAAAGAAAATCTTTTGCACTGTCTTTCAGGCCTTACAGTATTCCAGTGATCACAAGTTTGCTTCTAAGGAATCGTTCATGCACATGGAAGAACCTGTTATCTCCTTTACCGAGGAAGAGTAGGAGTTCCTATCTGAGCCATAGAAGTTCACACTTGTAGGTAAATTCTCTCACCGCAAACCTCCCATAGCTAAGGTACGTGACAGTTTTCAGAAATTTGGTTTTCATGGTGATTTTGTGATAGGCCTTATTAATGCATCACATATTTTGATCCATTTGGCGCATAAGGATGACCACTCACAACTATTCATCAAATCTACTTAGTATATTGATGGTTGTCCAATGCAAATTTTTAAATGGATACCTAGTTTCATCCCATAATATGAGACCCTTATCGTCCCTGTTTGGATTTCCTTTCCACTGCTGCTCATTCACTTTTGGGCCAAGAGCAGTTTATTTGCATTAACAAAGCTAATTGGAGTCCCACTTTTCAATGATTAGGTAACATCAGATTTACACTGACCTCGTGAAACAACGGTATGCATAGAAGTTGATTTGGAGTATAAGCTCCCAGATAGGATTTGGATTGAGAGGTAGAAGTGTGGTGGGTACTGGCAAACTGCCTTATATGACAAGAAACCAGACTATTGTTTTCACTGTGATACTTTTGGTATATTGATGAGCACTATTCTTTTGGACCAGGCCCAGCACCACCATGAGTTGCAGTTACTGTCGAAGATCGTGTTCCTAGGCCTACTATGGATCATACCAAGGATAAGGGAAAGGTTAATGAGGTACTTGTTGAGCCTTCTAAACGATGGGTTCCAGTTTGAAGGGAACAGAGATGACAGCAATTTGCTAGCACTTCGGACACCCAGCTCAGTCTACTTCACAGCCTACACTACTAATTACTATAGTTGATATACCAGTCCCCGCGGGAACGTTTACTTAGGTTTAGTCAGTTGCTCCATTTGTGCGTCCCACGGATCGTGCAGCTCAGCCAGCTCTCAGTTTAGTTGCTTCTCTAATCATTCTTGCATTACCATCTATTTCTACTATAGTTGCCACTACTGTGGCTTTCACCATATTGTCAGGCCCACTTCTATTTCATAATTCGAACCCCTTGTGGATTTTATGGTTCGAGAAACACTGGTATCAGATTCAGAGTATACCGGTATCAATGTTACATAGATTCAATATCCTCTCTAGTTCGGACACAAACACTACTACTTTCCTTCTTTTTCAACAGAATGTTGAGGTATCTATCCTACCCCTACAGTTTGAGAGATCATATATGGAGAGTACATTACAGATTGAGGTACACCAACAGAGCATGTTCCGTAGATCTTCTACTGAGGATTTATTTGGTATAGAAAGACGGACAGAGGATGATAGTTTCGTCTGAGTTACACGAAAGAAACACCCGCGGGCTACTGATACTCCACATTCGAGCAGGAAGGTCACTAGGAGTCAGTCACACGATACCTCCTCACATTCTCCATCCTTATGAGTGCCATCATATGAAATATGAAAGGTATAGCTAGTATAGGTACTCGCAGGCGCTTGAAGAGATTGATTCAGCTTCATCAGGTTTATCTCTGGTTTATACTGGAGTTTTTTGTTCTCCAGCACAGGTTTGCATATATTCGATGATACCTGCACTTTGATACTGGAGTTATAAATTATTCAAATAAGATTTGATTTTTTTTGGGAATGTGGGGACTACTGTCACTGTTATTCATGATCATCTCTAGTTCCTTCATGTTAGAGTTAAGGATTCCAGACTAGCACATCCCATCTATCTGACCATTGCATATGCCTCATGTGATGCTACTACCGGGAAGGACTTGTGGGCGGGACTTCACATTTTCCTCTCCATGGAGGATCCTTGGAGGAGATTTTAACGTTATTGTACATGATGATAAACATACTGGTCATAGCACTTGTGATCGGGGTTTTCCTGCTTTGTCTAATATGATGTTGGATTGTGGGTTGTAGGATGCTGGTTTCTGTGGGAGTCAGTATACTTTACCAATGGTCGGGTCATCAAAAGATTGGATAGAGTTTTGATTAACTCTACAGCTACAACTCTTTGTTGACAGCATACTATGAGGCATCTGAATCGGACTTCATCTGATCACTCTCTTTTGCTTCTACAGTGGCCATTTAATGATGATTTAGGAACCAGGCCCTTTCGATTCCTCAATGTATGAACTAAGAACCATGATTTCTCAGCTTCGTCTCTCAGAAGTGGTTACTCTCGACTCATCTTACTGGGATGACTGCTCTCTGAGAGAAGTTTTTTAGGCTGAAATGCGTTGGTGAACCGACGGATATTCAGTGATATTTTTCAACGGGTGAGAGACGCTGAGGAAAGAGTCGACTAAGCAGGGATTGATTTTGAGAGTGACCCTACACCAGAGCATCGTGATTTATTGCATTGGGTACAAGCTGATCTAAACCAGACTTTATCTATTGAGGAGACTTTTGGAAGCAAAAGGTCGGTTCACGTTGGGTGTGTGAGGAGGACCACAACACCCGATACTTTCATGCTATGGTTCAGAGACGTCGGACCAGATCTCGTATCAGGACTATTAGGACTCAAGCATGAAAAGTCTTATCTTTGTTGCTGACATTAAGATGTCTGCTATATCATTTTTCAGGACCTATTATCTGCTCATTCATAGTCCTTGGATCCCATCCATCCATACATCATACCTAGATTGCTGACGGAAACAGATAATATAGCAATCAATCGTCTTCATTTGATTCACGAGGTGTAGGGGGCGATTTTCAGTATTGATACTGATAGTGTCACAGCCTTAGATGGATTTTCATCACCATTCTTCCAGCATTGTTGGGATATCATACATGAGGATGTTCACAGTACGATCATTGATTTCTTTGACGGTGGCCATTTGCCTCGTGGTTTGCCGCTACTTCCATTATTTTGCTCCTGAAGAGAGAAAATGCTTGTCGATGGACAAATTTCAAACCTATCAGCCTTTGTAAGATGTTCAATAAGCTGGTCACTAAGCTGTTAAACACCATATTGAGTTCTCTGCTACCAGGTATTATCGCTCCTCAACAGAGTGATTTATCCCCGGTCGCCTTATAGGGAATAATGTATTATTAACTTAGGAGCTCCTCCACACTCTGAATGATAAAGTGCGAGGGGAGAATGTTATGCTAAAGCTTGACATAACTAAAGCATACGACCACATGGATTGTGGATTCATTTACTTTATACTTGAGGCGTTTGAATTTGATTAGTTGTGGATTGACAGGATCAAACGAGGCATTTTGGAGTGTCAATTCTTAGGAGACTTTTGTTATTGAATGGGTTTACTTATTAGCAGCAGCCGTTTACTTATTTGTGAGTCCCTTTGTTTAAGGGGACCAAGAGAAGTTTTTTATATGATGACCTCATTATGAAGGTCAGGAACAGGATATCAGATTGGGCTTCTCAACTACTATCACATGGAGGTTGTATTACTCTGTTGAGATCAGTACTATTATCTCTACCACTTTATCTTTTTCAAATTGTGCGACCTCCCAATCCTGTACTGAAAAAGTTAGAGAGGATCTTTGCATGGTTCCTATGAGATTCTAAAGAACAGGCACGCCTACTAAACTTGAGGAGTTGAAAGGTAATTTGCCTTCCAACATATGAGGATGAACTAGGTTTCAGGAAACTACAGGATGTGGTGGGCATTTTCTCTATGAAGCTTTGGTTGTTGTTTCGATCTTAGATTTCTCTTTGGACTTAGTTCATACTGGGAAAATATTGTATGAGGACTCATTTATCACTTGCAGCGGTTCCCTACTCGGCCTCTTCTGCTTGGAAGAGGTTGAAGAGAGTTGCGCCGCACATTGAGGCACACATTGCATGGTATGTTGGCTCGGAACAGATGTTCTTCTAGTACGATTGTTGGATGGGTGATACTCTACTGGCATCCCTATTCCCAAATAGGAAGCACACATTTGTGAGGGTCCATGATTTCTTTGATGACATTGGGTGGAATTTTGGACGATTATGACAGGCTCTTCATCGCTTCTTGATATCGGTGTTGTTCAGAGATTGAGACCATCAGTCATATCTTCATTGGCAGCAGTATCTCCGATCAGGTATGGCAGCACTTTGGGCATATTTTTCAGATACCTATGAGATTAGGAGAGAGGTCAGACAAAGGTTCCAGATATGGAGTTATTCTGGACAGTACATTCACTATGGACACATTTGCATTATCATTTCTCTAATGATATTCTGGTTTTTATAGATCGAGAGGAATGATGTGAAGTATATGTAGATCCACATTGTGGCTAGACGGATTGTTTGGAGGGTATATTGCATGGTCTCTTTTATTCATAGAGGAAGACTTTTTAAAGCTATGAACTGGTGATGGGACTTAACAGTTGCATCACTTTTTAGTATTTCTATGACTCTTCCTCCTCCACCACCACCACCTATTATGGTTGTTTGGCGCACCCACCAGTGGGATCTTACAAGATCAACACTGATGGATGCGTCAATGGTAAATTTGCTAGTGGTGGGGACATCATTAGAGACCATACAGGACACTAGATCAAGGCATTCCCAGCATCGTATGACCTATGTTTGATTTTGGAAGCCGAGCTCAGAGCTATACTGGATGAGATTCTATTGGCCAGGGGAATTGGGATGTCAACTATCTGTGTTGAGGCATATTCAACCTGCACTCTTAAATAGATCAAAGACCTCATCTCATTCGACAGAGACATGATTTTTCACATCTACAGAGAGGGGAACCAGGTTACAGACTCGCTTGCTTCGAAGGGTTGGGATCACCGACGCTATCAGGAGTATGGACCATTCGACCTACCACGACATAGTAGGACATTGGTGCAAATCAACAGATATGGACTGCTCAATTTTAGTGGTTTGTAGTTTATGTTCCATTTTTTGCAATAATTCCATTGTTTATGGAAGTAGTACTTCCCTATTTATTGCATTAATTTATTTTTTATTCACTTGTTTGATTGTTGCTTTTTCGGAGGTCGGGTTTATGCCCCCTGTATTCTTGGTTTTTATTATATATACATATATGGTTGGGGAACCCTTAATCCCCATCGACCTTCCTCGGTGAACTTTAAAAAGTCATTAAGGATGTATAGATGTCTTTATTAAAAAAAAATAGAGAGTTAATATATTTCTTCAAAATTCAGGTATAATCTCATTTCACACCCTATCCACCCCACCGTATTTCACAACCGACCCATACTTTCTTGGAAAATGCTATTGTACATAGGGGTGACATAATGTGAGTGGGGTGAAACCCACGATACTATAGCATGGGTCCTACTCTACTCACATTATGACACCCCTATGTAAAATGCTATGTACACATAGCAAAATCTTACTTTCTTATGCCTACAACCTCCATGAATAATGCTACTTGTACATTATAAGTTACATAATGATTTATATACAAATGACATGTCAAAAAGAGAGTGGTGAATGATTTTTTTTTTTATTGAAGAATTCCGACTTAATTATATCTCACCACATCATGTACATGTAAATTATTATGTACATGTAATACAATCGCCACCTCCATTACAACATCCACCCACCAAATACCATCCACCTCATCTCCGCAAACATTTAATTCATATTGGAAAAACAAGAAAAAAAACTCTCCCCTACCTTCAATGGCATTTCATATATATATATATATATACATATATTTTCAAGTTATTTATTTATTTTTCTTTCAATTACTCTTCTATTATTTATCTTTAGAATTTTCAATTTCATTACAATTTTATCTCCAACAACAGGTAAATTGAGAAGTGCTTGGGGGTGTAAGGATTTCTAAAAACGAGTGCAATGGCAATAATGCGGTGGAACGATCATGATCCGGTGACAAATCTGGGGAGTGGCTATTTGAGACTATGAGTGCTTGAAAAAACGATGATTTGACACGTGATTGTAGATATGGGGAATGGCTAATCTGAACGGTGGTTCGACAATGGTCTGCTGGTGCTTGAAAAAATTGTAAAAGAATTCCATACCATGAGTTGTCACTTTTAGATTTGGAATGGTTAGAATTTTTTTAAGTTGGTTTATGAAATTTTGTAGTTCTTTATATCTTTAATCAATGGCGATCTTTTTAGATTAGGCGGTGATTGGTGGTAGTTTTGGGGTTGTGCCACTAGTTATTTGTGGTGGTGGTAGGATGAAGTCAGTGGTGGTAGAAATACAGGAGGTGGAGGTGGTAAAGTGACAACGACGCTTGAATGATGTCGATGGTGGTGAAGTAGTGGAATATGACGAAGAGTGTTTATGACAAGTTATTTAAGTCATGACCAATAAAATGTGTAATTTAAGACCAACAAATTATACATAGCGGTGGCAATTGGCTCGGCCGGTATGCATACGAGAGCACGAGCCGAGCTCGTGGCTCGTTATAAAACGAGATGGGCGAGCTCGCGAGTTCACGAGTCAAGCCGAACCCACGAGTTTTTTTTTTTTTTTTTGCAACTTTTCAGGCTTTTTTAGCCTTTTTGTTAATTTTTTTTTTTTTAAATTTTTGACGAGCCAAACCACAAGTCTCACGAGCTCGGCTCATGCTTGGGCTCGTCTTTTTGACGAGCCCACAAGCTCGGCTCGTGAGCTCAAACCATGAGTTTCACGAGCTCGACTCGTGCTTGAGCTTGTCTTTTTGACGAGCGAAAAAGACGAGCCCGAGCCGCTTGTGGCTGGTTTTTTGCGAATTGAGCGGCTGAGCTAGCGAGCCGCTCAGCTCGTTTGCCACCGCTAATTATACATGACCTAAAAATATGTGATTTATGATCAAATTTATAATTGTGACCCACAATTTTTATTTTTGTGACTGACATTGTGTGATTTGTAACAATTATCATAAATTGTGTTTTATTTTGACTTTGACATATTTATTTAATTAATAAAGTCATAAAATTTTATCAGGTGGTCACATTTGTGACCAACTGAGTAACCACTTGATTTTTATAAAATTTTCACATTTTTTTTTTAAAAAATTTATAAGTGTATCCTGAAACTATAATGATTATGTATTTTTCACTAATTTAAACTCTTCCATACAAGTACTCAATGTACAATATTAAGAAGCCAATTTCACATAGTTGTCTAACCCACTTCACTTGAGAGTAAATTGTTGATCATAGGAATTATAGTGTGTATTAGATTTTGTATGGCCCTGTTCAACATCCATTAAATCAAAACTCATTTTTTTTTTTTTTAACTCATTTTAAATTACACTTTTACACAACAAAATATTTTACATGTAAATCCCAAAAAAAAAAAAAAAAAAAAAAAAAAAATTACACTTTAACCACATATTTTCCAAATAAAATCATTATTTCAAAACTTATTTTCTCAAAAATAATAATAATAATAATAATAATAATAAACAAAAAATAAAAATAAAAGACAGTTTAATGGATGTCAAACACGGAGTAAATGAAAGAACGACCCATTACGAGGTTTTACCAATTGCTTGGCTATGTGTCGGTTTGGAGCTCCATCGAAATAAATTAACGCTCCCTTTACATTGTACAACAATGCCAACCAAAACCTCGAGAAATCAGCATTCATGCTATCATTCTTCACCGAGAAGAACACTTCCCCTTCGACGCATACAATCTGCCCATTATCAAAGCATAAGACGCCAAGTCTACATTTGATGGAAAGTGGTCATAATTATTTTCTACTTAAATCTCTTTAATGAACCAAGAAAATCGACTCATTAAGAGAGATCCTGATCTCATTGAGAATCGAGAATAGTTTGTTGCATATGGGATTTATGAAAATAACAATGGTGACATCCAACACTATATACGCGTTTACGTATATATTTTAGAAGGATAGTTTTAGAGCATATACAGTTATGTTTAGAAATTATTTTCTTAGAAAAAAGTAAGTTCTTTCAGTAAAACAAACTAATTTTCGAAATTAATTTTAGCAATATAATAACTTAAAAGTAAGTTTAAGTGACTCCTACAAAACCCAACTAAAAAAAGGAGAAAAATAAGACAAAAAGGCACGATGGGCTAAAGCCTAATTATACTCCATTAAACAACTAATCAAGTCGTGTGGAGCACAAATTCCCGCCTCAACCGGGTCAACGGTCAACGATAACCGACCAAATTCCGAAAAATAAACCATTTATTTTTAAACAATTCTCCACAAAAACTATTGCCTCTCCACTCCCTTTCCTCTTCTCTGTTTTTAGCCTCCTGTACCTCAATCTCCATTTCTTCTTGTCTTCTCTTTTCACCAAAGAGAAACACAATTTTGTTATTAATGGAAAAAAATCCTAGCTTTTTCAAAAATGGACAAAATTTGTCCAGTCCTAGAAGCCCTCCTTCAGACACAATTAATGACACATTCGATCGACATTCTCGATCACAAGAAACTATTGATGATGATTTGAATCAAGTTCAAATTTCTCACGACGTCGATCAATTCATTACCACACTTTCTACCATTCACGATAAGTCAAATCCACCTGATATTCCTGTCTACGTCGAGACATTTTCAAGAATTGTCGAATCAAGAACTGATAAATATAATTCTAGCGAAATCAACGGGGAATTTGGCAAAATGATGGGAGAGGACGAGTTTTTCATTGAAGCTGTTGTGCGTATGTCGAAATTAGCCGATGCCTTCAGCCAGTTTCCATCTAATACGACAACTTCCCCAGCCTTCAACCGGATCAGCATGGTGTTACAAAGTGCCATGGCATTTCTAGAAGAAGAATTTCGATCACTTTTGGAAGATTGTAAAAACAGTTCTGAATCAAATTCAGATAACGTTTTCAAAAATTCGTCGTTTAATTACAAGAATCAAGATCAATCCCACCAAGGTGAGACGCAAAGTGGTGATTTTCCGGCATATTCATCTCAGGCGATTACTAAAATGAACAAGATTGCTTGTGCAATGATTTATGCAGGATATGAAACGGAATGCTGCCAAGTCTATTCCGTTTCAAGAAGAATTGCATTCAATGAACAAATGAAAAAACTCGAATTCGAAAAGATCAATATGGATGATGTTCTCAAACTGCAATGGGAAACCCTTGAAGGAGAAATTTCCAGGTGGATCAGAGTAGTTCAAACTTGCTCCGGTTCTCTCTTCCCCGGCGAAAAAAAGCTCGGCGAATCCATTTTTCACTGACCACCCTTTAATCTGCCGGAGTCTTTTCACCAACCTTGCACGGGCCGTGGTGATACAGCTTCTTGATTTTGCAGAGGCAGTGTCAATGGCTAAAAGATCAGCTGAAAAGCTATTCAAATTTTTGGACGTGTACGAAACCCTCCAGAATCTTATTCCGGCTATTAATGATTCGTGTTCGCATGAATGCGAGCACGAATTGACGTCGGAGATCGCTGCCTCCGGTGACCAGATTGGTGAATCAGTGGTGAACATATTCTGTGACCTGGAAAATTCAATCAAGAGCGATGTTGCTAAAAGTCCGGTCCCTGGCGGCGCAGTGCACCCTCTAACACGTTACGTGATGAATTATTTGAAATATGCATGTGAGTATAAAGACACCCTTGAGAAGATATTTGAGAAACATGCGAAGTTGGAAAAATCTGTCCCAATGTCTAACAATTTATCACCTACTGATATAGAAAAAGAAAGTGAGAGCCCACATAATTTCGAGACTGTAGCAAATAAGACACCCTTTACGATACAAGTCGTGACAGTTATGGACCTATTAGATACAAACCTAGAGGCAAAATCGAAGCTCTATAGGGACCCTTCATTGCGTTACATTTTCTTAATGAATAATGGTAGATATATTCTTCAAAAAGTCAAGGGTTCAACCGAAGTCCGCCAAGTAATGGGTGACACTTGGTGCCGGAGGAGATCAACTGTGGTGAGACAATTTCACAAAAATTACCAAAGGGAGACATGGAGTCGAATTTTACTATGTTTAAGCCATGACGGATTGCAAGTCAAAGGTAAAGTCAACAAATCAGTACTCAAGGAAAGGTTCAAGATTTTCACAACAACTTTTGATGAAATACATAGGATACAGAGCACGTGGGTTGTGAGCGACGAGCAACTTCAGTCGGAGCTTCAGGTGTCGATTACAGGGATCGTGATCCCAGCATACCGATCGTTCGTAGGGAGATTTAGGCAATATTTGGACGGTGGAAAAGTTGATAAGTACATAAAATACCAGCCTGAAGATATTGAAACATTGATCGAAGGCCTTTTTGATGGTAATCCAAAATCAATGGGTAGGAGGAGAACGTAGTTATCTTAATTCCTCATGTTGAGTTAATGGAGATGCATCATTCATCAAGAAATTCAAATCAGAGAAATC